>CAIGQV010001633.1:15212842-15229717 GCA_903798115.1 Danio jaintianensis
TATATATATATATATATATATATATATATATATATATATATATATAGATATAGATAGACAGACACACACACACACACACAAGCACACACACACAATTGAAGTCAAAATTATTAGCCCTCCTGTGAAATTTTACGTCTTAAAAAAAAAAAAAAGTTTAAAATTAAATAAAAGTGCTATTTAGCAGAGATATTTTTTTTAAAACATTTAAAAATGTCAAAAACTAATTTCAAATAATTATTTATTTTGTCTTTGTCCTGGTGACAGTACATAATATTTTACTACTTATTTTGAAAGATACTAATATTCAGCAAGTGCAATTAACTAGGTTTTTGCAGTATGTTAACTGGGCAAGTTAGATTAATTAGGCAAGTCATTGGACAACAATGGTTTGCTCTGTAGACAATCTTTTTTCCAGCCAAACTAAAAGAAGTAAGACTTCCCCCAGAAAAAAAAGATATTATAGGAAATGTTGTGAAAATATCCTTGATCTGTTAAACACCACTTGGAAAATATTTGAAAAGAAAAAAAAAATCACAGGAGGGCTAATAATTTTATTTATTTTGAAAAATATTTTTATTTAAACATACAAATTTTTGTTTTGACTTGAGAGTTTAATAGGTTTTCAGTTTTCTCTTTTGTTTGTGAAATAAAAAAAATGAATTAAATTGAATTAAAAAAGCATCAGCACAAACATGAAGACACCGTTATGTTCTCAGCCTATTGAGCGTAATTCACTTTTCTCTTTGTTTTTGTCGTAGTTTACAGAGTTCCCATTTCTTTAGTCTGCCAAGTCTTCTGAGTCTCACATTTGTTTTGGCTATTTCCATTGACCAGTTTCCCCATTTATCTTGAACATGCTTGTCCTCTTTATCTGATATGAAGCGTTGATGTGCATGAATCTTTTCCCCTCATTTTTTTTTTCAGAAACATTTCACTTGTGTCCAACATGTATGATGAAGGTCTGCCAACAGCCTTTTTACATTCTCATAATATCCCATCAAACGCAGGGCAAATGTTGTGAATGCTCTACTGGATGTCAGACACTGTTAAGCATACAGTACATTTGGAGTGAAAGATAGTGAGTGCGTGTATATACATATATGTTTGTGTGTGTGTGTGTGTAATCATGTGGACACAAAGCAATGCTCTAATGGTAGTGAGGGAGCTTGTGTTCTATCATAGAGAGCTGTGTGAAAGATACGGCTCTGTCATTTACTGTGTACTGGAGATGGAGACAGGTTTAGGCCAGGGCAGAAAGGAGGGAGGGAACACCATTACACACACACTCACATAAACACACACAGCGTGGTGTTTAGCCTCTCTCTCTCTCTCTTTAGCTCCGTCTGTTATTTCTCTGTCATTCCCCCCTTTTTATTTCTCCCCTCCATGTACTTGCTGTTTCTTCCCGACGCGTTTTTTCCAGAGAAGGATTGAGATGAAAAAGTGCTGAGGGCAACACTCCGACTGAGGCTATGGAGAGACAGAAACATGTCTACATCTCTGTAGGCAGGAGAGATAGAGATAGATTTATAAACAGAGAGAGAATGAAAGAATGTGTGAGTGAATGAGAGAGAGAGGGAGAGAGAGAGAGAGAGAGAGAGAGAGAGAGAAAGGGAAAGGGAAAGGGAGAGCACTGATGCTGTATGCTCTCTGCAGGGTGAGATGATGTATGAATGGAAAGGCCACATGTTGGCCGTGTGATGGATTAAAGCACTTTGTAGGAAAATTACCGAGAGCGCCTCGCCACCCCCAAGTCCTGTCTTTAATAAAACTCCACACACACACTTACACACACACACAGAGGCATATATATATGCAGAATGAGAGAAAGTGTGTAGCCCAGATAAACACATCTGGACTCAGGTAATGCATGTTAATCTACATAAATTTACAGTCATTTGTTCAGCATTTAATTCAATACACCTGAGAACCAGAAGAAAGGACCTTGAGTAATGTAGCAGTGGTGGAAAAAAAACAGGCTGGTGTTTATGAAGTAGGATATGAGAGCTTAAAAGTATGTGGGGAGAGACTACATGAAACAGCAGCTGCAACACATTTGACTTTTTTGTATTGTGATTTTTAGTCAAATAGGAAGCTCAGTAGAAACAGTTGAGGGTGGCACTTGATATTTAAAGTTTACTCACCATTACTCAAGTGGGTCTTAACTTTTCTGAATTTCTTTCTTCCATTGAACACAAATCAAGATATTAAAGAATGTTGGAAGAAAACAGCCATTGACATCCATAGTAGGAATAAAAAAATACTATGGCATTTTTGTTTTGTGTTCAACAGAACAAGAGGAGGATGATTAAATCATGGCAAAAGTTTCATTTTGAGGTGAACTATCCCTTTAAGGGATCGTTCACATAGTTTTCAACTAAAAACTGTTTTTTAGTCATTTTGGCAGTTCATTTACAGAATTCATTCATTCATTTTCCTTCGGCTTGGTCCCTTTATTGGTCCCGCCACTGCGGAATAAACCACCAACCTATCCAGCACATGTTTTACACAGCGGATGCCCTTTCAGCTGCAACCCAGTACTGGGAAACATCCATACACACTCATTCACACACATACACTACGGCCAATTTAGTTTAATCAATTCACCTATAGCGCATGTCTTTGGATTGTGGGGGAACCGGAGCACCCGAAGGAAACCCACGCGAACATGGGGAGAACATGCAAACTCCACACAGAAATGCCAACTGACCCAGCCGGGACTCGAACAAGCGACCTTCTTGCTGTGAAGCGACAGTGCTAACCACTGAGCCACCTTGTCGCCCATTCACAAAATATGTTTGCATATTAGGCATTACTATGTACTTGCAAGCAATAAAACATTGGCAGACTACTGACATGGTTTAATAAATCATTGTTGATCATTTTTCTGTGTGAATGGGGATTATTTTGACAATGTTGCCATCCATACAAAAAAAATTGAAAAAGTTGTAGCTTTTTTAGTATATTTATGTCATGTAACCATACCTCAAAAGTGGGCGTTTTATATCAGATGGAGCTGATTGTGAGTTTGAGGTCGAGTGTGTAGGAGTCTGAAGGTCAAAATGACTCTCGAGAGCATAGATATATCCTAAAGATAATGCTTATTTAAAAAGAAAAAAAAAAAGAAATCTATTGCTATTTGGTATTACTGTCATCAAATCTATTACGACAGATTTGACAGGACAAATTACTAAAAAGTTTTCTAATTTTGTTGACTTGAGCACTGAAAAGTAATAGCTAATGAATATTTAGCTTTAAATAAGGAAATAAATTATGCTTAAAATATTTTAACATGGTGCCTCACAGCAAGAAGTTCGCTGGTTCAAGTCCTGGCTGGGTCAGTTGGCATTTCTGTGTGGAGTTTGCATGTTCTCCCCGTTTTGGCATGGGTTTTCTCCTGGTGCTCCGGTTTTCCCCACAGTCCAAAGACATGTGGTATAGGTGAATTGAATAAACTAAATTGGCCTATAGTGTATATGTGTGAATAAGTGTGTATGGATGTTTCCCAGTACTGGGTTGCAGCTGGAATGGCATCTGGTGTGTATAACATATGCTTGATAAGTTGGTGGTTCATTCCGCTGTGGAGACCCCTGATGAATAAAGGGACTAAGCCGAAGGAAAATGAATGAATGAATGAATATTTTAACATATTTTAAATTATAATAATGTTTCACAAAAATTCACTTCTACTTTATTAAATTCAACTTTGGTGAGCAGAACTGATCTTTTGAGTATGTCAAAAGAACTTTTGAAAAATAGAATTGCCTGTTTCATGAATATTTTGTTTGGAATTGTTGTTCAAAATAACACATTTTTGTCTTTGTCTGTCTCGTATAAAGTGCACAGGTCACCAACATCCTTTCATTCCAAAGAATAAACTGAATATGAATTAACCATTAAAACTTTAACCAGTAACCTGTGCTGTAAAATAGATTTAGGGTGGAGTAAGTGATTTATATTTCGATGAACCATGCACAAAAAGACAATAAGCATAAATCGAGTCAGCTTTGATTTGATGTGATAAGATTGTGGATGATGTTGGTTGATGCCAGAGCCTCCATGTGGTGGACAGGAATTTAATTGGTTGGGGTTAGAGCCCTATAGCAAAGTTCTCCTTTCAGTTCACCTCCTGCTAAAGGAGCATATGAATATTCAATGAAAGAGTGAGAGGAGACTAACAGCAACAGAGAGAAAAAGGTTCAGGGTAGAAGGCAAAGACCAGAAGGGTACATCATTAGCCTTCCCTTTTGCCCTTAACAGAGCTGAACATCAGACTAATCTTTCTCATCATCATCTCTCACTATTTACCTGTCATAAAAGCAATGTGGTTGTCAATTTTGTAGAAACAATTAAACTTAACAACAAACTTTAAACAATTATACTTATGAATTCATATTGCTTTATGCTTCAAAACATTGATGAACAGTATTTAACAAAATATTTTGAGCCATTATATATTATTCATCATTACGTATTACCATTTTTAAAATCTAATGCTTATAATGTGTACACTGTCTTTTTTCCCAAGTAAAGCTTGTTGGATTTTGTTGTTTAAGAAAAAGTTATCTATGATTTTGAAGCATGTTACACTGTAACATTATGTTGTTGTTTACTGTCTAGTATTTCTCAAATCCATTAATTGAACAATATAACAAGGAAACCAAATTGTTCAAGAATGTCTGTTTTAATAAATTTTTATGTACAAAAGTGAATAGGGTTGCTATTAATGACCCATGAATGTAATAATGTAAGTGTACTTTTTCTGCTCAATAACAATTAAATATTTGATGTCAAGGTGGTAGTACCTAATATAGTTGCCTAATATAGTTTCGCTCATACCTATCGCATACATAAAACAAAAGAATAGCATAATCTAAACTTGAAATGGGTTTAATGACATTACTGTGGATCATTATAGACCCAAATATGGAGTAATGATTACATGTATTGTGTGGCAAATGTTTTATTTAATGGTTAAATGTATAGATCACCCAAAAATGAAATTTAAGGCAAGGCAAGTTTATTTATATAGTACATTTCATACACAGTGGCAATTCAAAGTGCTTTACGTAAACAAGAATAAAAGAGACAAGTATAAATAAGATAAAAACGAATAATATAAAAACAGAGGAAAACAGTGTAAAGACAGAGAGTTTTTCCATATTCCAAAACACCGGTGTATCATATTTTCTCACTTCCCCATTAATTTAATTACCCAACCTTATGTCATTCCAAACCCAAATGAGGCTCATCTTCAGAACACAAATGAAGATATTTTTGATGAAATCCGAGAGCTCTCTGACAAGGTGCGAGTGCATTTGCATTATACGTCATTAGCACAACACGTGTCATGGTGCTCTCATGAATCTACTTCCTGAACTGACTTTGAAGAAAAGAAATTGTTGATTAAAGTAACTTTTTTATTATTCTTTTAACTTAAAAAAAAAATCACATTTAAACCACTGATGGAATGTTTTGGTGTTCTTGGTACCTTTTTGGGCTTTTAATGCTTTATGGCCTTTGATGAATATGGAGGAGAGGAGGAGATTTTAATTTGTGTTCCTGATGAAATGAGCTCTTCAAGTTTGGAATGAGGTGAGCAATTAATGACAGAATTTTCATTTCTGGCGGAAGTAACTATTTCAAGAACTGAAGGTTTTATGAAGAATAAGTGTGGCCAAATATTTTTGCATCAAAATGAGTCAAATAAATCCCACTTTTGAAGAACAAAAAATGAATCAAACAGCAGCATAAATGGAACAGTCAGTGAAAATTCTTTTGATTGTTACTTTTATAAAAGAATGAAATGTGGTACAGAATATTTAGTCAAGTTGCTTACCATACTGCCTCAGAAAAGCGGCAACCTTATTTTTACTAACCTCTAGAATCTCACTTTTTACACAGACATGCCTTTCCTGTTACAAACAAACACAGCATCATCACCTCCCGATTACAGGTCCACAGCACCTCAGCAGCAGCAAAAGTGGCATTAGTTCTGCTTGTGTGTTTGTGCGTGAGTGTTTACAAGACGTGTGTGTGTGTGTGTGTGTGCGCGTGTGTGTGTGTGTGCGTGCGTGTGTGTGTGTGTGTATTTGTTACAGTGTGCGCTGGAGTCCACAGGCCATGGCATCGCGGTGTATGTCTGTACATCCCTGAGGGGACATGTGTTCCACATAGTTTATGATTATGGTTTCTGTGGGGGGAACAAGATGCGGCGAACTAACATGTGAGGTTTACAGCCACGCTCACACAAAACACAAGAGGCAGGGACTGCACCGCAGAGTTCTGCCTCTCCCCTTCGTGAGGCCTGATGTCTTTGTTTATTTTATTGTTTTTTTTTTTCCCTCGCACATTCCTTCCCTCCTGTCATCTTTTAGATCTGACAGCGGGAGCAGCTCCTGGCAGCAGCTTGATAGACATGTCAGGAGTGTAAAATACCTGTGTGGTATGAAGCGCTCGCACACGCACGCAGAGTTCAGCTGTGCCGGGTTAGAATTATTCATCACAACCCGATCCCTGTTGGTCTCTGAACCGCAGGATAGCTGAAGCATTAACGCTGCCTGACTTCCTTTATATAGTATTCAATTAACAGGCGACATTTCAGGATGCTGTATTTAAGACCAATTATTGGCTTAAGTGTATAACAAAGTAGCTTTTTTAGGGAAGGGTTTTTTTTTTGCATTGTCTGTGAGCCAGATATTGATCGATTTTTTCCCCCCAATGGTGTTCAATGTGCCTTACGCAGAATGTTTTTCCTAAAACTTTAGAAAGCAGAAGAGCAGTTCACCTGAGGTAATGGGTTTATTTATTTATATTTTTTGTACATTTCCATTTCTGAGAGTTTGTTCATTCTACAGAGATACTGAAATAGATAATTTTTTTTGGCTTTTTGCCACTGTAATATTTACAAAAGTCAATAGAGATAAGAAAAGGGGAATAAAGTGTATAAATTTTCTGACCATGAAAAAGGTACCCATCGCCGACCAAATAAATTCCCACCCAGCAATTTTGTGTTTAAAAGACATCAATTAGATGTCCAAACATAGAGGGCTTTGCTAAAACAAGGCTAAATTCATTAATTCATTCATTTTCTTTTCGGCTTAGTCCCTTTATTAATCTGGGGTCGCCACAGCAGAATGAACCGCCAAGGCTAAATTTAGATTGTCAATAAAAATCTAATAGATGTTTAACAATAGCCCAAAAAAACTGGTCATCAAAGAAACAGATTAGACAGACTTCACATGTGTAGTCATTCATTCCTATCTATTTGATGGCTAGTCTATTTTCATACTATTGCTAGACTTCTATTATTTGTTCACTGATATAGAGCTACACGATATTGGACAACACCGACATTGCAATATTTAGTTTTTCTGCGATATATATATATATATATATTTCGATATTAATGTAATATTATAAAATTATTTAAATAACTCTACTTGGAAAGAATTTGTAATTTTACATTTGTAGGGAGAGCATAGGGAGTTGTTTATTATAAAGTATAATACACAAATTACACACAAATGAATACAATCAAAGAAAGACACACATGAAATAAACAATGCTTTATGGTTTTCTAGATATTGTAACTATATCGAGGTAAAATGTAAAATAACAATGTAATGTAATCAAACAATGTAATCAGATGTAAAATAAAAACACAGTATAATCTTCATTATAATAAAAATACGATTAATCTTTGTTGAAGCTACATATTTTATAATTTCTTGTGTCCAAATGGTTTAAATTAGCTTGAAATCTTACACACTTACACTTTGTTCACTCAATTAGGGTTAAACTTTGCTTGTGTTCTGAACTGTTTTCTGGTTAATTATAATCTTAACTCAACATTGCAGATTCTGCGATGTGACTATTTCATATTTGCATGTTGCGATATAAATTCTGAAACAATATATTGTGCAGCCCTACAGTGACAGCCCAAATTTAGCCTTGCTTTAGCCAAGATGTTCATGTTTATACATCTATTATATGTCTTTGAAACAATAAAAATGCTTGCTGGGTTATCATAACTCTGCTTTTTTTAAATAAATTTGTGCGGGTTATTTATAATACTATTTTGTATTTTATTTTAGCTATTGTCATTTTAGCCTTTGTATCATTGCATAAAAGAGAAAATCTCCTATGCAAAATTTAATAGTGATGGGTCGTTCTTGAACAATTTGTTCATTTTCAACAAATCTTTTATGTGACTCGAGAATGATAAATCATCTCAGGGAGTGATTCGTTCATTCGTGCATGCGCACATTTGTGCAGGTGGAGGAGAAGATTAGTTCATCTTTCGAGTCCTCTATTGGGTTTGAGTCGTTTGTTCATCACGTGAAAGACAGAAGCCGATCATATGAAGTCAGAGCCAGAAAAATATTTGATCCGTTCATTTCTTGAGTCTTCGGTTTTAAGTCATCCCTTTACATGCTGTCACGTGTTGAACGAATAACTCAAAAACACGAAGACTCAAAAGGTGAACTAATCATGGGTGTTTCTGGCTCAGACTGTATGCATTGGTTAAGCTTATATGGAACTGTCAGTGTCAGGTGAACGAATGAATCAAATTTGAAGACATGCCAGATGAGGTGATAATCATAGACAAAACAGCAGGTAAACAATGAAGGATTATTTTCTCTTTCTTAGTATAGTAGCGTTCTAGTTATGACTTGTTTGTAGTGTGATCAACGTTTGGGCTAGTTGTAGATGTGTTTGGAAGCATCTCGTAACATTTTAATGTTATTTTGGCAAATTGAACGAAATGACTTGAAAAAAGATTCGCTCATTTTGATAAACGAGACTCAAAGGTCAGAGTCAGTAAAATGATCCGAACTTCCCATCACTAAAATCTAAGCGGACCCATTTCACACAAATCCCATTTTATTTCAAAAGACTCAAATAATACGACAATCACACAGTACTATGATATATATCAAAGTACTGTGATGTTACTGCCATTTCAACAAATCTCTTTGCTAGTGATGAGGAACTAAGTTTCATCCTAGACACAACACGGGTTTATAACTTCTGGGTCTTGAGAGTGATCATCCCAAAGTTAATTTCCTATAAATACAGTAACATTTGATTTATCGCTAGAGATGTTTGCTAGACCACATGAACATACAGAGTAATTTTCATGACAACAATAAGATCTAATGAAAGACTCTCGTAATTAGTGTTGTGGGCGCGTTTGCATTGTGTTACACTGATACGCCCATTTACAAAACGTTCAGGCTGAAATATGATTATCGCATTAAACCCAGATATGATTAGTGTGTGTGCCGCGCAGGAGCTGATGGAGATGATCAGTGTTTTGATGGCAGTCTGAGGGCTGATCCTGGCCGAGATGCAGAGACTGAAGGCGTGTGTAATTGATAGTGACAGTCCTCTCCTGCATTTAATTGCTGACCATGAATCAGATTACTTCCTCAAACTGCTTTCATTAGCGCTGAGAGATCTGTGTCGGAGCATCTCGCACTGGATTCATATTGGCCTCTGGTGGGATGTCTATATATGTGGGTGCTTGTGATTCTCATATCCTGATAGATGACTTGGTTTGCGGTGTGATGGATTATTTTTGTTATGGCTAAAGCTAGTATCGCAGTCTTGGATTCAATTTTGTGCCACATGTTTGCTATGCCTAATAACAGGTATTTTGAAGTGGCAATTCCAGCCAATTTAAAGTCAACACAAAGGCAAAATTGTACCACTTTACTTTGTTTGTCAAGTAAAATTTATATGGCATTTTTTACAATAATACACATTCTTTTAGCTCAATTCACCCAAAGAATAATTCACCGTTTACTCACTCTCAAGTTGTCCCAAACCTGATTTAGTTTCTTCTGGTGGCCTTGTCCCAAATGGCAAACTCAAGACTGTGGACTTCCTCAGAGTCCAAACTTTGATGTTGTCATCTAGTGGAGATCTTAGGGGGGTCCTTGACGCTTGGGTCCACTGGAGTCATACTTTGGGACAGACTCGATCATCACACCAGAAATAGAAAGAGGTTTGGTCATTGCTTCACCACTCTTCACAAAGTGCAAGCACAGATGCATGGATACTGGAGCGTTTCAAAGCCGTGTGGACGTGTTCATGTGTTTGTGCTCAAGCTTGGTAAACAGCGGTAAAGAGTAGTGAAGCGATGACCTTCAGAGCCAATCACAGTCACTGTTGAACATGTGAACACAATGGCCAATCAGCTGTGTTTAAGAACAAGCTTAATAGCACTCAAATGATAGCGGTATATTTATGTTTTTTAATTATTTATTGGTACCGAAGTCGATATTTTTATCAACCCTATTACAAAAGTTGTGTGGAGCCTGCAGCAGTGCGGGCTTTGCATAAGACAGCATCAAAGGTGGCATTTCCTTTTGGGAAAGAGGAATACATTTTGACAGATGTTGGTAATCAAACCATTGATTTTATAGTATGAAAAATAATACTACAAAAGTCAATGATTACCAACATATTTTTTTGTGTTCAGCAAAAGAAACAAAACTACTATACTTTTTGTAGAGGGTGAGTTAATGATGATAGAATTTTTATTTTCGGGTAAAAAATCTCTTTATGGTATGGTAGATTAGATGTACGCAAACATCAAATCAGTTCTCTTAATCAATGTGTTGAATGCAGGAGAAATGGACAGAAACAAAGATCAGTGTGACTTTGATGAGCTGAATTGATATGGCAAGGTAACTAGGTCAGAGTGTCTGTGAAACTGCAAGGTTTTTGGGTCGCTTCCAGTCAGAGTGGGGAGAATTTACCAAAAGTGGTTTGAGAAGGGACAAAACACAAACTAAGTTTTGAGTGCCCAAGGCTCAGTCACTATATGACTTGAATGATAAGCTGCTAACGTTTTAATTCTGAATACCCCAGGACACCTTCAGGGGTCTTGTAGAGTCCATGCCTCTGTGAGCCTGCACTCTTTTGGCAGCACACAGAGGACCAGCAGCATATTAGACAGGTAAGCATAATGTTTTGTCTCATCTGAGCGTATGGTCTCTTGGCAATAATACTGCACAATTTGCCATATTAAGAGACTGGCACAGCTTACCCCCAACACATCTCACCCACCCCTATACTATAGCCTAGGCCTCAGTCTACTTATGAAGCTATTTTAGTAAGTCAGTCATCTCGGTGAGAAGGCCTACTGTTACAGTCATCTATGTGAGGTATACTGTCATCTCTGCAAGATACTTTTACAGTCATTTCTAAGGTACTTTAGTCAGTCATCTCTGGAAAATACTGGAGTCAGTCATGCTGAAATAGTATAATATACTCTGAGGATGACAGGCATGTCATTGAAGTTGGCATTTGAGCAAAAACACTTTGAAAGGAAGCCTATGCTATTAGAATGACTCTCACAGTGGGGTTTATCAGCCGTCTTCTCTGTCAAATGAAAGTGTTTGCCGTGAGTTTGTTCACAATTACTTACTGACAACGTAAAACAATGCATACATGATGATTTTTCAGCCAGACAGTGGGAGCTAAATGGCATTAGTACAGGTTGAATGGAGACCGCCTTGGTTCGGTCCACTAGCGTTAGCATTGCGGCCACATGTGACCAGTTGCAGACCCCGTTCGCAGCATGGGGGAGTGTGCTAGAACTTTCCCCGCCGCTATACATCAGCGCAGGTCTCGGCTAGCCTGAGCTCGGCTCCCACTGAGCGTAATGGGGTGTAGGAGAGTCGAGGGAGCAGTGTGCGCTGCGCTAGCCTCGGCCCTGGCAGCATTATAAACTTACTGTGTGATTATTGTCAGAGCGGGACTCTACCGCCTGGGGGTCCGCTGTGATGGGTAGTGTGTCAGGGAGGAGAGCGAGAGAGAGAGAGAAAGCTGAAGGAGAGAGAGAGAGGAAGCAAGGGGGAGGGGGAAGATAGATGGTGTGGTAGACAAAGGGAGCTGGAAGAGAGAAATACGATGGAAGAAAAAGGATAGAAAGGGACAAGCAATGGAGAATCAGTTAGAAAGCAACTCTATGGTGAGAAAAAAAGAGAGAGAGACAGAAATTAGAGAAAATTGTTAAGAGCCTGACTGTGCCAAGATTGTTTTTCCCTTTTTTTTTTTTGCTGCCTCTAAACGCCGGAGATGTGGCCTGTCTCTGGCGAGGAGAGGGAACTCAATTTGGGACAATTTACTCTGCAGTCTTCTCGCTGATATACCTTCGGGACAGAGAATGGGGAGCGAATGAAACTGAAGGAAGATAAAATCAGCGAGACACTGACACACACAAACACACGCTCTCGTAGCGCACACACGTGGATTTCACTTAGTTAGCTTGAACTCTCCCAGTTGGTCGATATGATTCAGTCTCTATGGCAATGAAAATGAAAAACCTTTGAAAGGGTCAAAGGAAAGCCACTGGATTTGATTTAGCCCCACCCTGAAGATTGATGTGGCTAGATTGTGTGGATATTTTGGGGCCCCTGTTTGCATGGCATTACCCTTATGCTTTATTTGACCTTTAATCTCACCTTGAATCACACAAGACTGACAAAAAAGGACATTGTGGGAAGCTACATGTACGTACAGAAGTTACTGAAAGAGTTCAACTCATTCAAGCTAACCTGAATGAGTTTAACCACATTAAATAAAAGCACAATTGATTATTGACCCATTGCATGACACGTTGTTTTGTGTTTGGCCAAAGTGTATTAGCACTTTTAATATAAAATAGTAAATGCCACAAAGTATTGCACTAATAAAGATTGCACCATTTACTATCAAGTTACATTTGCAACTCATGATTTAGGGACATGCAAATTCCTACACGTAATGAATGATGAAATGAAGCGATATATGAGTGTGTGGCATTTATTCAGACCTGGAATAGTCTTGCATTTGAACAAATTGATTCACTCGATTGAATCAGACTTTCAAACATTAAGACAGAGAGAACAGTTTTTGAGTCTGTTTGAGTCTTCATGTTCATACAGTTTGACATTAAACGATTTAATTTAAAGACTTTGTAGGATTAATTTTTTACTTGGAACAAGGTCTTCTACACTTCAGTTATTATTCTATTTTTGACCGTTGCATCACTTGTAGTCATTTTTGGACTTTCTCACAACATGAGAGTGTCCGTTTGAATGCATTCAACCACATGAGCTTTTGCACTACGATGGCAATGAGATAAAATGTGTTTTTGATCAATTCTGTAAACGGTGGACAAGCTCAAAATTTTTTAGACCACATTCACATCTGTATTAAAACATCACTGTAGAAACACTTATACCTGAACCTATATTGTTGAGAGTGTGGGATTCCGAGGGAATGCACAAAATAAAAAATACAAAAATACCTCACAACTAAAAATAAGGGAGCAAAAAATACTTATGCTCAAATAAATTAAACTCATTCTGACTGTCACTATTGAAACGTTAAAATTAATTAAAACGGTCAATTCAGCTCATTACATTTAGGGTGCTTTCACATCTGCCTCATTTACAGTAGTTCGGTTGAATAACACTAGACTTCGTTTTCCTGTTTGGTGCAGTTCATTTAGGCAGGTGTGATTGCAGCAATCGTAATTTGAATGCAAACCAAAAAAAGCATTGTGGGTCCTCTTGAAAAAGTGGTCTTTTGGTACATGTGATACACTTTCAAACGAACACTGGAGCAGTTTGTTTGTTGTGAGAACATGAATCAAACTCGAACAGATGCAAATGAAAAAAAGTACTAAGATTTTTTTGGACCAAACCTTGCAATGCGACTTCACCATTTGCAGTGCATTGAAAACACTGTTTTCAAGTTACATTTGTGCTTCATGCTCAAAATTTGTAGTTTGTTTGCATACAAACTATATAATATGATGACCAGAGCTAAAGTCAGCCAGCACAGTTTTCTCTCCATACTAACAAGCATTGTGAGAACATTTACTAACAAGCGTAGTGTCCTCCTCTCTTTGTTTACATTTGTGAGTTCCGTATAGGAATTTTCACACACCTGAATTCTGACCAATCGAAAAGCAGTTCAGGAAATACATTCAATGACCCATCTGACCAACGAATGATGTGGATGTTGTCATATGACTGCAGTTTGTTTCAACTGGTTTGAACCAGAGCAATCAGTGTGGTGTGAAAAAAAAAAAAATAATAAATAAAATTTATCATCTGTTGTCCTTGGTTCAAACCAAATGCTCCTAACCACAGGTGTGAAAGCAACCTAAGATCAGCACAAATTGCATCATATTTTTTAACAGTATTTATGCATGCAGCATTGGGCCAATTACAGGTACAGTACTTCCTGCTGAGCCTTTGACTAGAGTGGCCAATCAGAAGTGTTCAGATTAGTCACTTCAGAAAACAAGAGAATTCTCCACTCTGGCAGTTCTTTCATCGTAAGATACAGAACAGATACAATTGAAGTATCTAACAGATAAAATATTCTACCTTGCAGTAGAATATATTTGTTGCATTACATTTTCTTTTTTTGTTGCATGTGGTGTTACAGATACAGATGTATTCGTATAATTACCCAAAGCCATTCAGTTGATTTTACGGCAAGGGCAGTGAATATTTGAGCAGTGGATGTGCTGGAGAGTTGGACAGTGCGCTCTTTATGCCCGGAGGCTGTTTTAGTATGCAGAGCAGGCTCTATTGATGAGCTCTCTCACATCGCACAGCACCTCAGACTGCTGACAGAGCGCTTCCTCTTTCCTGCTCTCTCCTGAGCATAGAGATCTGCCTCTTCTCGTCTATAGCGTGCATAAGAGGAGGAGAAGGAACAAGAGCGTTTGATCTGGAGAACGAGAGAGAGAGAGAGAGAGAGAGAGAGAGAGAGAGAGAGAGAGAGAGTGGTCAGCATCACAGAAAACGGTGTCTACTGTAGATGTGAGCTCTAAGAAAAATGTGAGTTTAGCTTCTTCTCAGTGTGTATGCACTGATGAAAGACTTCATTTGGTTAGTTACATTTTTAAAATTAAAATAAATATTTATTATTTCTTTACATTTTATAAAGCCAACTTTAGAAGAAATATTTTAGATTATCAAGTGTTTCCGTGTTACTAATCTAAAAATATATTTTGTGCAGATGGTTAGATGATCTTCCTTCCTCTGAAACTCAAGATTTAGAGATTTATGTGAACCAGATCATCAGGTTTTACACAAATTTGTGAATTTCATGCAGTAAACCAGGGTTATTATAGTTATTTAAATTAAATAGATAAATTAATTGTAAAAAAGACATTTGCAGACATTTGATTTAAAAGACAAGAACTAATATAAATGACAAAAATACACAGAAAATGCTAAAACTTCAATTAAATTTGAAAATAATTACTCATTCAAACTATTAATTGAAGTGTATTATTTTCAATAGTACTCAGACTTTTGGACATGTCTGTGTCAGATTAAAAAATGTAAACAATGCAGAGGGATTCTTTTTTTCCTAGGGACAGCTGTGCTTGGGTTATTTCTGATGGGAGGGTAAAACACAAATTAAAAGGTAGAAACAAAAAGCACACAAATGGTTGAATGATTTGGAATGCTTCAATAAATCAAATCTTGACACATCGAAACAAATTTACACAGAGGTGTGATTTTTAATTTTAGGTGGCATGTTTATGCAAATGAGTTTTTTTTGCGGCATTCTCAACCAGATCCACTCTGAGCTGACAGGAAGAGAGAAAGCACAGACTGACATGTGTTCAGTGCGTGTGATGATTCTTCCTTCATCCCGACTGTGTGTGTGAGTGTGTGAGTGTGTGAGTGTGTGAGTGTGTGTGTGTGTGTGTGTGTGTGTGTGTGTGTGTGTGTGCGTGTCTGTGTGTTTTTCCCCTGCTGCAATGGAAGGGTTTCCAAGGAAACTGTCACCCATGGCGAGGTCCGGTGAGGGTGAACCGCCTCTTGCATGCATGCCTAAATTCAGAGCCCTAAAACATACAACACCACCCAGAGGGACAAACCCACTGAGCCAAAGATCACCCACAATTAATTGCACATTTTCTGGATCCTCTGTGAACTCCATATGTGCTTGAACCATCTTGTTCCCCTATGCTATACCCTGTATAAGAGGGGTAGTTCACCAAATGAACATTTGCTATTAATTTACTTGCACTCAGGCCATCCAAGACTTCTTTCTTCAGTAGAACATTGAAGAAGATTTTTAGCTAAAACTGTAGTAGTTGGATATTTCATAAAATGTAAGTCAATGGCTTCAGGCACTTTCAGAATTAAAAAAACAGGCAAAACAAGATCCTGAAGACGCATGAATTAAAATCATCAGATTGTGCATGAAACTGAACAGTCCTGTTGTCTAATGATTTCATGAATGAAAACTCACTAAATGGTCCATATTTAGCATTAGTTTTTTAAAATTTGTTTGGCTCACTAAATATTTTACAATGTAATTTGTTCAAATCATCATAACAGTCATTTTCTAGTCTTCAGCGTCACATGCTTTTTCTGAAATAATTTTAGTGTGCTGATTTGGTGCTCAAAATGTATTTTATTATTACCAATTTTGAAAAGTTATTCTGTTGCATTTTTGAGTGGAACCGAGATGCATAAAAAATAGGATTAGCTGAGAAAAAAGAAAGTTCAAAGAACAACATTTATTAAATTTTTTAACAACATTTTTACTAGCACTTTTAATCACTTTAATGCATTCTTGATAAATAAAAGTGTTATTCTTCAAACATTTCTTCAAAAAATATTGCTGGCAGTTGAATGGTGATGTTGATATAGTTTTTTTCTTTTGTGATTCAAATTTCTAATGGATAAATTCAAGTCCTCCCTATTGTCTTATTTTTTCCCAAAGGAATAGTTAATTCTTTATGTATAATTTATTATATTATATGTAATTACAATGAGTTGCAAATGCCTTGCAAATCAGAATCAGAATCAGAAAGAGCTTTATTGCCAGGTATGT
>CAIGQV010001633.1:15234717-15266336 GCA_903798115.1 Danio jaintianensis
AGAGCTCAACACGGAGGCGGCCATCTTCGTCGGCGCCATCTTGAGAAATGTAAAATTAACTGAACTAAAAACATATAGCCAGCCCAAATGTAAACCAAATGCATAATGTAATATATTTGTGGAAATCATTCTACAATACCACACAAAAATAGGTTTTACTCAACAAGGATGCATAAAATTGATCAAAAGGAGCAAATAAATGCTGTGCTTTTGAATATTCCATTCATGAAAAATCCTTAAAATCCTTTAAAAAAAAAAAGATGTTGTGATTTCCCCAAATAAAATAATATTAAGTAGCAATTGTTTTTAACGAGGGTGGCACGGTGGCTCAGTGGTTAATACTGTCGCCTCACAGCAAGAAGGTTGCTGGTTCGAGTCCCGGCTGGGCCAGTTGGCGTTTCTGTGTGGAGTTTGCATGTTCTTCCAGGTACTCCGGTTTCCCCCACAGTCCAAAGACATGCAGTATAGGTGAATTAGATTAACTAAATTGGCCGTAGTGTATGTGTGAATGCGAGACTGTATGGGTGTTTCCCAGCACTGGGTTGCGGCTGGAAGGGCATCCGCTGCGTAAAACATATTCCGCTGTGGCGACCTCTGATAAATCAGAGACTAAGCCGAAGGAAAATGAAGTTGAATGTTTTCAACAATTAGAACTTAAATGTTAAAAGTTAATTGTTAAAAGCTACCAGCAAAAACTGATAAAATATTTAAGCCCCAAATCAGCATACATTTAATGTTTTCTGTAGGATCATGTCACACTGAAGACCTCACTGAAAACTGCTAAAAATTCAGCTTTGCCATCACAGGAATAAAAAATAAAAAAAACATTTAAAAATATACTGTAATAGCAAACGACTGACCTGTGGTGTAGCTGTAGAGTTCTTGATAAGAAGTCCCCCCCCTTTAAACCTACTGTGCTGCAAATAACCATTTATTTATTTTCAGATTGCGAGTTGGAAGTGTTGAATTTCTGACTTTGTGACTTCCGCACACTTTTCTGTTTGCTGGAGATCTGTAGATGTAATGCTGCACTTTCCTCATTGAAACCCTGCAGCTGTGATCCTAATACTGAGGAGAGATCCCTCCGCTAAGAGACTGGGGTTTGTTTGTTTGTATATAGAATTCATTTAATTGTGTTTTTGTATACAGTTAGTCAATATTGTAATAGGGTTAGGGAGCACTTTTTCTTGGCTGTCGCTGTGTAGGGGGCAAACACAATTAGTCTGTTACCTGGCTAGCAGCCAAAGCCCTCACTGTGAGAGCGAGACTTCCTCCCAATATTTCTCTGCAGGTGACGGTGGCCAGTCTACAATGCACACAAGCCTGTAGGAGTATTAGTCTGGCTACTGTTTGTGTATTTATTTATTTATTTGTTTGTTTGTTTGTTTGATTATTTATTTTAATAGAATGCAAAACGATATATAAAGCATTTATTCAAAATACCGCTACTTTGCTGTTCAATTCAGTTTTACATTTGATTATCGTCTCAGAATTACATGCAATGTTTTGTCATTTGAAACTAATTTGTATTTTGCAACAGCTTTGTCTGTGCAAAACCTCTTTTAAAGTTAAAAAAGCTACTGTCAGGGATTACTTTGTAAAAAAAATGTGATGGAAAAATGCGATTGCTGTTATTTTTATTTTTAATGTAATATTATAGCTTTTGCATTTGGCATATCTTCGATGTACATTAACCGAGCAAAAAATCTTCTGAAGTTTTTCCTTTGCATTTTTGATGTGTTGCATACGTGTGTCAATGCCATTAGCATCGATCAATGAAAATAACTAACAATACTGTAGTATGCATGCCAGGCCAGTAGTTGGCGATGACAGTTTGTAAAGAAACATTAAACACTTGCGCACAAACCTTCCTAAAATCTGCTATTGTTGTTTTGTTTGTTAAATTTTAGCAAATGCCTAGATTAAACATGCAATACACACAGTTGCCATTTTCATTGTTTTTAGTCCCCGAAAACACAATTGGGGGTTGACTAGGGTTTTAATGATTCACTCAATTTGATATGATTCATGATACTTATCTCACTATGTGATTTTTCACATTTTATTTGTCTAAAATGAATGAAGACAATTTAGAAATTAACAAATGCCATTTTGTTATTTCTTAAATGCTGCTCGTTTTTTTTTGTAAAAATATATATTTTGTCAACTAATTAGCAATTTTAAAACTAATTCCAAATAAGAATAATAAAAACATAAATAAAATAAGTGTTTTAAGTTTTTACCAAATACTTTGTCTCTGCTAATCTTAGCTTGGATTAGGGCTGCAAGATATTGGAAAAATCTGACATTGCAATATTTTATTTTGCTGCTATATATATTGTGATATGAATATAGTTTCACCTGATGATTTCAATAGCTCTATTTGGAAAGATTTCATTAATTTAGATCGATTGGGATGATCAAGTCTTTTTCTATGCAGTACATCTTGATGTATGATTACAAGCATATACAAATACAACGGAGCAAAAATAAAAATGTTTTCTGGGGAGTGTAACAGTATTCAGGTAAAGAAATTAAACAATCAAATGTAAAACAACATGGTCATCATTGTATAAATATATAGTTTTCATAATATTAAAAAATATCTTTATCGTTTCATCTTTAATAAACTAATCTAATCTATAATCTAATCCTGCGATGTGACTGTTGCGGAAACACACATTGCTATATTGATGCTCAAACAATATATTGTTCAGCCCTAGCTTGGATTATTTTTTATTTGTTTTAAAAAACATCAGAATATCCACACACAAGATCTAATTAAGTTCTACATCAATTGACAAAATCGATGAAAAGTTATAAATGATGTGGCACAAACACTTTATGGTCATTAATGGTGGGATAACAGAATCATGCATCATGATTTAATGTTTTCTGGAGGTTAAAATGTATTTGCTCTGTATTTAACAGGCTTAGTAACTGCACAGTTGACCTGTTGTTGTGAATGGGTCATCATTGAATCACAAATCTGAATTTTTTTTTATTTTTTTTTCTTCTTACAGTGACTGTTAAATGTATTACCCCAAGTTTAATTTTGCAACTTAATTAAGGGGATGGTTCACCTAAAACTTATTAATTGTCACAAACCTTTTTGAGTTTCCTTCTTCTGTTGAACATAAAATAAGATATTCTGAAGAAAGCTTGAATGCGGTAACCATTGTCTGCCATTGTATTTGTTTTTACTACTATGGATGTCAGTGGTTATTGGTGTTCAGCTTTCTTCAGAATATCTACATTTGTGTTCAACATAAAACATAACCACTCAAATGAATGTTCAGATTTGGCTGAACTATTCATTTAATAATTTTCTTACTTCGCGTTGGTCATCAATTGCATAAACTCCATGAAATCTCACACTTTCATTTTGGGTCACGATTTTGTTATTAAATCCGATAGGGGTCAGATGTTTTGAAATGTGACCTCACTCAGAGCACTCACTCAAGATTAATATTTGTCGCAATTCTGCGCTCATGGGGGTCGCTTCAAAGATTTCACATACACAAAGTTATCAAGACAGTTGTGAAAGGTGTTTGGATGTGGATGGACAGTGATACGACAGAACTCACAAGTGACAGTTCTATATACAAACAAAACATGACAGCTCATACCAAAGGTGCCGATTTGTGTTTCTGCCTGTGTTTACAATACACAAATATCAGTGTGAGAGCAGAGACCACTGTCCAGTTTTGTTTTTCCCAGACCATGATCTGTTCGTACCAAATCTCATGTTGGCCATATTAAAAACATCAATGTGAATAGCTGTACAAAAAAATTAATAAGATCTGAGCAGTTAAATCAGAAATGAGCACAAAAACATCAATGTGAAAAGCTGTACAAAAAAATTAATAAGATCTGAGCAGTTAAATCAGAAATGAGCACTAAGGCTCGGGCATATCCAAATTTGCCCTGTTCAGTAAATTTAGCAGGAAACTCTCTCTTTTTGAAAGTGCACTAAAATAATACATGAAAAATGAGATTTTAAATATGGTAGCTTGCAGTTCATTCATCAAATTTGAATCTAAAAGGTTAAGTCAAGGGCATTGAATTGCAATGTGGGATACAGTATTCTGCGCAATTTGTTTTTGCTGTGCATTTTGGCAAATGTACTAGGTCATCCGGTTCTTCTGTCAGATTATATTTTGGAAACTTTTTCTTTGAGAGGATCACAGGTCATCTCAAATGGAAGCCAGTGCGCACATTATATCTCTAAATGGGTTTGAAAATCTTCTTTCCACAGGAAACATGGCAGGTTGCCGTGTATCATTTCAGACAGAAGGTCTGCTAATGAGCTGTCGATATCAGAGACCTCGCTGTCGTAAACTTGGCGTCCGAGTAGCTATTTTTGAAGAGACGAATGACGCCTCCACATTGAAGTGGCAGAGTTTTGCTTGTTGAGCTTCATAACCACATTAGCAGCGAGCTTGGCTGTGGTTGAGCTATTATACACGAGGAGCTCTCGCATATGTTTTTGCTACGGCTTTGAACCCACCTCCACGTGTTGGTGTAAACAGCCATTATCGGAAAAGGAGTGTGAGGAAAAGCAGTGATACTGTGTGGGAATGCTGTTGGTCAGGTGTAGGCACGCAGCCATGTTGAGTTGACCTGCGGTGGCCTCCCTCGAGCTCTCTCCCAATCAACCACAGTGCTAATTACAGCAGTAATTATGTAATTACCATGCCTCTGAAACACATCCAACACAAGCTGAGAAAAGTCAAAAGGTAACATGGAGATAAGGCCAGAAAAACACACACACACACACACACACACACACACACACACACACACACACACTCGTTTGCTTTTTTTTTTATTTTGTTACGTTATTGAAAAGGAAATTGGGAAACGATGATGACGTGAGCCAGACTAGAACACGTGATGTACATGTTGATACCAGTGCATGAGAATTAATGCAGTAAGGTCTGAACTAGATTCTATGGAAGATAATGGGAGACAAAAGTGATCAAAGCCTTGAAATTGTAGTTTTTTCAGGAAAAGCAATGCAATTTATTTTTGTTCAGTGATATATTTTAAATCATTTAGTATTTTTCTCACAAAGCAGCCAAGTGTAACGTTTTTTAACCTTTAACGTATCCAAATCATGACTAGCATATATCTTTGTGTTTACATAGCTACATGTGCACAAAGCATTTCAGGTAACGTAGTCAAAAAAATTTCTTTTTTTTTGTTGCATAAAAAATGTTATCCAATTTCGATGAAGCAAAAAAAACATTTTTTTTTTTTTTTTACTATATTACCTAAAATGCATTGTTCACATGTATACTCACCTCTCTATGGCAATACCAAAGTGTGAAAATGCATTGTGCACACACACATAAAATGTAAGCCCTTACCCTGACTATATAGAATAAAAACAATGAGACAGTATAAATATTATTTCCATTGGAGTGAATGAAGTCTGATTTTGTGTTAATCTCAAATGAACCACCACAGCGCACATACATAGTTCAATTCAGCCCACAGACATGAGTGGATCATATGCATGAGTTGGCATGGACTACAAACTGTATCAGACCCATCTAAATGACACTGAATGCTGTATTTTAAAGCAGAGAAATGGTTAGATGCATTGCAGTTAGACCGTGGCCGTCATGAGTCAGATGTGCTTTGGCAAAGCTGTGATATAAACAAAATGCTATTGGCTGTTTTTTTAAGGGGGAGGAGCTACTCTACCTTCTGCCCTGTATTCCTGTTAAAATGATCATACATCAAACAAAGGCAACTCCTAAGGGGACCTTTAAAACTTAAGATTGCAAAATGGTAGTGATGCCATAGAAGAAGCATTTTTAGTACCCCAAAGAATTTTTACATTCTTGATCTTTTCTTAATATCACTATAAAGACCCTTTTGTATATGAGATTGTTCCATGGATGTAAAAGGTTGTTAATGGAACCATCGATGCCAATAAAGAACCAGTGTTGATGACTGAAGATGACATTATCGAAGAAATGATTTATTAGATGCTCACCAGCCTGTTATTGTAAGGACATTGACCACATGTTCACAACCACAATTCATTTTTGAACCGTTAACTATAAATCATCCAATGAACTGTTGATTTCCATGTCAGTCATATGGCCTTTTGAGTGGTCCTTGCCCAATGAAGCCCAGACCTGAAGGCTTGGCTACACAGAACTAGCTCTAGGCAACATCTCTGACAGAAAAGTTTAAAAAACAAAACAAAAATTCTCTTTTAATTTCCTCCAGACTGTGACGTCTGGGAGGATGTAGTGGGTCTCTGATCACCTGCATCACACCCCCTGCAGCCAGACTGAAACCTCTGTATGACCCTTTGTTTACAAACACGTGAAGTTGGACCCCCTACCGGCCCCTGACTTAGATACGGGTCAACTCTAGAGCAGGGCACACCAAACAAACACACAGATGCAACGACTGTCTTGACTACTGCAAACTGATCAAAGAAATCTTTTTACTTTCACACAATTGTTTTTTTTTTCATTCATAAATGCATTTTAGATATTTTTTGTGCTTTAAAAAAAAACAAATAGTAATAATACATTTAACATCTAAAACACGACATCTAAAAGAAGCAAAATAAAAATTATTGATTATATATGATTAATTATTCATTTTCATATTATTAATATTATTATTATTATTTGTATTATTCTTATTACATACAATATATAACATTTTATGTTCAGATTATTGCAATAATACTAATAATAATAATAATAATAATAATAACAACAGTTATTATTATTATTATTAAAATAACTATAGCCATGTTGTGTGTATATATAATCACACAGATATAAACACATAACTATGACCAAACTGCACAGCCCTACAAACAAGCACAGCAAAAATGCCATTTTGAAATTTCATTTTAAGGCAAGGTCACAATTATTATTTGAATAAATAAAATGTTTAAATAAAAAATAAAATAAAATGTTTATTTAAATAAAATGTTCTTCTCCTAGATAGTGCAGCCATTTTTATTTTTCTATTGCACTAGTATGTGATTGTCCAGAATGACAATGTCATTCTCCTAATTCTCTTTTTTGCATTCTGTATCATTTCGACAATTTTCATTGTTTTTATTTTTTATGTGACTCTTTTTCCCCCCTCTATTCTCTTTTCTTTCTCTCCCTTTTTTTTTAAGATCCCAGGCACATCCGCAATCCTGAGGCCCTATAAGGAGCTTTCACGCTTTTTGGTTTGCTTTAGATGTTTAATACCCCTCTCTTTTGTGTCAGGGAGCTGGAGAGGCGTTAAGAGGCGCTGATAAACCCACTTAGATCCCTTCCTGGCCCGTCACCCCGGCCTGCCAGGATGCTTTAGCGGGGAGCTGATCTGTGACGGCCTGCCACTCAAACTGAGCACTTCTGAAAGCAAGCACAATAGAGCGAGCAGCGCAACACAACCGCTGGATCCCCTCTCCATTTCATCCTTTCCCTTTTTTTTCCTTCATTCATTTAAGGGGCGAGAGTGCCTTCGACCTTTGCCTCTCTCTCTCTCTCTCCTCGCGTTCCTCACTTTCGACCCTCCCGTCCTGCTTTGAGTCTCTGGGTTTCTCCCTCTCCGGCGGGTGACAGTGGGCCGGTGAGGACAGAAGGGGTGATATGGATCAACGGTCTGTCCAGATGAAGGGCCGCACGCTGCTCGGAAGATAATGGGGAGAAAGAGAAGCGAGTGAGGAAAAGGAGAGTGACAGGCACTGGGAGATTGACAGGGCGCTTGCTGTGATCCCAGGGGGCTGTTGGGGGTAGCGGAGCCCGAAATGTCAGCGCTGATATCTGCTCCTCTCGCCGTGTCTGCCTGAGTCCTATCACAGCACTGCAGCTGCCTGTCCTCGCCCTCTCGCTCGCTCATTCGCTTTCTGCCTGTCTCACTGCTTTACCACTGCCACCTTTTCTTTCTCTTCAACTCTCTCTCTCTCGTTCTGTTTATCCAGCTGTGCCCTACATCTTTCACTCACCTTTCGCACTGTCTAAGCACACGTGTGTGTGTATTTTGTTCGGTTGCACTTTATATTAGCTGTTTTTAACTGTGTACGTGCAGTTTAATTCTGTTCATGTTGTTTTGAAAATCACTTTCACTGGTATTCAAGTGGAAAATGAGAGTTTGAGGTTCAGGGTAAGTTTATACGACAACGTTTTCAGCCAACTTTGTATTGTTCGTTTACACAACCATGCTTTTTTGGGACTGAAAACCCATAAATCTGAAAATCTCACATCATACAAATGGCAAATTCTACATGTATATCAGTGCCAAGCTGTACAGGTACTGTTTAGTAACAAGGCGGTAGTGCCAAATACAGGCCTGGTATACGTATAATGCAACATTTTTACTAATATATGTAAACTATGAAATGTAAAAATATGAAAATCTTGTCATGTAAACGTAAGCCATTTTTAAAACACAAGGGAAAAATTGTTAAAGTGTATATGTAGCCTCAGGGGTATGGGTAGGTTTAAGGGTAGTAAAGAGGTGATATAAGATATGTAATAACATATAGGTATTAGGGCTGTGCAGTATATTGAAATGATCAAAATATCGCAAATGTGCATATCTCAATATTCATATAGAAATTGTTTGCAATAAATAAACGATTTAATACTATATATGTATGCTTAATATAAAGGCATGTTAGGATGATTACTATACATATACTTAGTAAAAAGTGGGTTCTTTTTTACACAAGCACATTTTCTCTACACTAAATATATCCAGCAATTAACAGTTTTTCTGTATCTTATAATTCACAGGGTTTTTCATTTATGGGATCTTGATCTCTGCTCCATCAACCTTTGATGGCGAAAAGTATAATAAAGGGTAAAAAACACGTTAAAAACAAGCATAAAATTATTACAGTACAAAAATGAATAATAATGTACCAAAACTTTTTCAGTTTGAATTATAATTCCTGTGCTTTTTGAGCAGTCACTGGGGCAGAGACACAAAGGGCAGAGAACAACGTGTGAATGTGACCACATGTACATTATATGTAAAAAGTGCTTTTAAGACTCTGTTTCCAGCTGCTTTTATTATTGGTCTCTGCTGATCTTATCACACGTGATCATTTGAGACACATTATGTTTTCACCTGGTAATAACATGTGTCTCAAATGCATCTCCTGTGACCACATGTGATTGAAGGGTCGAGGGATGAGGCGTTGTTTCATCACACATCACATCAGTCACTGAAACACAGAAAATGAAAATCTCAGCCAAAAAAAAGTACTGGTACCAGTCATGACATTTTGAGTAAATTAGTCACTTTATAACTTGATTTATTTAACTGGATTTATTTACTAGATGTTTCTATCCAGAGTTGATTATTTGTCAGAGCATATGTAAGATGTTCTGTGCAGTCTGTATGCTTGATATAGTACTAAAGTGGTTGTCAGCCAGTATGCAGTACATTTTTGTACATGATCAGCCAATTATTCATTTTTGCCATGATGTAAAGCATAAATCATATTAGCGTTTTTACACATATAGTACTGACTATTTGTTTACTTTTATGTATTTTTACTCAAAATTGTCACAAAATTGAGATTTTATATTGGCCCTTTAGTAACATTTTTGATAACTAATAATTGATATGTTGTCATCCCAGGTCTGTATATGCATGAATATTTCTAAATTCTCCACATAAAATAATTTTTACTTCATATTGGATTGCATTCAGAGATGCTGGCATAAAAGTATAGTTTCCCCAAAATAAAGATTCTGCTTTCATTTATTATTTTCATTCTTTTGGAGAACACATAGGAAGATATTTTGAAGAATGTGCGCAACAAAACAATTTTGGTGACTGTTGACTTCCGTTGTTTGAATAAAACTCCTTTTGTTTTCCACTGATAAGAGATGCTATATAGGTTTCAAATAACCTGACAGTGAGTAAATAATGACAGTTTAATTTTATTTTTTTGCTTTTCTCTTTCAAAAATGCAAACACAGGTGGACCTGTAGCTAAGCGGCTAGAATGTGTTGCTCATTTGAGGAATGTGAGTTGAGGCAAACCTCTCATCAATAATCCTAAAAAATAAAAAATCCATCATGACATCCCAAATTTGATTGAACCTGAACCACATAATGCCTCAACACCCCCAAAATGACAAAATGCTGAATCCCAACAACAAAATGCCTCATCTGGTGCTCCAGACACACGCTGATCTTATTCCCATCTGTAAATGTGTCTTAACCTCTCACGCATGACCGTGTGTGTGTGCGCGTGTGTGTGTGTGTCTGTCACCTCTTAATGATGTATGTCTGGCCAGTGGAGAGGTCACTGTCACAGACGGGCTGGTCAATTGCCCTTGTTGGGGGATCAGCGTGCTGAACGCTTTCCCTGTAGACTCTGCCATTAAACAGCACTGTGGCCTGGCCCAGACAGAGACGTATTAGCTCTCTATCATTCTTATTGATCACTGCAAGGCACGAGCTTCTGTCTAATCAAATGGCCATTAGTCTGCGTGTGTGCGCACTGCTGCTTTTTGTAGCCAGACAGACAGTGAGATCATGCTATTCTCACTGTGTGTGTGTGTGTGCGTGCGTGCGTGGGTGTGTGTGTGTGCGTGTGTTTGGTGGAGAGAGAGAGAAACGGTGTGTTTGCTCATTGAAGGAGTTCTAATTTAGCTTAAGCAACATTGACACAGTCGCCGTTACTGACTCATGGCAGTCTTAGTAATTCTATTTTGCATTCTAAGGAGGATTTCTTTTATTTATTTATAAAAAAAAAAAAACGGGATGTTTTTGGATGTGGATGGAATTGAGCAAGCGCCGTCCCGTCCTCTGCCGTTTGGCCTGAATTGTGTTTATTGCTGGAATTCTGCTAATGGGTTGCTGTGGGATCTTAGCCAAATGTCCACAGCGCCGCAAGCGTCATGGACCGAACCAATGGCCCTTCACATGAATTATCATGTCCTACTTAAAAAAAATAAACAAGCTTTTTGGGCCTTTCGGGAGCCTTTCACGCGGATAAGTTCAAACCCAAGAGTTGTTGAGCTCTCTAGTATTCTGGTGCTTTTGTTTTAAATGCACGATCTGGAACGATGTGTACGTTACATCAGCCAGCACAACAAAACACTTGACATAATCTGCTGCGTAGAGGCTATTATTACTGTCATTTCTAATTAAAAAGCGAACTATGGTACTGTATTTCTCTGCCAGTTACACACAATACTCGCAAACACATGCTGAACACACAGTAAAAAAAAGGTAATTAACAGTTTTTTGTATTTTGTGATTCACGGGTTTTTTCCATTTACACTTTCGAATTGCATTGATCACTCCTCTGAATACAATTGTTGTTGAAATTTTACTTGTAAAATTTAACAGTGACTTTTATTGACGTTTAGTAGTCAACAATACAATAAAAAAACAATAAGTTGAAAAAGAAATTATATGTATGTATGTATGTATGTATGTGTATATATATGTATATGTATATGTATATATGTATGTATAGCCCAAGGCGCCCACAGAACTGTCGCTCACTGGATATTTTCTCTTTTTCAAACCATTCGCTGTAAACCCTAGGGATGGTTGTGTGTGAAAATCAAAGATCAGCATTTTCTGAAATACTCAGACCAGACCGTCTGGCGACAACCATGCCACGTTCAAAGTCACTTAAATCACCTTTCCTCCCTATTCTGATGCTCGGTTTGAACTACAGCAGATCGTCTTGACCATGTGTACATGCCTAAATGCATTGAGTTGCTGCCATGTGATTGGCTGATTAGAAATTTGCATTAACGAGCAGTTGGACAGGTGTACCTAATAAAGTGGCAGGTGAGTGTATATGTGTATATATTGGTGGCTGCAACACACTCCAAAAAAGTTGGGATAAAAGAAAAATAAAAGTAAATAATAAAAGTAGTCCATAATGTGAATTGGTGATAGACGACGGCTTCATGTAAAATAAGCATCGCTGTCTTTGGAAGCAAAGCAGGATCAAGACTCAGAAAAAGTCATGTCTGACAGTTGTCAAATAAATTACATTTATCAATGCAAAATCACAACCAATTTTAGTCTTTCACCAACTGCCATATTTAATATCGTGAAAACATTGAGAAAAAATCCAGAGAAATCTCAATCTGTATAGAGCAATCACTAAACCTCAGTTGAATGTGCTCCGCATTTAAGCCTCAGATGACACTGCATGAAAAACAATCAATGAGATGAAAATGTAGGGCGGTGCATGATTTCGTCTTTTGGGAACTGACTGGATAGTTGGTAGATCGTCTTTGCTAACATAATGGAGGAAGATTTGAATGCAAGTTTGTAGTCAGTTGTGGAGGTTTATTGTCCACCTAAATCACCATCTGGTGCAGAATGTTTTCAGAAAACAAGGAGCTACATTTTACAAATGGAACCTTATTCGTTTGAACCACTACCTCCCGCGAAGGCTTCTCACTAAAAAACTAATGCATATTCAGTAAGGTCAAGCACATAAATAGCTGTGTCCAGAGCTATTCTTTGCTGAGTTTGTTTAGTAAATACTGACATACTGACAGTACTACTTTAAAGCCAAAAAGACAGTTAATGCCAGTTTGCGCTAATTCAATCTGTTAGCAAATTTGAAATTTAAAAACTAATAAATGAATATTTTGGGCTGCTTTAGGCTGCAGCTTATATTGAGTTATAACTTATAACACCTTATCTATATTAAACGCGGTGCCATGACAACAGAAAGCATCAGTGATTCTTGATATGTAGATCATCAAAAACCTATATAGTTTAAAAGTGACTTCATTTTCCTAAAATTGACTCTTCACTTTTGACTCCACTTTTACAATTTGAGCAAATTGTTTGTAGGTCTGTGACCATCACTCTGAAAATGAGGCTACTGCAATATTTGTGGTTTAATATATATATTATACTATCAACATAATTTAAGTGATGAGTTCAGTTGCTCTCTAGGTAGGCATCTTACTATGGTTCGGAAAGGCTCTGGTGAACATAAAAGAGGAATAATTTTCTCTCTCTCTTTCACACAGTCTGCTTGCTCATTCAGCTGATGTTAATTGAGTGTAATTGAAAAGAAAACAAAAGAGGAGTCTTTTGTAGCGCGGCTCTTTGATTGGGTTGTGGTTTGGAGCTTGTGTCTGCTGGAGAGGACAGAAAACAAACGAGTCGTGGCCTGGTCATCAACGGGTCATTAAACCCACCTTCACCTACTCGGGTACTTAACACATCAAAGCTCAGCACTGGCCTCAATCACAGTCTACATGTGTATTTATGTGTTTAGGATGTGTATCTGGTGGCCACTTGCTGATTCTGAACACTAATTGTAGGTGGAAAATATCTTTAAAAATATTATTATTGTTGTGGCTTTAGTTTATTATTATATTTATGCTTTTCTCAGTGTTGTCATTAACTAAGGCAACAAAAAAAGAAAGGTTGCCATAAAAATGTTTCTCATTTTCATTTAATTTATCCCGAAAATACAATCAAAAATTGAAATGCTATAACTATGTAATAAACTTAATTAAAACTATATAGGCAAAAAAGTTCATACACTACAAAATGCTGGGTTCCACTCAATTTCATGTTCTCCCAACACAAAGCGATTAAGTTAACTTAATTGTTTTTACAAATTTATGTGGATTGAACATAAAACATTTAAGTTGTCCAAAAAAAAACAAGAATTGTGATGATTCAATTGAATTTAAGTTTATTTGTATAGCGCTTTTCACAATAATTATTGTTTACAAAAAGTGCACATTATTATTATGATTCAGCTCATTTTACATTAGTTGGAACAAGCAACAAAAATCATTTTTGAGTGTATGAAACAAAAACGTTACGGTTACTAAAGTAACCCTCGTTCCCCGAGGGGGGGAACGGAAATGCTATGTGGAAAAACTTCCACTATGGGGATTTCGTCAGAAAGCCAATCATTCTGAAGAGTAATTAAACGGGCCAATGAGTTGGCGGTGTCAGCGTGCGCAGCTGGCAGCAATCATAATCAGCTTGTGAATAAGAATGCCGGCTGTGCCACACAACAACACCTTTTCTAGCTGAAGAAGCCGAACTACAGCTGTCAGCTAAGGCGCAATCCCTGTGGCGAAGGAACATAGCATTTCTGTTCCCCCCCTCGGGGAACGAGGGTTACTTTAGTAACCGTAACGTTCCCCAGCGGGAGGAGAACTTCAATGCTATGTTGAAAAACTTCCACTATGGGGAAGTCTATGGAAAACGCCACAGTGATTGAACCTTACCACGTCGCTGGTGAGAGGTTTGCCAGGCTCCGGCGTGAGCGCACCATCATCACCAGAGACGCAGCCCACCAACGTGTCCCCTGGCCCTAACTTACCTTACTTACCTGTGAAGCGCTTAAAGGCTTATTTATATTTTTGGGGAGTCGTAAGAATACACCTGGTTAAGATTCTAGGAATTTTAAATTACGACAGTACGTTGGGAAGCGTGCAGTCTCGATAGGGAGGACGCTGCGGAGGTCACCTGCTGCCCAATGGGGAGACCTGGTGGCAGGAAGACATATGGACTAACCCTGAAAAGGGGGAAAACACATATGAAGGATGGTTAGCGGGGAGGGAAGACACGGGCCCGCCTAAGAGGAGGAACTACACCGTGGCTGAGTGAAGCATATGGGATCGCCAGTGGGGATCGCGCATAGCAGGCACCTATACCCAGAACGTGGGCTGACCAAGTGGGCATACCAACTACGTAATGGGCCAGGCACCTGACTCCTCCGCTGAGTCAGATGCTGGGGGCCTCGGAGGAACTCTGCAGGGTTCGCCAAATGGGGAACTCAACTGAACAGAGTGAATAAGCGCACGAATCTCTGTGTTAGAGAGAAAGGCGCAGCAAGCGTGTTTCAACACCGTACTGAATTTCCTCATTCACTGGCGTATCCAGCACACGTGAGGAAAATCAGCCCACTCAAAGATTATAGAATTTTTACGAATGTATTAGGTGTCGCCCAGCCCGTAGCTCTACATATGTCTGTTAGAGAGGCGCCGCGTGCTTACGCTCAAGAGAAGGCGATACTCTTAGTCGAGCGCACTCTCACTCCCGGGGTACGCGGCTCACCCTGGCATAGAAAAGCGAGGGAGAGGGCATCTACTATCCAGTGGGCCAACCTCAGAATGGAAACGGCACTTCCCGTCTGCCGATCATAACAGAAAAAGAGCTGCTTAGAGTCGTAAGCTCTAATGCGGTCACATAGCGCCGAGCGCAAACAGGACACAGCAAAGAAAGGGGCTGGGTCTGCCTCCTCCGTGGGCAGCGCTTGCAGGTTCACTACATAGTCTAAAAAGAAGCGCTGTAGGAACCTCGGGCACCTAGGTGGGCCGGAGTCTCAGGAAAACGTGAGAGTGGGCCGGCGCGAATTGCTGGCACACTTCGATGACCGAAAATGCCTCCAGATACCCGACCCTCTTGACCGATGCCAACGCAACCAGCAGAGCTGTCTACCTGGACAGAAAACTTAAAGATACTGAGTCGAGTGGATCGAGCAGACCTCTCCTAAGAGAGATCTCCAAGTGGGTATGAGAGGGGGACAGGATTTAATTAACCAGCGTCTCGCGCCTCTGGGAACTGGATGATGAGGCGATGCTTTCCCAACGCGCCGTCATCCCCGCATCCTTAGAGCGGGGATGATCGTAACGCCAACCCCTCAGCACGGAGGGGACAGCCTTAGCTCCAGCCAGCTGAAGGAGGAAAGCATCACACTGATCTGGCAGGTCCGGGGTCCTTCTCGGAGAGAAGTACACCACACAGCGAATAGACTCCACTTCAGGGCGTAGGCATGCCTCGTAGAGGGTGCTCTAGCCTGAGTGACTGTGTTAACCACCGAACCATGAAGTCCTCCACGCTCCATCTATGGACCACACGTGATTCCAGAGATCTGGGCGCGGGTGCCAGATGGTGCAAAGAAGAAGGTGCTTCTTCAAAGGGATATGCCAGGGAGGGGCCGTCACGAGGAGAGAGCTGAAATACAGATCAGATTGAGCCAGAGAGGCGCAATAACAGACCTGGTCCTCGTCCTCCCTGACGTAACACAGTATCTGCGAGTAGGCTCACAGGAGAGAAATGCGTATTTACGCATGCCCAGGGGCCAGCTGTGTTTGCCAGCGCGCAGAGCGCACCTATAACAGCTGGACAACCGGGGGTGGAGTCTCAGTTTTCCCGGGCGTGAACTGCCGTGAGAGCGCATCGGCTGCACGGTTGAGTTTGCCGGGGGAAAAAAATGGTACGCAGCGATACCGCCGCGTATGACTCCGGAGGAGCAGACGGCGAGCGAGCTGAGACATGCGGCGAGAGCGGATACCCCCTGTGCGGTTGATATACGCCATCGTCGCCGTGCTGTCCGTCCTGACCAGCACGTGTTTCCCCTCTAGCACCGGAAAAAACAGTGCAGCGCGAGATACACTGCCAACAGCTCCAGGCAATTAATATGCCAATGCAACCGGGTTCCTTCCACGGACCCGCAGCTGCATGCCCGCAACACACGGCCCCCCAGCGCGTACTGGAAGCATCCGTCGAAACGACGACATGCCTGGACACTTGTTCTAGAGGCACACAGGCCTGTAGAAACGCAGGGTCCGTCCAGAGGCTGAGGGCACGGCGACACAGCGGAGTGACAGTCACCCGGTGCGTGCCCGCGTGCCATGCGCGTCTAGGGACCTGATCGGGAAGCCAATGCTGAAGCGGTCTCATATGGAGCAGCCCGAGCGGCGTGAAGCGGCTACGGATGCCATATGCCCCAGGAGCCTCTGAAATGATATCAGTGGGACCACAGTTTTCCTGTCGAACTCTCTCAGACAGGTCAGCATCAGCCCAGCGCGCTCTCGAGGGAGGCGCGCCGTCATGGTGATCGAGTCCAGCTCCAACCCGAGAAAAGAGATGCTCTGCACGGGGGCGAGCCTACTCCTTTCTCGGTTGACCCGAAACCCCAACAGGTCGAGGTGCCGGAGCACCCAGTCCCTGTACATAATCAATTGATCCCACGAGTAAGCTAAAAAAGCCAGTCATCGAGATAATGGAGTATGCAGATGCCCGCGAGCCGAAGGGGCATTAGGGCATCCTCCGCGAGCTTCGTGAAAACCCGCGGAGACAGGGAGAGCCAGAAAGGGAGGACTTTGTACTATCATGCTCGACCCTCGCACGCAAACCGCAGAAACTGCCGGTGGCGTGGAAAAATGGAGAAATGAATGTACGTGTCCTTCAGGTCTATCGCTGCAGACCAATCCTGAGGACGGACGCACCGGGGGATGTGCTTCTGCATGAGCATTCTGAGCGGGTGCTTGTAAGGCAGCGGGTCAAAATGCACAGAACTAGGATTGGTCATAACCCACTGCTCTTTTAGGGTACGATGAAGTACAGACTAAAAAGCCCATACCTCATCTCGGCTGGAGGGACCGGCTTGATTGCATCCTTCGCCAGGAGGACAGCAATCTCCTCACACAAGAGAGGGGCGGACACAGGGCTGACACCTGGTGTAATACACGCCCGTGAACTTGGGGGACCGTTTAGCGAACTGAATCGCTTAGCCGAGTCTGATTGTCCGAATGAGCCATCGCGACGGGCTAGGCAGCGCTAACCAGGTTGGCAGAGCCCACGCGAGTGACATCATCGGTGCAATCACTGACGCACCAGCGGTGGGGCAGCACAGGATGGGAGAGCTCACCCCGGGAGGCATGCGTTCCAAGGAAGAGCGGAAGTTAAGAGGTTTAATCTTAACTTCGTCCTAAGAGCCCGCAGGGCGGCTAGGAGTGCGAGAGAAAGGAGCCCGTCCTCTGGCACTCACAGAGCCTGTGGCAAAGAGCACCGATCCTGTGAGCTGGAAGGCATAGCGTCCCATACTGGCAGTGTTCGGGCTATCACACCCGTAGAGAGGAAAAAATTGCTCCTAAAAAATTTAGTAGCCATACGGCCTTTTTGTTAATGATATGGGTGTCCCTGGCCCTCCGCCAGGGAAAGAGCAAACATCCTTTTCTCCGAGTGGCCTGTCTCAGGGACGCTTCGCGGTTCGTACTGGACTTAGCGGCGCCCTGAGGCGGGGGGCGGTGATCGTCTGTGAGGTGCTCAACGCTGCCGCTTAACCAGTTGAACGGACAGGGCGGCGGAGCAGATTTTGGAGCCACAGACGAGCGCCCTCGGCGAGAAGCAGCTAAAGTGGACGAATCGACGGGGAGAGCGGTTTTTGAGCCCGTCGATCGCACTTGACTACTCTTTCACCGAAGTGAATTCCTGGGTGAACTCACCCCGGTGTCGCCGAACAGGCCAGCCTGGGATATGGGTGTGTTAAGAAAGCGAACTTTGTCAACGACATGCATATCTGCCAGGTTTAGCCAGAGGTGGCGTTCCTGGACCACTAGTGTGGTCATCGTCCTTCCCAGGGCACTCGCAGCCGACCTGGTGTTTTTAGAGCAAAGTCGGTTGCAGTGCGTAGTGCATTAAGCCTGGGTCGGAACCTTCCTCGTGCCGCTGGGCCAGCGCTTGCACTAGCCATAGCAAAACGGAAGCAGCCTGGCCTGCAGCAGTGTAGGCTCTGGCCCTGAGGGACGCAGACAACCTACACGCTTTGGACGGGAGCCGAGGCTAACCACGCCAGGAAGGGGCACCACGCGGGCAAGATTGACCGCGCTAGCACACTCGACCTGGGATTTTGCCTCGTACCCCCTGGCTGCTCCGTCATCAAGGAAGGTGAGGGCGGAGCGCACGCAGACCGGGCAGAAAAAGGTACCCTCAGCGCTGCGTGAACTTACTGTGCACCTCCGGGAAGAAGGGAACGGGAGGCTTAGAGGGTTTCCCCTACTTATCCTCCACGTAACACCCGTCTAATCGGTCCGGCGCCGAAGCAGCCCGGGTTAGCACGGCCATCATATCAGATGCCATATCCGGAGCCTCGCTTACCACCCCTGAGGGAGGAAGCGGGTCCGAATTGTCATCGGAAAATGACAGCCCACCCTCAGATGCAGCGATGGACATCTGGTCCTCGGTGTCATCGAGTGAGAGGGCGACCCTCCCGAAGGATGGTGCGCTTCTCTCACCCGAAGCTTGGATGGAGCGCGCTGAGGAATGGGAGGTCCGCAAGCCCGAGGGCGGCGGATTGACCCCCACTGTGACCCTCAGATATGCCCGAGTGCCAACCGCTACTTGCGGGGGACAACAGGGGTGGTTCGCCCTTTTGCAAGAGCGAGCCGCGATCTTAGCTGCGCAACAGACATGCCATCGCAGTGATGGCATGCGCTGCCCGCGAGCACCGCATTAACATGCTGGTCCCCCAGACATGCAATACAGTGCTCGTGCCCATCATCCGTGGACAGGAAACCACCGCATCCAGAAACGCACGGTCGTAGCGACGTCTTTAAAAAGACGCGCTGCACGACCGTGTTGCTCTTTTAAAAAAATTGCTTAAATTTATACGCACCGCTCTTGAAGTACCGGTCCAGCGAAACGCCCAGGGACAGGAGAAACCCAGCTCGACCACCGCTGCTCGCGTTGTTGCTCGCGCTGGAACCGGGAGAAATCAGCCTCTCAGAAGACGGCAGCTTTCTCTCACTCTCTCTCGAACAAAGTCGGAGGATGACAGCAAAACGTCTCTTTCAGACTGCACATGAGGCTTCTGAAAGCGAAAAGGTGTTGTTGTGTGGCACAGCCGGCATTCTTATTCACAAGCTGATTATGATTGCTGCCAGCTGCGCATGCTGACACCGCCAACTCATTGGCATTTCATTGGCCCGTTTAATTACTCTTCAGAATGATTGGCTTTCTGATGAAATCCCCATAGTGGAAGTTTTTCCACATAGCATTGAAGTTCCCCTCCCGCTGGGGAACTGAGCAACTAAAAATTAACTACTTCAAACTATAATATTAATATAGTTTTACTAAATACTCCAGAAGTTACTTAATACTAAAAATACATGCTATTACTTTATAGTTGAGTTTATTATTTTAAAATGACACAGACCTAGGAACATATTACTACAAATCTTTTAATCAAGTCTAACATAGAAAATTGAATCTAAAATATAAAAAAATAAAACCATAAAAACTACATGATAAAAAGGCATAAAAAATATCAAAACACATAACAAATGACTAAACCATCACTGTAAAGAAATGCTGGCTTTCACACAGTTCCTTCATGTTGTCCCTACACAAATCGATTAAGTTAAATTGTTTTTACAAATTTAAATGGATTGAACATAAAACAGTTAAGTTATCCCAAAACAACTCAAGAACTGTGTTGATTCAGCTCATTTTAAATAAATAGTTTGAACAAGCAGCAAAAAAAATCTTTTAATTAAGATCAAAATAGACAAATGCTGTAAAAAAAAAAAAAAGGTATAACTATAAACTACTTCAAAGTATTAATTAAAACAGTAGTTGCCGCAAACTGTTATGCATACATACAATGAACTCAAAAACTGTATATATCCAAGTATGTCTCACCCAGAAAGTAAAGGCAGCTTTTTGATTTAAATGATAGCATTTATGTGTAGATTGAAATTTAAATGCAACTTTTACTGGTAGATTTCTATTCAGAGACTTGCTTTCTGAAAATGATGTGCATTTTATGCTGAAACTGGGTTTGGAAAAGCCAGATATGAAGCACGTCATTCTGATGTTACAAACACTGCAGGGCACAAAGAAACTCTTTGCATTAACACAATACCAACTAGAATTGTGTTTATTTTTCAGTTTTGTTTTGTTTTGTTTATTTTTTTGTGCACGTATTGTATGAGCACTTACTGACAGCCAGTCTCCGCATTGTTCCATCAAAAACAGGTTGTTTGTGTGCATTTTTTTGCCATATTTTGGAGGGAATTTTAATAACATTAAGGTGTGGGTAAAGGTATAAGCACCTGGGAGAGACGTGTTTGTTTGTTTCTGAAGCGTCTGCATGTGTGTGTGTGTTTTTCAGAGGGCTATGATTACTCACGTAGCTCTGCGGCGAGCAGACGAGAACGTGCCTGAATCAGCCTGGCGGCGCCTCCACTCCGCTCTGCCAGTGAGGGAAAAACACAGAGTGACGTGGAGAGAGAGAAAGAGAGAGAGAGAGAAAGAAAAATGACAGAGAAACAGTAAAAAAGGTGAAGGGGGACGTGAGTCTCTTGATGAGGCGATACCTTGTCCGTACACACCAACACAAACTGTGCTGAGGTAATGTTATGCTAATGAGATGCAAATTATATGCAAATCCAGCAGCAGTATTCCATATCAGCGGTGTGAGAGGATTTCAGTGAGGCCCTTCACCAGTGGGTGGAAAGGAAAGACCTCCTGATCTCACTGTACACACACACACGCACACACACACCGAATGGATGCACTCACACTCATTTTCCCATCTGATTGTGAAGTTCGGTGAATCTAGGCTGAAAAAGAAGTGTTGAAAACTATTGGGAAAAAAACGGTCTGCCTATTTCTGTTATTCTGATTCATACAGTACTGGAACATCTATCTTATACAATACCTTATTTTTAAAATGAATTACAACAGAATTAATATTACTAAAGAAATTTTACAACAGCATTAATTATAGTAAACATTTGCCAGAATAAACCTCGAGTATGGCTCAGTGTTAAGGATTTTTACTACTGATCCATTCAAGCCAGTTGTTTTATACAGATTTATACTTCCTCTGCCAAGATTTTCACAGCTATATTTATTGTTTTCTTTGCTTTTTTTTGCTAAATTCTTCCAATTTCATAAAAAAATTATTAATTACTTGCCTAACTTATATAAAGTTAAATCATTAATGAAGACAAGTGAACCTTCGGTAATAAACAAATAAGCAAATTAAAACCAAAAATACAAATAAATACAAAAGAAAAAATATACAGATGAAACATGATTCAAGTAGGTCTAGGGATGATTTTAGCTGTATCAGAAATCACCCCCTATACCTTCATTTACTATTCTCTACATTAGTTCACTAATTCAGTCCACTTAAAGGAGTGAATGAAAACGGGTGAGTGAATTTGAGCACCAGAAGGGATGTCGTTTAGTTTGTTCTTTGCTGGTTGATAAGACCCTCAGACGGATTAGATTTTCAACTTCAGTTATTTAACACTCAGAGAGCTGTCTAGTAATGAAAGTGTTTTGATTTCTGTCACAAATACAAAGTAAATTTATCAATTAAAAAATGATTTAATTAGAAACGTTCACCAATTTGTATTCCAATTTGTATTTCGGTCAGACTTTCACAGTGCATTACTGGTATTTTTTAGCTGTTGAGTATACATCAGTTGTACACTCATTATTGCGGTGCATTGTGAGATTAATTGAGTACACTTTAGAATGTCCAATGGGTGTTTGGACATAAATAGTGCAGTATATAATTGTATAAGTAGATTTTGGATACAGACTTTCTTTTGTTGTCGATTAATGTTAAGGATGTCACTTCAAGAATTGTTTTAATTTTTAACTTTCACTTTAAATGTAACTGTGTTTTATAGATGAGTATTTTTTACTATACTTAACAAATATTTCTTGCTTAATATAGCAAGAAATTGTAAAAGCTGCTGAGTTTTCTATCTATACTGTGGACAAGCGATATTGTATAATTTAAAATATTTTAGTATCCATACTTATCAAATTAAAGAGACTTTTTTTTACCACAGTACTCGCACAAGACACAAACGTAAAAATACAGATGCCTGCTTTAGTCCTTTAGAATTCGCACACACAGAGCACTAGCTGACAGACTGAACACTGATGATGGCGAGTATGTGGAGGAGGATGATGAACTGATTTAGGCCTGTCTGTTTTTATCTATTGCATTATTAGATGCTGCACTCTCTCTAGTGGCTTCAGCCCGCAGCTCCTCACAACTTATGATGCTCTTCGACTCATAAACACTGCCAAATGACAATCATTTCAGATGCTATTTCATTATGCAGGTGCATGAATGGTTGATTAGACCAAAAGTGTCTTGTGAACGCACAAACTTTAAGGGCTCTATTTTAATGATCTAGGCGCAAAGTCTAAAGTGCAGGGCGCAAAAGCATTAAGGGCATGTCCAAATCCACTTTTGCTATTTTAAGTACGGAAAAATACACTCTGCGCCGCGGCGCATGGTCTAACAGGGTTGAGCTTATTCTCTTAATGAGTTATGGGTGTGTTTTGAGAATAAACCAATCAGAGTCTCAACTCCCATTCCCTTTAAGAGTCAGTTGCGTTGCGCCAAATGGATTTGCTATTTAAACAACGTGGCCGAAAACGGGAAAATTAAGGTTGCGTTGGTCTGAAAATAGCAACACGTCGGGGCAAGCACGTCTTGCGCCTTATTGCGCCAGGTGTATGATAGGTTCAATTAGCCCCTGCTGGCAGTTGATGTTACTGCACCATTTGGATACAAAAATGTTTTTACTTTTTAAAAAAAATTAATTTATTTGGTAGCATGTTACTGTATGCAGTTCTGCACAAAAAATGAAGAGATCACCAATTAAAACAAATTACAAATATTATCCGTAGTCATTATTAGATGTCAGTATCATGATAATTCTGTACTGTATTATTTTTATTTTTTTATTTATTTTTTTATTTATTTACCTATTTAACCAGGAAAGTCCCATTGAGATACAATATCTCTTCTACCAGGGAGTCCTGGTCAAGACAGGCAGCACAGGGCAAAGTTACACAAAAATACATAACACATAAACACACACAAAATGTGCCACAGCCATATCACCCTGCAACCCAAGACCGATTACTCACTGAAGCTAAGCAGGGCTGAGCCTGGTCAGTACTTGGATGGGAGACCATTTGGGAAAACTAGGTTGCTGTTGGAAGTGGTGTTAGTGAGGCCAGCAGGGGGCACTCAACCTGTGGTCTGTGTGAGTCCTAATGCCCCAGTATAGTGAGCGCCGTCTTTCGGATGAGATGTTAAACCGAGGTCCTGACTCTCTGTGGTCATTAAAATCCCATGGCACTTCTCGTAAAGAAGCCCCGGTGTCCTGGCCAAATACCCTCCATCGGCCCTTACCCATCATGGCCTCCCAATCATCCCCAATAGCTGGTGTGTGGTGAGCGCACTGGCGCCGATGTCCTGTGGCTGCCGTTGCATCATCCAAGTGGATGCAGCACACTGTTGGTGGTGTGGAGAGACCCTCCTCATGTCGTGAAGCGCTTTGGGTATATGGCCATACACGATACATGCGCTATATAATTACACATTACATTACATTACATTACAAAATAATATAAACCATAATTAGTTATTAAAACATGTGCACTGTTCTAAATAGACAGACTTTAAAATATTTTTAAATATAGCGATAGATGGTACAGATTCCATATGTAGTATATCTTGAAGCTCATTCCATACATATGGATCATATTTAGAGAATGCAGATGAAAAATTGTATCTTAAGTAAGAGTATATCTGCTGATCTGGGATTATAAGTATTTGAGCAGTACACCAACAAGCTATATATACTGTGGTAATATTATAATAAAAGCATCAGCAATTATTTTTAATGAGAAATGTATACTTCGGTATGCCTAATACAAAATGAATGTTTAAGGGCAAATATGTAGATTAGTCAATATGCTGAGATTAATTCCTGAAATAATAATTTTCGCTTAAAAGCTGTTTATTCAACTTTGATTTATTCACGTATATTCAACGTCTCCTCCATTAACATCCATTCAAAATAAATGGTCTCTTGTCTCCTGAGTAGCTTTGGCCTTTATGCTTTTTGGCTACATTTGGCAGTCTTTCCCTCTATTGGCTTTTATAAGAAATTTGTTTGCACAGGCTCAAACACTTCTGCAATGACAACAGATAATAGTGACTCATATGTTCAGTCTATGCAGATGAAATATTAGCATCAAAGCGTCATATGAGAAGGGAGAGATTGAGTTGATCATGGAGTCTGTGAGGTGTTGCTGGGCCTCTGTCTAATAGTGAGCTTTGGCTGTATTGTGAGTGCAGGAATGTGAGAGCAGTGGCCTGATGACATTCAGTGTGAGTGTCACACACACACACACACACACGCACGCACGCACGCACGCACGCACGCACGCACGCACGCACGCGCACACACACGCACACACACACATAGAAAGAGAGAGAGAAAATATCACACGGCAGTAGATTGTAATGGACCAGATGTACAATTGTCTATGGGGGGTTAAGCTCATATGTTGTGCAGTTGTTTAGATTATTATTATTATTATGCTCATTATTTTATCAAATAATACCAAAAAATCAAGTAATGCAATTATTATTGGTTAATATTTTCATTCATTCATTCATTTTCTTTTCAGTTTAGTCCCTTTATTAATCTGGGGTCGCCACAGCGGAATGAACCGCCAACTTATCCAGCATATGTTTTACGCAGTGGATGCCCTTCCAGCTGCAACCCATCACTAGGGAACATCCAGACACACTGATTCACACACATACACTATGGACAATTTAGCCTACCCAATTTACCTATACCACGTCTTTGGACTTGTGAGGGAAACCGGAGCACCTGGAGGAAGCCCATGCGAACACAGGGAGAACATGCAAACTCCACACAGAAATGCCAACTGACCCAGCCGAGGCTCGAACCAGCGACCTTCTTGCTGTGAGGCGATTGTGCTACCCACTGTACCACCGGTTAATATTTTACATATGCAAATAAATACATATTTGTATAATTTTTGTTTTTGAAAATAGTATTCTTATTATTAGTATTGATGTTTTAAAATAAGAACAATAACATTAACATTATTAATATTAATTATTATTATTAATATAAATGTTGTTATTATTATGTGTGAAAATGCTTTTCCTTCCTTTGTGATCTTTGCTATTGCAGGAAGTCCTGAAATCCTGAGTTTTGCGACCTCAAAGAGTGTGATAGATTATGTATGGAATAATTGACAGCGTGCAGTTGAAATATTCTAAAATAATGCACACATGAGGTGGTTATGACACGAAGTGGAGTGTTCATTATTCAACAGAGCAGAGTCAGATATTCCGCTTATACTACGGTTTCTACACTTAAAGACATTGTTTGGGTGTTGTATTTCAAGACATTTGTCAGGTATTTGTCCTCAAACAACTACTTTGTGTAGCACTAGTTTCTTACACAACTCACCCAAAGCCTTTTGTTTTTTTTTGTTTTGACTTATACAAATAACTGAAATCATTCAGTGTAGTGTTATGGAACTGTAATGCAGTCAAGACCTTCCTGGAACTATGTGCACTTATCTGAAAATAATTGCACACCTTGAAATTTAATTCAAGCCAATGATCAGCCAATCAAAATCAAACATTCAAATGTCCCCTATTAAAAAGACTGGTTAAGTACTGCAATGCTTTAAACAGGGAGGCTGGTTAAGGACACAGGGGCAGCAGCAACCTCAGAGCTCCTTATCCCCAGACACTTCCTCTATCTCCTCTGAGGGTTCCCATGGTGTCCATGGTGCTGAGATAGTCCCTCCAGCATGTCTTTGGTCTTCCACAGGTCTTCCTCTGTGGGGAACTAGCCCAAAACACCTCCCCAGATAGGTGTCCAGGAGGCATCCAAAACAGAAGCCACCTCAACTGGCTTCTCCCAGGTGACAGAGCTACTCACCCTATCTCTAAGTATATGCCCTGCCACCCTACAAAGGAAGTTCATTTTGAGCACTTATGTCTCTAAATGATCACATGATCATAGGTGAAAGTAAGAATGTAGATTGGCCTGTTAATCAAGAGCTTCACCTTTTGGCTCAGCTCCTTCTTCACAACAACAGACTGCCACATTGACCGCAATGCTTCTGCTGCTGCACCAATTCATCTGTCAATCTCACACCCCATGCTTCCCTCAAGGCAAGGACTACCCCAACCTGAAGAGGGCATGCCACACTTTTCCGGTCTAGCACCATAGTGTATGAACCTGGAAGGGCTGACATTCCTCCTAGTAACATTCAACTGCAAATTGTCCCAGCGCATGCTGAAGGTCCAGACCCAATGAAGCCAACAGGACAACATCATCCACAAATAGCAGATATGAAATCCAGTGCTCCCTGAACCAGACCACCACTGGCTCCAGAAATTCTGTCTATAGACAATAACAAACAGAACCAGTGATAAACGGCAGCTCTGATGGAGATTAACATGCATAGGAAACAAATCTGACTTACTGCCATACTGCAATGCAAATCAAACTTCTACTTTGGCCTTATAGAGACCAGAGAGCTCTTAACAGAGTGTCTCAGACCCCATAGCACCTACTCCCAGAGCACCCCCAACAGAGTGCCAGAGGAACATGGTCAAACATCTTCTCCGGATCCACAAAGGACATATGGATTGAATGGGCAAACCCTCGAGCACCCTAGTGAGGGTGTTGAGCTGGTCCAATGTTTCTTGGCCCAAATGAAAACAACATTGTTCTTCCTGAAGTAATGGTGCTGTCAAGCTGAAGTTCTATGAGGGCTGGTTGGCTTGTGGGACTTCCGAGGCAGATGATGGGTACTGACAAGCCAAACGTGCTGCAGACCGGATGGTCATGGAAGCAAAAACTTGGCCTGAAAAGAGTTTGGTAAGACCTTGGAAGAGGACTATCAGTCAGCCTCAAAGAGATTTCTGTTGAGGAAGCAGAGAAGGGAGACTTAATTCACCCGTTACCAAACCTGAATAACTAAGGTAGCTTGCAAGCCCCGCAGGGTCAAGTCATCGGATAGAGGCTTGCCTAAAATGGTTGTAACCAAGTTTAAGACTATCTGATAATCCTTACAACTTCTTTATTATAAGCTTCACTGGACTCACACACACATGGGCCGGTTTGCAAAACATTTGATTAACGACTGCATTACAAAACACACACACACAAATAAACTGATTATAGGGCAACAGGTAAAAAAGGCTTCACAGTCATGTATGCGGTGTTCACAGCTTGCAACTCACTTACTCAGTGCCTTAAAGGAGCAGTAATTCCAGCTGTTACAGAAACCATTTATAGCTTTGTAGGTTAAGTAAGTAGCAGTATTTTATAACCAATATGCAACATGAAAAAGATCAAATTCGGGCGATACGAGGATATTTTTTTGACCTAGTGAGAACCTAGTGGACTAACTGTAGTTTGTTTATTGAAGATATTGAAGAGTATGTGTCCACTTCATGAAGTCTGAGTAGTGTGTGTTTTGTGGAGGTGGCGGGGGGCTCTCAGCTCCGGCCTCCCCAGCGTGAGCCCTCGTCAGCGGGCGGCTGAGGCTGTGGATTCCCCCGGGTCAGTCCTGCCGCTGGACGCTGCATCCATTCATCTGCCAGAGATCTTTTCTTCTCCACTACAAAGCAGTGCTGCTCCCCTGACAGCGGCTCCCCTGCTGCGCCGTATTTATCCATTGTGTTTAGTTAGACTCATCTGTGCTCTACCTCTCTCCCTCTCTCTCTCTCTCTCTCTCTCTTTCTCATTCTCTCTCTTCTTCCACTTCATCTGATCAACAACCGCATACAAAAAAACAAAAATAAATCTCCAAACACTCGTGTTAAATATCAGATTGGCTGGGTGCATATTGAAGGCTGGCATTTCAAGCGAGGTCCCTTTTGTCCCTCTGTGTTATGCTGCTATTGTATTAGTTGAGAGAGTCGCTGTGGACTAATGTGTCTCTCTCTTGCTCTGTCTTTCTCTCTGCGTGAGCTGTATTTTGGAGTGAAGACAGACAGACAGCCCCCCCTTCTTGCCGAACTCTTAAGTGCACTGCTGTATTTGTGGATTGCAAGCCACATACTGAGTTTGTACTTTTGTGCTGTGAGTATTACTATATTATGTTAATTACTGTGTCATACAAAGTTATTACTCCGTATTATCATATTTATATTATTATCCATATAATAATAATAATAATAATAATAACACAACAACAACAATAATAATAAAATGAATGGGAATAATATTAGTAATTATGATAATGTGGTAATAATTATAATAATTATTATTGTTATTATTTAAAATAACATTGGGAGTAATTTTAGTAATTGCTTGATTCAACAACAATCATAATTGTTTTTTAATTAGTAAATATTAAATATTTATTAATTCCACTATTTCTACTACAACTAGAATGAATGGCTATTATTATTATTGAAAATATTTACTAATTTAAAATATATTATTATTATTATTATTACTATTACTATTTCTACTACTACTAGTATTTGATTTTATTAATTTCTTTACATTTTACAAAAAGTATATTTAATATGTTTTATGGAAAGACTATGTTAAGTTACTTTTTTTCTCACCGTTGAATAAATCCATGTTCTTCAGTGTTAAAGAGCTCTGCTGGCTTTTAAATTATGATTATTATTATTATTATATATTTTTTTTATGAAGTGCTCATAAAAGTGCTGTGGGTTTCTTTTCGTTTTGTTTTGGAAAAATGTTCATCCTATTGACAGTTTGCATGTGGTGATATATTTATAATCAAGCAATGTGAGTGTCAAAGTTCATTAGCTCCACAGCACAAATCTAAAACACACCACAAATTCAGTTCGGTTACACAGCTAAATAAAAAAAGTAATAAATATTATGGGCCATGTAAAACAAACCCCCTCTCTCCATCTCTCTCAACCTTTGAAGATATGAAGTGTTTTACGAAGGTTTTTCAATCAGAAAGCAATGAAACTTAAGGATTGTTTGGCACACGTTGTTCTGCAACTAAAACACCAAATGTGAAAGATGTTGTGTGAAAAAAGGTGAAAAATAAGGTGTTTTTAAAAGATGTCTGTGCGTTCACATAAAGAAAAAAGAGAGAGAGATGGATGGAAAAGCAAAAATGTTTGTGAAATGGGTGAAGGTGCTTCAGGAATGATTTTTAGTCATGCATAAATAATAAACCAGTCAATGAATCTTCAGAATGCAAAGATAACTAGAATTTGTTTTTACTGCCTTAAATATTTACTGTACTTAAATTGTTTAATTAAAAAGGCAGGTACTCTTTCATTTTATGTATTTTTTTTTTTAAGTGAGACATAAATACTTTGATATTCTCTCCCACTTATACACTATATTAATACTGGCTGAACTTTGTTTTTTGAAGTCTGTCTTTGGTCTAATTTGTTCACATAAACATTAAGGTGATTTAATGGAAGGTTGAATATTTATGTGAAAAAAACACCATCATTTTATCTCAATCTCAAATAAAGTTTGTTTTAGTCTACTTTGTGTTAGTCATAATGAAATCAAAATAGACAATTGTTATTTATTTTAAACAGTATTTATTATAAGTGATTTTAATATCAGTGTCTTACTACATTAGTACTTAATACAGTCCTGAAAAAAATAGCATTCAAAAGAGGAAAGTCTTGTTTTGCCTTCCAGGTGGGCATTTTTGTAAGGGTGTGACATCATCAAACCTATGTAATCATGCCCTACATTTTTTGTTGGTTTGGTTTTCTTAAGATGCAATTAATATTGGTGGAAAATTTTATTTTTAAAAGGATAGTTCACCCCAAAATTAAAATTAGCCCAAAAATGAACTCACCAGATAAAACAGGATAAAATGTTAAACTACTCTGACTGCGTTTGTCTGACAGAAACAAAGTCATATAAGGATGACTTAAGGGTGAGTAAATTATATGGTAATTTCTGTTTTTAAATTGAAATTGAAATTTTCAGTTGTACTATTCCTTTAATTGTCACCTGACTTTCTTTAACTTTGGACCCTGAGTAACATAATTTAAGATGCATACATTCATCTAAAGAAAATATTATACATTCTAAGGTGTGCAGTTATTTTCAGTAAACACTTAAAGTGTGAACCTAAAAAAAAAGACATGACATTTGTTTTATCTGTAGCATATAATGCTTCACAGAATATTTGTTTTATCAGTGTATGCTGAACAACATATTTTGTCCATTTCATCTGATAGTTAAAGGCATAGTTCACCCAAAAATGAAAATTGACTCACCATTTACTCTTTCATGTGATTTAAAACATTTCTAAGTTTTTTTCTGTTGAACACTAAAGAAGATATTTTGAAGAATGTTGGAAACCATAGTAGGCATGCATAGTAGTAAAAAAAAAGATACTGTCGAAGTCAATGGTTACAGGCTTTCAACATTCTTCAAAATATCTTCTCTAGTGTTTAACGACAATAAAAAGAGAAACTTAAACAAGTTTATATCAAGTTGAGTGTTAGTCAGCAGTGACAACTTTTTTTATTTTTGGGTGAACTATCCTTTTAAGCATTAATATTTTTCTAATGTACTTGTGATTTAAAAATAAATTTTTGGAAACATTTTGGAAAAGGAAAATTAAACAAGTATATAAAAGGATATAGTTTAAAGAACTGAAAGAACTTAAAACATTACAGGCCCTAACATAGACCCGCACAATGCAGCACCAGGCGAGATATAAACACGTGTTTATTGCTAGTTTCAGCCTTGTGCAGGTTCATTTTCACATCCTTTCATGTCATTTTCATGAAGTGCATCATTACATAAATATCTTTAAATATGAAAAATTAAAGAATTAAAATGTAATATATTATTGTCATAAATATAAAAACCTCTACCTCTTCCCACTCCTTTGAAAAAAATGAAATGAAAATGAATGAAAATGAGAATGAAAAAATTCAATGTTTGTGAATAAGAATTGTCATTAGTATTATTATTATTATTATTATTATTATTATTATTATTATTATTATTA
>CAIGQV010001633.1:15267579-15284090 GCA_903798115.1 Danio jaintianensis
TCCTTCCTTCCTTCCTTCCTTCCTTCCTTCCTTCCTTCCTTCCTTCCCTCCCTCCCTCCCTCCCTCCCTCCCGTTTGGCTCTCATCGTTTTTTATTTTTTTTCTTCTTCCTCTTCTCCTCCAGGGCCGTTTGACAGCAAGTCTTTCGAGGCTGAAGGATCATGTACACACACATCACCTTTAGCCACCTTTCAGTCGATGCTTATTGATTTTGATATCACAATGAAATATATTATTTTCCCTGCACCGGCCACTCTCAATCCTTTTCTTCTTTCATCCGTCTAATGTAATCAAGAACCAAAACTGCTCCACGATTTCCTCAGACTCAATCTGATTTACCTGCATCTTGAGGATGTGTGTGTGATGATATATATGTGTGAAGTGAGGTGATGCGTCAGTTACAGGTGTGTGTGTGTGAGCGTGTGCTAATGTGTAAAAAATGTTTTGAATTTTAACAGAAAAAAACAAGGCTAAAAATGCAACCATTAAAACCTGTTAATTAGTTTACTGGATCCACATGTAATATAATATAGAAATATGTTTGTATTGAAAATGATTCATGTGTGAATGAACAATTTATGTAGGAATTCTATATAATATAATATAATATAATATTTTTAATGTCTTTTTATTGTATGAAAAACAACATTTTAAGTCACAATAAAACTAAATAATGGTTCTTGTTTAACATCTAATTTGATTATGTTGTATTAAAATAGTTATGAATAGTATTTTAATGTTGTCAGTGAAAAAATCACATTTAAAATCAATGATTGATTATCAAATTAATTATTAATTATAATTTATCAAATTATATTTTAAACCAAATATGAATGAACATAAGATTTGTTGAAATTGTTTAATATAATATAATGTAATATAATATGTTTACATTTTTCGTGAAAAACCTGATCTTAATATTGTATAAGTCTTTTTAATACTACAAAGCCTAAATATAATTTAAACTCTATGTATATTTGTCTATGTATATCTCATTAGCTGATTTTAATTGACTGAGTTAATATATCGAATTTATACCTTCATATATTTCGTTATGTACTGTAATACATTAACATGCTTGAGCAGTCAGTTACCTTTCACTGTGCAACTGCATATTACCAGATTTGTTTGTGTGTCATGTGTGTACTTCTCATTTCAGGACAGGTTTACACACACATGGTTGTACACACTTATGTGTCTAGCAGGTGTTGGTGTTGGTGTGTATATGTATTCGTGTTTGAGTCAGGTCTTTATATAGGTGTGTGTGTGTGTGTGTACGTGTGAAGTGGTTGTGTGGGTACAGCTTCAGTTTTCCATCACTAGCTCTATTATGTCTTGAATTTGATATTGATCTGATTTGATATGATGTCAATGCGATATTGACTTGAGTTCTTTTCCTATTGGAAGAGGTGAGTGTATTCATACAAATGAACGAGGCCGTAATTTAATAAGCTTTTGGCAATTGTGTCATTTGAAGTTAAAAATGAAAAGGAGAAGCAAAACAATCCTTACTTTAATAACTAGTGACGCTCATTACTGTTGCAATTGTGTATCGTTACACATCGTAATTTTATGCACAAGGGATAGATTAATGAACAGATTAATCAGCTAATGGTTAGAGAGAGAGGAACACACACACACACACACACACACGCACACACACAGTGGGGGATAGTACACATTTAAAGTGGGTTTGGATTTTTTAGCCTAGTGTAAACTCAGGATTCATCCATATTCATAGTTTCAGAGTGTCATCCCAAATGAAGAAATACAAAGTAATTTATAGTAAATGTTATAATGTTTTTGAACCATTCTGCAGTTAATTGTATTATACTACATGTATTATACTATTTACAACATTTTGTAAATGAATACTACAGCACTCATGAACTTTATAATTCTTTAGTATTTAATACAGTTAACTGTGGTGTATTGTAGTAAAATATACCTTTGATTTGTAGAAAATTACAGTATTGGGTCATTTGTTTATATCACAATAGTTGTGTTACCATGGTAACTATATAATGACCACAACAGATTAATTCAAGTACTTTAATACAGTATATTATTATGTGTATATAGTGTGTAAAAAATGTATTATTAGGGCTGGTCGATAAATTAAAGGCGATATTCATGCTCATTTTGACAGTAAAACTCTGTTCTATAATCAGCAGTAAATCTCCAATTTCAGAAGAAGCAGCGTTATACTTCACTGACAAGCTACGCAAAAGATCGCAGATGATTTAATCGGCAGAGAATAATTCTGCAATTTGACAGCTGTTGCATCGCTTCTCAGTGATTTATGGCTCTGGATCCCATGGGTCATGGAATTTCTAAAATACATGGAATTTTATAAGGAATTTTTTGGTTGTTGTTGGATATAGTCATGGTATATTTGGGATTTTGGATTGTCTTTTAAACTTGTAGTTTCCATTTATCAAAATCCCATGTTCCCCTTCATACGGGAACTTCAACATGCGTCTGGAACAGACTATGGGAGTGCGTCAGACGACCAATCACTCTGAAGAGTAAGAAAACGGGCCAATGAAATGCCAAATTGCATTGGCAGAGCTCTGCTCCACAGCTGGCAGCAATGAGCTATCAGCGCTATATAAGCTGCACGCTGTGGAGTGAGCCTCAGAATTTCTGCTTCAGACCCTCTCACGAGACTGAAGACCTTAATCTGCCAACCTGACTAGCGAGAAAGTGTCAGCGCTTATCACCAGTGCGGGAGAAGACGCAACAGCGGCGTTTCATCTGGGTTTTACGTCCCCTGGGCGTTTCACTGGTGTCCTAAAAGAGCAGTTTCACACTAAAAGAGCAGAATTCCCTAAGAGAGCACACGGTCGCATAACGCGTCTTTTTAAAGATGTCGTTCCGACCGTGCATTTCTGGATGCGGTGGTTTCCTCTCCCCGGATGACAGGCACAAGCATTGCGTCACATGTCTGGGGGTCCGGCATGTTAATGCGGTGCTCGCGGACAGTTGCTGCCCTCACTGCGAGGGCTTAACTGTTGCACAGCTAAGGTCGCGGCGCACCCTTGCATTAGGGTGCGTCACCCCTGCTGCTCCCCGCCATGCGGTTAGCACACGGGCAGGCCTGAGGGTTACAGTGGGGGCTTATCCGTCGCCTTCGGGCCCGCAGACCCCTCACTCCTCAGCTGGTTCTGTCCAAGCTTCGAGTGAGAGCGCTGGTCCATCCCCCGGGATGGCCGCGCTTTCATTAGATGACACCGGGGACGTGATGTCCATCGCTGCATCGGAGGGCGGGCTAACATGCTCCGATGAAGATCCGGACCCTCTGCCACCCTCCGGGGTGGTCAGTGCGGCCTCGGGTCTGGAATCGGACATGTTAGCCGTGTTATTCCAGGCTGCTTCGGCCGTGGGTCTGGAGATGGCTTGTCCCCCAGCACCACGGCCGGACCGCTTAGATGGGTGTTACGTGGGGGCTAGAAGGGCAAGACCCTCCAAACCCCCCGTCCCTTTCTTCCCGGAGGTACACAGTGAGCTCACGCAGGCATGGAGGGCACCTTTCTCTGCCCGGTCCTCGTGCGCTCCCGCTCTCACCACCCTTGATAGTGGAGCAGCCAGGGGTTATGAGGCGATTCCCCAGGTGGAGCGCGCTATCGCGGTCAATCTTTGCCCGCGGGGCGCCTCCACCTGGAGAGGTCCACCCAGACTCCCTTCCAAAGCATGTAGGTTATCTGAGTCCCTCGTGGCCAGAGCCTACACTGCTGCGGGACAGGCTGCATCCGCTCTGCACGCTATGGCCACCTATCAACGCTACCAAGCGGAGAAGTTGGCTGAGCTGCAGGAGGGTGGTTCTTCCCCGGGCTTGATGCATGAGCTCCGCATGGCAACCGATTACGCTCTCATGACCACCAAATCGGCTGCTCGTGCCCTGGGGAAGACGATGGCCACATTAGTGGTCCAGGAACGCCACCTCTGGCTAAACCTGGCCGATATGAGAGATGTTGACAAAGCTCGCTTTCTTAACGCTCCCATATCCCAGGCTGGCCTGTTCGGCGACACCGTCGGGGACTTTACCCAGGAGTTCTCGGCGGTGAAAGAGCAGTCCCAGGCGATGGGTGAGGTCATCTACCAGCGGGCTCGGAAAACTGCTCTCCCCGCTGCCCCATCTACCTCGGCTGCTCCTCGCCGAGGGCGTCCACCCGCGGCCCCAAAACCTGCTCCGCTCCCGCTGCCCGCTCCGCCGGCTAAGCGGCAACGCCGAGCCTCCCGCGGGACCGCGACGCCACCGCCCCAGGGCGCCGTTAAGTCCGGTAAACGGACCGCGAAGCGTCCCTGAGACGGGCCATCCGGAGAAGAGGGAACCTGCTCTTTCCTCGGTGGAGGGCCGAGGACACCTACAGTCAGCAAAGACTTTAAAAGCACCACTGCTGGCCTCCGGGCCAGTGGTACCCAAATTTTCAATAAAAGAGCAAATTTCCCTCAGGATGCCGTTCAGGATGCTCACGCAGAAGCGCATTTTCCGGTGCGTCCGTCCTCAGGATTGGTTTGCAGCTATAGACCTGAAGGACGCGTATTTTCATGTCTCCATTCTTCCACGCCACCGTCCATTTCTCCGGTTTGCGTTCGAAGGACGAGCATGGCAGTACAAAGTCCTCCCCTTCGGGCTCTCTCTGTCTCCGCGGGTTTTCACCAGGCTCACGGAGGGTGCCATTGCGCCGCTTCGGCTTGCGGGCATCCGCATTCTCAATTATCTCGACGACTGGCTGATCCTAGCCTCGTCTCGCGATCAATTGATTATGCACAGGGACAGGGTGCTTTGGCACCTCGACCAGTTGGGGCTTCGGGTCAACCGAGAGAAGAGCAAACTTTGCCCAGTGCAGAGGATCTCTTTTCTCGGGCTGGAGCTGGACTCGATCGCTATGGTAGCGCGCCTCTCGGAGGAGCGCGCCAGGCTAGTGCTTTCCTGTCTGAGCACGCTCGACAGGAACATAGTGGTTCCACTGAAATATTTTCAGAGGCTCCTGGGGCATATGGCATCCGCAGCCGCTGTGACGGCGCTCGGTTTGCTTCATATGAGACCACTTCAGCGCTGGCTTCACGATCGGGTTCCCAAGACGGGCATGGCACGCGGGCGCGCACCGGGTGCTTATCACTCCGCTGTGTCACCGCACCTTCAGTCCCTGGACGGATGTTGCTTTTCTACAGGCCGGGGTGCCCCTAGGGCAAGTATCCAGGCATGTTGCCGTATCGACAGATGCCTCCAGCATGGGCTGGGGGGCCGTGTGCAACGAGCACGCAGCTGCGGGTTCGTGGTTCGGACCCCGTCTGCGTTGGCATATCAACTGCCTAGAGCTGTTGGCAGTGTTTCTTGCTCTCCGCCGCTTTTTACCGGTGTTAGAGCAGAAGCATGTGCTGGTCAGGACGGACAGCATGGCAACGGTAGCTTATATCAACCGTATGGGAGGTATACGTTCTCGTCGCATGTCTCAGCTCGCTTGCCGTCTGCTCCTCTGGAGTCATACGCAGCTGAGTTCGCTGCGTGCCATTCATATCCCGGGCGAGCTCAACCGTGCAGCCGATGTGCTCTCACGGCAGCAAACGCTCCGTGGAGAATGGAGACTCCACCCCGGTACGGTCCAGCTAATATGGGAGCGATTTGGGAAAGCCCAGGTCGACCTGTTTGCTTCTCTCGAAAGCACCCATTGCCAGTTGTTTTATTCCCTGACCGAGGCCCCCCTCGGCACAGATGCGCTGGCTCACAGCTGGCCACCGGGCAGGCGCAAATATGCGTTTCCCCCAGTGAGCCTAATCGCACAGACTCTGTGCAAAGTCAGGGAGGACGAGGAGCAGGTCTTGTTTGTTGCGGCTCTCTGGCCCAACCGGACCTGGGTTCCCGAACTCACACTCCTCGCGACGGCCCCTCCCTGGCGCATTCGCAGACCTCCTCTCCCAGGGACGGGGCACCCATTGGGACCCGCGCCCAGATCTCTGGAACCTCCACGTGTGGTCCATAGACGGAGCGCGGAAGACTTAGGTGACTTACCGGCGGCGGTGGTTAACACCATCACTCAGGCTAGAGCACCCTCTACGAGGCATGCCTACGCCCTGAAGTGGAGTCTATTCACTGAGTGGTGTTTTTCTCACCGAGAAGACCCCCGGACTTGCCAGATTAGTGTTGTGTTATCCTTCCTTCAGGATAAGTTGGCGCGTAGGCTGTCACCCTCCACACTGAAGGTTTATGTGGCTGCCATCTCCGCTCATCATGATGCGGTGGATGGCAACACGCTCGGGAAGCATAACCTAGTCATCCGATTCCTCAGAGGCGCGCGGCGATTAAATCCATCCCGCCCCCCTCTTATGCCCTCTTGGGATCTCTCTGTAGTCCTGGCGGGTCTGCAGAGAGATCCATTCGAGCCACTCGATTCGGTAACATTAAAACTTCTGTCAATGAAGACAGCTCTGCTGATCGCGTTGGCATCGTTCAAGAGAGTCGGGGGTTTGGAGGCATTTTCGGTCAGCGAATCGTGCCTAGAATTCGGACCGGCTTACTCTCACGTTATCCTGAGACCCCGGCCCGGCTATGTGCCCAAGGTTCCTACCACCCCATTTAGAGATCAGGTGGTGAACCTGCAAGCGCTGCCTTCGGAGGAGGCAGACCCAGCCCACTCATTGCTTTGTCCCGTTCGCGCTTTGCACATTTACGTGGAACGAACGCAAAGTGTAAGATCTGGTGAACAGCTCTTTATCTGTTATGGTGGTCGGCAGAAGGGAAGTGCCGTATCAAAACAGAGGTTGGCCCACTGGATAGTTGATGCCATCGCCCTTGCTTACCAATGCCAGGGCGAGCCGCGTCCCGCTAATGTGAGAGCACACTCTACTAGAAGTGTCGCCTCCTCCTGGGCGTTAGCACGCGGCGCCTCTATCACAGATATCTGTAGAGCTGCGGGCTGGGCGACACCTAATACATTCGCGAGATTCTATAATCTTCGAGTGGAGCCGGTTTCCACCCGATTACTGGGTAACCCCAGTCAATCGGAGGGAAACTAAGCTCGGTGTTACCAAACGCTTGCCGCGCCATGCTCCCTAACCCGGAGATACGTGCGCATTTCTTATTCTACTAGTAAGTTTCCCACTTGGCGAACCCTAGAGAATTCCTCCGAGGCCCCCAGCACCTGACTCAGCGGAGGAGTCGGGTGCCTGGCTCAGTGTGATGTCTGTATGCCCATTTGGTCTACCCACATGCTGAGGTTCGGTGCCAGCTTGTGCGGTCCCCCCCCCTGGGGTGACCCCATACTCTTATTTCAGCCACGGAGTGTTCCCCCTGACCAGGCGGACCCGTGTCTTCCCTACCCGCTAACCAGCTTATCATATGTAGTACTCCCCCTCATCAGGGCTAGTCCATATGCTCTATTACCATCAAGTCTCCCCTCTTGGGTAGCAGGTGGCTCCGCAGCGTCCTCCCCCTTCGGGGACTGGCACGCTTTCCCAACGTACTGTCGTAATTTAAAAAATCCCTAGTCTATATTAGCTAGGTAAAAGCTCGTTACGACTCCCGATCTAAATTTGAATAATTCCCATGTAATGGTAATTAAGGGCCTAGGGACGTTGGAAGGTTGCGCTCCTGGTGATGCTGTGCGCTCACGCTATGCTTGGCAAACTTCACATCAGGGGTGTGACGGGCTTAGCTGCAGTGGCGTTTTCCATACAGTCTCCCATAGTCTGTTCCAGACGCATGTTGAAGTTCCCGTATGAAGGGGAACGTCATGGTTACGTCCGTAACCCACGTTCCCCGAATAAGGGAACGGAGACATGCGTCTCCACTGCCACAGCAGCTGAGTCTCCAGCTGTTAGCTGAGTAATCGGCTCTTCAACAGGCAAAATTCTGAGGCTCACTCCACAGCGTGCAGCTTATATAGCGCTGATAACTCATTGCTGCCAGCTGTGGAGCAGAGCTCTGCCAATGCAATTTGGCATTTCATTGGCCCGTTTTCTTACTCTTCAGAGTGATTGGTCGTCTGACGCACTCCCATAGTCTGTTCCAGACGCATGTCTCCGTTCCCTTATTCGGGGAACGTGGGTTACGGACGTAACCATGACGTTTCTAAACTACATTTTGTATTGCATTCTTTCACGCCTGTTGTTATGGTTAGCCTATTTTTAGCTCCATTTTATTCCTTTGATGCTCATAAACTGGCAGTTTCTTTAGTCAAATCCAGTCCCCAGACTGTACCTATTAATTAAGGTTAACATGTCAGGATAATAAACATTTAAACACTGGGTGTCTTCAAATACTGGGTGTTAAAATAGAGACAGAAACACTGAATGTAAAGTTTGTAAAACTACTGTCAATCTATTAGGTATGGAAGAGGGAGCACTTCACAGCCACTCAAACAGAATAAGCACTTTTTTTTAATAATCAGATGTAAATTTTGTTCTTATAGTGACCATTAAACTCCTGCAAAATGTGATATTGCATTTTTATATTATGTGAAGCACTACAGTGGCCTGTTTTTCCATTTTTGGTCATGGAAATTTAGCTTTTTAGTCAGGGGAAGTCACTTCAGAAGAGATTTACTACCGTGCCGTGCCGTACTACTAGCCGTGCTTCCCTGATAAAATGTGCATGAGAATTGCAATTTTTGCTGAATCGCAATCTCGATTTCAATTCAAATAACCCTAATTCTTATTAATGATAAAATATATAGTAGTACTACTAGTAGTAGTTTGCCCCTCCTTCTCCTCCTCCTCCTCCTCCTCATCATCTTCATTACTACAACAACTATAGCTAACAACAATATCACTTAATATGTCAAACAATTATTCTGCTTAGTTTTTATGTGACCAAATGAAATGATGGGTTTCTATAATCTTAAACTATTGGGTTTATTTCCTGTGTAACACATTCAGGCCGAATTGTGGACAAGCTCCATCCAAGTCTCATTAGTAGTCATAAGAAGTCCTTCTTTCATGTGACGTTTGGCCAGTGTAGTGAGCTAAAGATACAGTATGCCTTTCCCATACAGCAGCTACTGTATAAATAAAAATGAAGAGATCGGTTAAAAATTCTGTTTCTCTGGATTTAATGGATTCACTAAGCATGGGCTTGAGTAAAATCTTTATATTTGTTTTATTTTGTGAGGATCTGAAAACAATTTTTCCCAATATTCATTCATTCATTTTCTTTTTGGCTTAGTCTTTTTATTATTCAGGGGTCGCCACAGCAGAATGAACCGCCAACTCATCGAGCACATGTTTTACGCAGCAGATGGCCTTCCAGCCACAAGCCAACACTGGGAAGCACCCACACACTCACATACACTACGGCCAATTTAGCTTATTCAGTTCACCTGTACCGCATGTCTTTGGACTGTGGGGGAAACCGGAGCACCCAAAGGAAACCCACGCAAACACGGGGAGAACATGCAAACTCCACACAGAAATGCCAACTGACCCAGCCGAGGCTCGAACCAGCGACCTTCTTGCTGTGAGGCCAATGTGCTACCCACTGCGCCACCATGCTGCCCTTTGTCCCAATATTTCAAATGAAAACATTTATAATATGTTTTGCAGAAAATGTAAAACATTCTGATATGAACACATTGGTATTGTGTTGTCCAAAAATGAATATAAACGTGTGGATGGATATAAATGAATGAATAAATGAATATAAATGTCTTATGTTTTTCTGAAACACAACATTATATGTAACGTCAAATCTAGTGAAATTTCCAGGTGGTCTCTTATTTTTTTTATTATATATGTAATATGCAGGGCGTCACGGTGGCGCAGTGAGTAGCACGTTCGCCTCACAGGAAGAAGGTCGCTGGTTCGAGCCTCGGCTGGGTCAGTTGCCGTTTCTGTGTGGAGTTTGCATGTTCTCCCCGTGTTCGCGTGGGTTTCCTCCGGGTGCTCCGGTTTCCCCCACAGTCCAAAAACATGTGGTATAGGTGAATTGGGTAGGCTAAATTGTCCGTAGTATATGTGTGTGAATGAGTGTGTTTCCCAGTGATGGGTTGCAGCTGGAATCCGCTGCGTAAAACATATGCTGGATAAGTTGGCGGTTCATTCCGCTGTGGCGACCCCAGATTAATAAAGGGACTAAGCCGAAAAGAAAATGAATGAATGAATGTAATATGCAACATTTATTTATTTAGATGATCTATTTTGTTGCTGAGGGGGCCCCTCTCTCTCTCTCTCTCACACACATGCACACGCGCACACACACACTGTTATTGATTATCCAGCATGCTGTCAGTGTGTGTGCGCATGTGTGTGTGTTTGTGGCATTGAGCTCTTAGCTGTGAATCATGATTCAGAACAGGACGAGCACACAGAGACGCCACTCTGAGTCTCCAGCTCACCTCTGCCCTTCAGGACATCACACTGCAGCACAATACGGGATTATCTTTGCTTTCACATCTCCACTAGCAAATCCCGAACCAAACAGCAGCTAAAGACAAAGGGCTTAATCTGAAGAGACGGTCCAGCGTTTGATGCACATTTCAGTCTTTATGGTTTCATGTGCCATTTCACTTGTTGTATGAAACTATACAATATAAGTGTATACAGTATGACATTATTACTGTAGAATTAATTTAATCCAAAGCCATAAATCTAAATTAATTTTTGTTGATTGATAAAAAAATAGACAGTAACAAAAATCCAAAGAAATTGTAACAGACAACAAAATTTGCTATCGCTTTAAATATAATTAAAATGAACACAAAATAATAAAATGAATTCAAACTATTAATAATATAATAATAGTGTTGTATTACTTTGTTGATTCAATTCAGTCAAATATGTCATGTCTAATTAGCTGTTTAAGAGTTAAAGAATTGTAGCTTTTATGGAAACTAAATTATTTTTAAGAAGTTTCTTCTGCAATAGTAGACTTTTTGTTATGCATGACGTGTTCATAAACGCTGACATTAATGATGTTCAAACACTAATACTTTTTTTTAACACATTTAAAAATGATTGAGAGAAATATAATATCGAAACGTCAATATTTTCACAATCTTGGATCTCAAGTAAGTGTACTTTATTTAGTTTTCTTTGGAAATTGACGAAAATAGCATTTACAATAATTCACCAATGAACGCTCAGAGCCTCTGAATCGTGATCGTGTACATCATTCACAGCTCACTGGCTGCGTTGTGTTTTGGTGGAAACGACACTCACCGGCCACGTAAAAAAAAAAAAAAAAAAAAAAAGATTCCAGTGACGGGGTTTTGAGGAGAGTCAGAGTCAGCATTTTTTCTTCTTCTTCTTCTTCTTCTTCTTCTTCTTCCCCTCCTCTATTCTCTCCCCCCTGCTGTTTAATCCATCCAGCTGCTGTCACGGCAGGAGAGCAGCCAATCTATCACGCCATCCAGACACATTCTTCTCACCTGCTCCGCGCCGCACCGGCCCTTTAATGAACAGCCGACATGATCCCGCCTGACAAGCAGGAAATGGATGCAATAAAGATTGTTTCTGCATGCTCTTTGCATTCCTGATAAATCACCTTACTGTTGGACAGACACCAGCCTGCGCAGAGCACAAATCTGATTTCACACTGAGGGAAAGGGGCAGCGGGCCAGGAGGGGTCACTTCAATTTAAACGCGGACCGTGTGTGTGTGTGTGTGTGTGTGTGGTTTACAGGGAGGCTTATGTGATGGACCCGTGACACACCTCACACCTCTCATCATTTGTTTGGACTCAGCGGGCAGCTGGAAGTCCAGGCGAAAGGGGTTTATTCTGCTCTGTCCGCTCTATGGTGCTCTGCGGATCATCCAGTCTCAACCTCGGCCACTGCGCTGTAATGAAAGATGAAGCTGGAGAGAGAGACATGAGGAAGAGATGCAGATCTCTGAGCGGATAATTTATGATCTAATCTTATACAGCCCGTACCTGCTGTAAGTCACACTAGAGAGAGAGAGAGAGAGGCTGAAGAAGTAAGCTTGTGGAGTCTTTGAATCTTCAAGCTGAAAGGTTTAAATGGATAGCAGAGACTGAGAATGAGTCATTAACTCTTTTAAATGTAGCAACGATGCCGTTTAGGTCTGATGCTAGACAATTTCTGTGAGTATTTTTAGTTTCCAACTTACCTGACTTAAAGTCGATGTGAGTTTAAAAGCGACCCTATTTGGCTGATGAATGAATGGTATGTGTGGCTGAGTGTTGAAATGTACTTACTAGGCTTTTGAATCGGCTTTCCAATTCAGATGACGTCACAAAAAACTCTTGTTTTTGAGCCCTCCCCTCTGATCATGTGATGTACTTATCAGGTTCAATCAGTTCTCTGGATTTTAGATTTTTGAATGATTCGTTTTATTTGATTATTTTTTCGCCCCATATAATTACTTAAGTAGTATTGTTCAAATTAAAAATATTTCCCTTGATTTCATTTTTATTTTATTTATTTATTTTATCATAATCTTCTCTCATTTCATTCAATATTTGTTTTTTTTTGCATTTGTTTTTGAAATCTTCCTTTAAATTATACACTTTCTGTCCCCATAAAGTTATTCATTTTCTTAAAATTATCTTTTAAACATTCTTTAATTTTTCTTTGTTTCACTTGTCATATTTTTGCCACAACTATGTTTGTAATCTTTCTTGAAGTCTCAGAAATGTTATTTATCTCTTGTGCACTATTCGAATTTACTTCCCTTTCGTAATGTTCGAGATGAAACATCCACTAAATTAAACTGCTGTAAAATGTATCAGATAAATATTTTTTTCAATGTGTTTTCCATAAATATGTTAACCTCAATCCTGATCAAAACTACGAAATGTTTTTTTTTTTAAATACAGGATCTTGACCTATTTTAATTGCCAAGTTCATACAAGATGTCACTGATTTGGTGAAAAAAAACACACAAAATGACTTATTTTCAAAATAAAAAGTAATTGTGGACTCATCACAGTCTTGGACATGTGAAAGATTAGTAACAACATTGCTTTTGATGCATTGTTTTTTTTCTAATTGACTGTCTGTTTTTTCCCCCATTGACTTCCATGATAACCACATTTTTGTTGCAAAGCCATGACACCATATAATCATGCACTTTTGATTGTTGGTGGTTTTCACTGTTGGGAAGAGGTATCATTTGTAATTTTTCATCGATCATCAGTTGACACCATTAACCCTTAGATAGACCTGTGCAAAATAAAAAAAAGATTAGTTTCTGGATTTTATATGGAGTATAACAGCAAATTATAGTGTGTATATGTTATTTTTATAGTAATTAATTGTAGTGTGGGGCGGCATGCTGGCTCAGTGGTTAGCACTGTCACTGTTTCTGTGTGGAGTTTGCATGTTCTCACCATGTTCGCGTTGGTTTCCTCTAAGTGCTTTGGTTTCCCCCACAGTCCAAAGTGAATAAGTGAATTGAATAAACTAAATTGGCCATAGTGTATGAGTGTGTGTGTGTGTGTGTGTAAATGAGTGTGTATAGGTGTTTCCCAGTACTGGGTTGCGGCTGGAAGGGCATACGCTGCGTAAAACATATGCCGGAATAGTTGATGGTTCATTCCACTGTGGCAAACTCTGAAATAGAGGCTAAGCTGAAGGAAAATGAATGAATGAATGAATGAATTGTAGTGTATTAATTATGGTGTATAGTGTAAATGTTTTTTCCTCACTAAAGATCCTATAAGCAGTACCTCACATTGCATAAGCAAATATTCAATTCAATTCAATTCATCTTTATTTCTATAGCGCTTTTACAATGTAGATTGTGTCAAAGCAGCTTCACATAGAAGATTATAGTGAATTGGAATGGTGTCCGTTCAGTTTTTAGAGTTTAAGTTCAGTTCAGTTCAGTGTGGTTTAATTTTCACTGCTGAGAGTCCAAACACTGAAGAGCAAATCCATCGATGCGCAGCTCTACAGGTCCCGAACCATGCAAGCCAGTGGCGACAGCGGCGAGGAACGAACTTCACCAATTTGCGAAAGTGAAGGAAAAAAAACCTTGAGAGAAACCAGGCTCAGTTGGGCACGACCATTTCCCCTATGGCCAAACGTCTTGTGCAGAGCTGCAGTCCGGAGGCTGGTGAACGCTGGACGTCAGAGAAGACTCGTCTTTCAATGGGGTCTCACAGGAATCAGTCCTTTTCTCTCCACTCCTCCATGACCACCACAGCAGCTCCTCAGGATACGGCCCGGTCTGGGATTATGGAAACCTTAGGGTCATCTCTTCACAGGTCTTGGATTGCATTAGTGGCACTGCATAGTCTCTGGGGGCCTCGGGATGAGTATCCCCAGGTGGAAATAGAGAATAAAGAGAATAATTAGCGTAGCTGCTGTTCATAGTGTATATAAACGAGATGCAAAAACCTGCATGGAGCAGATTCATGCATCATACCGTTATGCAATGCATTGAGTGTATGCTTTACTAAAAAGATAGGTCTTTAATCTAGTTTTGAACAGAGAGAGTGTGTCTGAGCCTCGAACATTATCAGGAAGGCTATTCCAGAGTTTAGGAGCCATAAATGAAAAGGCTCGACCACCTTTACTCGACTTTGCTATTCTAGGTACTACCAGCAGCCCTGAGTTTTGAGATCTTAAAGAGCGGGTTGGATTGTAGCGAGACAGAAGGTTGGTTAGATAAACAGGTGCTAAATTATTTAAGGCTTTATAGGTAAGAAGCAATATTTTATAATCAATACGGAACTTAACAGGCAGCCAGTGTAAGGAGGATAAAATTGGGGTGATATGATCATATTTTCTAGACCTGGTAAGAACTCTGGCAGCTGCATTTTGTACTAGCTGAAGTTTATTAATAGAGGATGCTGGGCAACCAGCGAACAGAGCATTACAGTAATCCAGCCTAGAAGTCATGAAAGCATGAACTAGTTTTTCTGCATCTGAGATGGATAGCATACTTCATAACTTAGCGATATTTCTCAGATGAAAGAAGGCTATTTTTGTAACATGGGAGATATGATTTTCAAAGGTTAAATTGCTGTCTAGTATAACACCCAGATCTTTTACAGTAGAGCTAAAGCTAACTTTGTGTCCCTCTAATTGCAGGTCGAGTTGTGAGATCTGCTGCGTACAGGATTTAGGCCCAATAAGTAATAATTCTGTTTTGTCTGAATTTAAAAGAAGGAAATTGTTGGTCATCCAGTCTTTAACATCTTTAATACATTCAGTTAGCTTAGACAGTTCAGACGTCTCATCAGGTTTTGTTGAAATATATAATTGAGTATCATCTGCATAGCAGTGAAAGCTGATCCCGTGTCTTCTTATAATGTCTCCCAGGGGTAGCATGTATATTGTGAACAGCAAAGGGCCTAAAACTGATCCTTGAGGCACCCCATACTGTACTGGCCTGACCTGAGAAAGCTGTTCATTTATATTTACAAACTGCTAACGGTCAGTTAAGTATGACTTAAACCATTGTAGAGCCTGTCCCCGGACACCTGTAGAATTTAAGCGATCTATGAGGATATTGTGGTCGATGGTGTCAAATGCAGCACTGAGATCAAGTAAAACTAATAACGAGATGCACCCTTGGTCAGCAGCTAAGAGTAAATCGTTGGTTATTTTCACTAATGCGGTTTCTGTACTGTGATGAGGCCTGAAACCTGACTGAAACACTTCAAAAACATTGTTCATCTGCAGAAAGGAGCATAATTGGGCAGAAACAACTTTTTCTAGTATTTTAGACATAAATGGAAGATTTGAAATAGGCCTATAATTAGCTAAGTTGCTGGGGTCCAGTTGTGGTTTTTTAATAATAGGCTTAATAACAGCTAGCTTGAAAGGATTTGGAACATGGCCTAAAGATACAGAAGAGTTGATGAGGTTAAGAAGAGGTTCTCCTATTACAGGTAGCAATTCTTTCAGTAATTTAGTTGGAATTGGGTCTAACATACATGTAGCTGGTTTAGAAGCATTTATAAGTTTATCTAGCTCTTCCTGTTCTATGATTTTGAAGCGCTGTAGATTATTTTGGTTCAGCGGAATGTTTAATTGATCTGAAGTATAAGGCGGTGCCGAAAGTTTAACATCTTCTATTTTCTGTCTGAAACCTTCTATTTTATCGCAGAAGAAATTTATGAAGTCATCACTACTAATTTGCGGTGGGACATTTTGTTCCAAAGATGACGATTATTTGTTAATTTAGCAATGGTGTTAAATAAAAATCTAGGATTGTTATGATTATTTTCTATCAGTTTGCGGAGGTGCTCAGCCCTGGCGGATTTTAGAGCCCTCCTATAGCTGACACATTTCATCTTGACAGTAACTTATACAAAGGGTTAAAGAACCATCCTGGAGCTCAGCATTTTTCAGATTTCTGTGTCACCAGAGTGCCACAGTGCGCCTCCATCTCCACTGTTTACATAGCGCACCAAATGCACTTTTCCTTATGATGGTTTATCATACGGCAAAAGGAAAAAGAGACACAGCGTTCTTTGTCTTCCTCAGTGTGCTGTTCTCCTGAGGAGCATTCAGGGAAATTGATATTGGCAGCACTGCAGTATGTGTAACGGCGGCTGTATCGACTGTGTGAGTGTGTCTCAGTGTGTGTGTGTGTGTGTGT
>CAIGQV010001633.1:15287432-15298178 GCA_903798115.1 Danio jaintianensis
AATATAATATAATATAATATAATATAATATAATATAATATAATATAAATTTGTCATGCAATTCTTGATGTTGAATCAAATAAAATATTGCTTTCTAAAGTGTTTTTGTTTGTGTATATATATATATATATATATATATATATATATATATATATATATATAATGTTTTACTGTATAACACAAATACACATTTATTTGCATATTAAATGAACGCACACCCGTGAATTAATTTGCTCACATTTGCTCATGTATATTAATAATGTCATAAGTATCTGTTTATGTCAGTGTTCATGAGTAGGCTTGTGTGTCCTGATGGATTGTGTGGATCTCTCTGTTTTTCCTATCTGCAGACGTGGATGTGCTCGTGGCAGAGATGTGGAGCAGGTCAGGATGGATGTGGTTTCCAGGGCTGAGTGAGTACAAATGCTCTATCAAGACCCTAGCTCAGGGGTGCTCAAACTTGGTCCTGGAGGGCCGGCATCCTGCAAAGTTTAGTTCCAACCCCAATCAGACACACCTGGGCTAGCTAATCAAGCTCTTACTAGGCTTTCTAAAAATATCCATGCAGGTGTGTTGAGGCAAGTTGGAGCTAAAATCTGCAGGACAACGGCCCTCCAGGATCGAGTTTGGGCACCCCTGCCCTAGCTGAAGCTCATCGCCCCCTAGAGGCAGACAGCAGCACTGCCAATTCTGAAACATACAAACTTAAAGGCATAGTTCAACAAAAAAATTAAATTCTCATTTCATTCTCAATTCTCATTCATCATTTACTCACCCATTACTTGTTTCAAACCTGTTTGAGTTTCTTCTGTTGCACACAAAATAGGATATATTCAGTCATTGACTTCCATAGTATTTTTTGTTCCTATGGATGTCATTGGCTCCAATATTTTCCAAAGTATCTTGTATTGTGTTCAACAAAAGAAAGACTTGAGGGCAAGTAAATGGGGAGGAAATGTTAATTTTGTGGTGAACTATACTAGCAGAGGGCGGCGCGGTGGCGCAGTGGGTAGCGCTGTCGCCTCACAGCAAGAAGGCTGCTGGTTCGAGCCTCGGCTGGGTCAGTTGGCATTTCTGTGTGGAGTTTGCATGTTCTCCCCCTGTTGGCGTGGGTTTCCTCCGGGTGCTCCGGTTTCCCCCACAAGTCCAAAGACATGCACTATAGGTGAATTGGGTACGCTAAATTGTCCATAGTGTGTATGTGTGTGAATGGGAGTGTATGGGCGTTTCACAGTGATGGGTTGCAGCTGGAAGGGCATCCGCTGTGTAAAAAACATATGCTGGATAAGTTGGCAGTTCATTCCGCTGTGGTGACCCCTCATTAATAAAGGGACTAAGCCAAAAAGAAAATTAATGAATGAACTATACTAGAAGCTTCCGCTTCTTTTTTCTGTCTTTGTATATATGCGTGCATCTGTTGCATAGCAACTTTCTGCTAACAAAACATAACTTTCTGATAGCAAAAACAACTTGACTTCTGACATGTCTTTCAAACTTTAAAACAAAACTACATTTTCATTGCTGTGAAAAAACTTTACTCTCATGCTTGATGGACAATGTGAGGTTTTGTACAGACTTTCGGGGACAATCAAGTAACTCGTGCACAATTTTAGGCTGTATTACAAAATCTTTTGTTCTTTTTGGATAATTGCTTCATTGTATATGATGACAAATATTCAAAATTCTAAAATCTTATTGGAAGCTTTGAATATTCATTCATTCATTCATTTTCTTTTCGGCTTAGTCCCTTTATTAATCTGGGGTCGCCACAGCGGGATGAACCGCCAACTTATCCAGCATATGTTTTACGCAGCGGATGCCCTTCCAGCTGCAACCCATCACTGGGAAACATTCATACACACTCATTCACACACATACACTACGGACAATTTTAGCTTACCCAATTCACCTATACCGCATGTCTTTGGACTTGTGGGGGAAACCGGAGCACCCAGAGGAAACCCACGTGAACACGGGGAGAACATGCAAACTCCACACAGAAATGCCAACTGACCCAGCCGAGCGACCTTCTTGCTATGAGGCGAACGTGCTACCCACTGCGCCACCGCGTCGCCCCCGCTTTGAATATAAATATGACAAAAAATTAATTTGATACAGTCTTGCACAGTCAGGATGACAGCTGTGGCCATTCTAGTACACTGTTAAAAAAATATCTGTTAATTAACAGTTTCCATATTTTGTGATTCACAAGTATTTTCCATTTATTTATGGTTGTGAATTGCATTGTGGGACCTCGATCTCTGCTCTGTCGACCTTTGACGTAGAAAATTCAACTCTACAGTTTAATAAAGTGACTTTCATTGACATTTTAGTAGTTTGAAATAATATAATGTATAAGAAAATATATGAGAAATAAGTCTGTAAAATAGCTGAAAATGTACTGGCAGTTTATTACAAGGTTTTTGTAGCGTAATACACAACACCAACCCAAACTATATATCACTTTCAACTATTAAAAATGTTAATAAAAGTCACTTTTTTGAACTTGTCAAGGTTAAAAGTTGTTGGAAGAAAGATCAAGGTCCCATAATGCAATTCAAAAGCATAAATAAATGGGGAAAAATAAAAAAAATCACAAAATATGGAAAACTGCTCATTTGTGGATTTTTTTTTATTGAATTCTTGAATTCCAGCAGTTCCAGTATTAATAGTTCAGTTTAAAAAAAACAAAAAACTGTTCAGATACTTTGAACTGTGTGAGTTTTAGTAGTAAAGACACTGCTCCCAGCCATGTGAGTGTGTTTGTTTCAGTGCATGAGATTTGGTGTGTGTGTGGCGGTAAGGGACAGGAGGGGCCGAGCAGAAATCAAATCACTTAATTGCTGCATTTTTCATCTCCATCTTTTGTTTTATGGCAGCGCTGGGCTCTAGAGTAGCCGCGTGTGATTCATGGTTGTCAGGCAGGCAGCGAGCAGCGCCATCCCTCACCAGGCAGCGCCGGCCATACACCACACCAGCGCTATTACCCAGATGAATATGCCTCTGCCTCGCTCTCCCCAAAGCCCACACACCCGACCAGCTAATGCTAACACTGAGCACTGCTACTGGGACTACAAACAGTGACTTACAGAAAAAGCAAAGGAAAGATAGTGAGGAATGTGGAAATAAATACAGAGATAGTGACAGAATTACTAATTAAGACGTTTCGTGACAAGATTAATAAGAGTCGTGTGTGTGTGCAGATCTGTTTAGGTTGTAAAACAGATGCGTCTGGTCCTTAATGCTCATTGGTCAGCACACTGTGATGCAAAATATATGTTGGCTACTTTTTCGAGGGCTAGCAAAGTTTAAAAGTTTAAGTTAAGCATGACTTGAGTTCAAAATCCTGAACTAATATTTAGTTTTCTATAGCAAACAGAGTGAATTGCAGACAGTACTGAGTTTAAAGCAGCTGACTTGTGTAGGACTCGACCCCTAGGCTGAACATGCTGTGTATCATATCAGTCGATACTGGTATTGATCAGTGGTAGACACATACACAAACACACGCACACACACACACTCACACATATGTATGTATGTTTGTATATAAAGTATATAAAGTTCACTTGCAAAAACTACTAAATATAATATAATATAATATAATATAATATAATATAATATAATATGATATGATATGATATGATATGATATGATATGGGCGTCATGGTGGCGCAGTGGGTAGCACAATCGCCTCACAGCCAGAAGGTCAGTTCACGAGCCTCGGCTGGGTCAGTTGGCATTTCTGTGTGGAGTTTGCATGTCCTCCCGTGTTCACGTGGGTTTCCTCCGGGTGCTCCGGTTTCCCCCACAAGTCCAAAGACATGCGGTATAGGTGAATTGGGTAGGCTAAATTGTCCAAAGTGTATGTGTGTGAATGAGTGTGTATGGATGTTTCCCAGTGATGGGTTGCAGCTGGAAGGGCATCTGCTGTGTAAAAAACATATGCTGGATAAGTTGGCGGTTCATTCCGCTGTGGTGACCCCTGATTAATAAAGGGACTAAGCCAAAAAGAAAATGAATGATAATATAATATAATACTTTGGACAATGTAATGCATCCTTGCTGAATATAAGTGTTTTTTTTCTTTTAATTTATTTTCTTTTTTTTTTTAATTTGTGTTTTTGAACAGTCGCTAATGGACGTTTTGCATGCTCATTCTTCCAAATTTTACATTTAAATTTGACTTATAGTCATGTAATGCTCTCTTGAATAAATATCTAAAATCAGTTTTGTAATTTTTATAAAGAAACAATAGTCATTTAATTAATTTCATTTTAAAAAGATTGTTAAATCTATTATTAGCAAATCTGAAATTGGATATAGCCATTTTGTACATCATAATATTGCCTAAAGTTGAAATGTATAACTTTTTAGGATTTTAATATGGACCAAAATAACATAAAACTATTGTTTTGTTATATAATATATATAAAAAACAAATATATATGGATTGCTAATGTTTCTAACCAAGTTTATCCTTAATGTTTTTATTATGAAGCAACAGTGTTGAAAGAAATACAGCAGTAATGTCTGTGCTATATTGCGAATGTGTGGCCATTTTCACAATGTAGTGTGACTTCTTATGCCTGAAATGATGCACTTAGTATTTATATTGTTGTATTTCTGTAATAACATCTCCTTTTCCAGTGCGTTATCAGTGGTGGTGCGGTCTGTTGCTGCGAGTCAGTCTTCAGGTCAGCTAGAATCTGCTGTGAAGTAGCTTCTTCTGTTTAAATCAATAGGCTTGTCTTTCTGTGCGGTGTCCTTTTTTCTGTTCGGTGAGCTCAACTCTCGCACACTGAGAGTGTGGAAGTGTGTGTGCTGCTGTGAATGTGTACAGCGAGGAGTGCTGGTCAGTTCAGCAGCTTTCATCAGCCTAGAAACAGAGCGAAGGGCTTTTGTCAGTGAGTTTGCCTTACTTTTGGCTTCATGCACGCTGCAGACACTTGAAGAGGGAGAAACCTCTGTGCTGGCTGTTCTCTTCAGTTTCTTCTGAACTTCACACAGCAAGACAGTTGTTTGTTTGAAGCTAGTAGACGCTTCTAGAGTTGCAGCGGTGGAGGATTTTAGGGCACTTACACACATCTATCCTTGCTACAGTTCACATTCATCTCAATGTCAGTTGCCTGGCTGGAGCAGGACCTCCGAAAGTAATGCGATCTTTAAGGACTTTGGACGATAAATTTTGAAAAGTTATTGCAATTTAAATAAACTTTTTTGTCTCTATGTTTTCTCTATTGACAGATGCAGCATTTTTTTGTAACATTGTAAAGAATTTAGCTCAATTTAGTTCATTCTAAAATAAGAAATAAAACATTTCTTACTAACTTCAAGTTTTAAATAGTGCTGGGCAAAGATTAATCTCGTTTAATCACATCCGAAATAAAAGTTTGCTTTGACATAATATATGTGTGTGTATTATATATATTTATTATGCATATGTGATACACACACATGCATAGAAACAAAACTATACAAAATAATTTTGTTAAATTGATATTTAATTTTATAAATAATTTGTGTCATATATATTTTATACCTAAATCTAACTTTTTGTGAAATAGATGCATGCATGTGTGTATTTATATATACAAATATATTATGTCAAAATTTTGTTTTGGATGCCATTAATCATGATGAGTTGTTTCCCAGCACTACCTTCAAGTATGTAAAATTATTTGTAAATTATTATTGTTTTGAATTAATACTAATAATAATAATTACTAATAATACTAATGTTTCAGAGCAGTTATAAATATTTTTAATACAAAGCAACAGAGTTCAAAATAATACAGCACTAAATGCTATGCTGTATTGTGAAAGATGATCTATTTTTAGCTACTGTTTGCAGTAATCCCACTGTCAGTTACTTGGCACGAGCTAAAGAAATTATGCAATATGAAATGTTCATTTCACCGCGATTCTTCTGTCAGAATTTTTATAAGCCAATAAGATGAGCTGTAAATGTCATGTGACTTATGAATTTGGAGCGTCATGTCAGTGTTGATTGGCTGATGGCTGTGACTGTGACTTTAAAGGTGGCAGATAGGGAGAAATATAAGTCCATTTCATGCTTTAAATAACCCTCAAAAGAAAACTTTTCTCTCTCATACCCTCATTCAGAAATTGGAAGGAATAGTTGTTCACTGTGTATTTGTGTTGTATTTTGGTTAAGTTAAAATAAAGCTGAAATGTCATGTTAATTAGAAAAAAATACATAATACAATTTGGGTGTAACTTTATTTTATTTTATTTTAGTTTATTCTCTTCTCTTCTCTTCTCTTCTATTTTATTTTGAATGCACATTATCATAGGAGAGTCATATTAAATATTTGTATAGGTTCTAATTTACATTTCTAGATTCATATTTTTATAATATTGTTGTGTTTATACTATCATAATATAATATTATTGTGGGGCATTTCAGTAATACAGTAATTCCATTTAAAAAATTTGGACTGTTTAGCAAATGCACATATGAGGATCCCATAGGATTTTCTAACACAAAGGAATTTGTGTTCAATTCAGATGACTTGATTCACGCCATGCTTTCCACTGATTCACTACCCCTGCCACTGGTTCAGTCGGAAAGTAGTTTTGTCCCACTTTTTTCTATTCACAGTTCAGTGTTTCCAACATATATCAGAAAATTAAAGTATTTACACTGTACTCCAAAAGAACAGCTTTGTAATCACACTGGTACAGCATGTAATAAAATTTAGTTGTGAGAATTTGGCTCATTCCAAAACCCTGCTGTTTATTATTACCTCCTTGAAGTGCAGTGGAAAAAAAAAGCTTGACTGCTTTAAATTATGAATAGTTTGACAAGCTACGTTTTCAAAGTAGTTTCCCCAACAACGATGACAGTGAAACAACAAAGGCACATGTAGCTGCCCCTCGGCACACACAAACTCATGCAGGATATCACTGGTTCTGATGGAGAAGCGACACACACACACACACATGCACACACACTTATATTTTAGATGAGTTTCTTCACAGAAGGTGGTTCATTTTTTTGATCCTGCATGTGTGTTTGGACACTCTGTCTTTAAATATTCATCTCAAGGTCAAAGGAGAGAGCGTTTGATGTTCATATCATGCTTTCTCTCAGCACACTCAGTGCTAGCCAATGTGTGCTCGCTGACGCTCAACTCTCAATGTCATTGGACTGTGTGTGTAAGTTGTATCGTATTTTCAATGTGCCTGATCCAAAATGCCATGTGGTTAAGTGGCCTGCTCCTGGGAGTCCTTATTATCCGAGTAATTCATCACTACTTACCACACACACACGCACACACACACACACACACACGCACATACACACACACACACACACACACACACACACACACACACACACACACACACACACACACACACACACACACACACACACACACACACACACACACACACACACACAGTTGGCCCAAAACACCACTAATATGTTATTTACTCCACTCAACTGTCACAGTCCTGAAGAACAGGGACAGAAAGAGGGAGAAAATGAAGTCGGAGCAGCGCAGGAGTGAATTGAGAACTTAATCAGTAGATGTATGAAGTAAATCTGAGTGAGTTTATAATGAGCGGATGTACTGCGAGAAGCGTACTCTCAGTAATGATGAACATGTTGTCCATCTGAGACTCATCCATGTTCTCTCATCTTCCTCAAGCTGTCACACACACACGCACACACACACGCACACTCTGAACTAGAAGACTTTACACTCTGCTACCAGCTCATGCATTTTTTATTTTTACTGTTCAAAAGTTTTTGAAAGAAGTTTCTTTTTCCCACTATGGTTGCATTTATTTGATCAAAAAAAAAAAAAAAGTTAAATGGCAATTTAATATATTGTAAATGTTACATTCTCAGGATTATTACTTCAGTGTCACGTGATCCTGCAAAAATTATTACAATGCTCAAGATTAAGATTTCATATTATTATCAATGTCAAAAATATTTGTGCTGCTTAAAGGTTTAGTGGAAACCAGGATGCACATTTGAAGTGTTCTTTGATAAATAAATACATTTCTGTTCAATTGTAACTTTGTTAAATAATTTCTTAAAATAGTAATTAGCCTACTAACTGCATGCATTGGAACATCAGTGGATTATATAAGTGATCACAGATCAAAATATCATCAGTGCACTACAAATATTAGGGTTCCAAAATTGTGTTTTCACAGTAATTCTACAACAGATCCAATTTTGCTTTTCTACAGAACATTCCAGTAAGGAGTTCTTATTAGAAAAAAAAATTGTCCTAGTATAAAGAACAATTTAATAATCTAAATTACCTTTGGTGCAATGGAAAGGGTTCATGAAATACGTTGTTCTCTCTTTTTGTTTTATTATTTGTTTTGTGTTATATATTGAAATGCAGAATGTGTTCCCTGTGCATCAAGTTATGAAAAATACAGTTTTGAGTCCAATTTATTTTAGCCTTCCAAAAATTTAAATTTAAATTCAATATTAAATATCAGAGGTAAAGGCCCTAAAATAAAATGCAATAAAAAATGAATTAGAGGTGTGAACCTACACTAATCTCATGGTTCGGTTACGATTATCATGCCGTCAATTCAGTTCAATTCAATATCACGGTGCATTGATGATGCTTTCCATACATTCATTCATTCATTCATTTTCTTTTCAGCTTAGTCCCTTTATTAATCTGGGGTCGCGACAGCGGAATGAACCGCCAATTTATCCAGCATACGTTTTACGCAGCGGATGCCCTTCCAGCTGCAACCCATCACTGGGAAACACCCATACACTCTAATTAACATACACTGCGGACAATTTAGCTTACCCACTTCACCTATACCGCATGTCTTTGGACTGTGGGGGAAACCTGGAGCACCCGGAGGAAACCCACGTGAACATGGGGAGAATATGCAAACTCCACACAGAAATGCCAACTGACCCGCCGAGGCTCGAACCAGCGACCTTCTTGCTATGAGGCAATTGTGCTACCCACTGCACCACCGTGACGCCCACTTTACATTTTACTTGTATTAAAATGTATAATTTATAAATACATTTTATATGTATTTGTAATACAATTTTGTCCTTTAATACAAGCAGTCAGATATATGAACTGTACCTTTAATTTTACCTGCTCAAAGAAAACACTCTTTTTGAATGTATCAAACAAAACTCAAGTACATGCACAGAACAGCATGAGCATTTATAACAAATAAACAAACATAAATATGATCCAGCTTGCTTTTTGAGCGTTGTCGAGCGAGTTGTTAAACACCTATGATTGGTCACACACTCAACAGAAAAAGCTGCGATTGGCTCTAATGGCTCTGGCGCTGTTCACTGATGAGTGACACTGATAAACAGCAGTGGTGATCACAGCTTATCCGTGATTAGATAAATGACATCAGTACGTAATAACCGGTTAAGATCTATTACTGAACCAATACCGAATTGTCCGCGGTCTGTTGTTAATTTTGACACCCCTAAATTATACTAAATTAAATACATACATACATATTTATTTAATTGCTCTCTGGAATACTTGATTCTGATTGGTCAATCCACTGGCGTTCCAAGATATGCTATTCCAAGATAACAACCACTGATAACACAGGCACATCCGGGTACTTTGAATCATCATACATATATTTTATGCGCTGATCTGTCACGCCGCTGTTCTTGACTGTTTGCTATTGTCTTGTGACTGAATAATACATAGGTTAGTGTAGGCTGCATTCAGCCATTTTTCTTTCTGCAAGCTTTACATTTAAGTAAATAGTTAGTAAATTACTACAGCTCAGATCAATGTTTTGTATCCAATTTAGTACTTTAGGCAGGACAACAAGTTGTTGTTTTTACAGAATAAAACCATTCGGTCTTATACAACAGCCCAATTTGCCATGCTGGTATTTAGTATGGTACCACGTGTATGTTTTGTATTTGATTACCAACATAAACATTAATAATGACTTTTTTTTCATATTCATTTTATGATATGACATGTCTTTGTTTTAATTTCCACATTAAAATTAATTTCTTAGTTTTGAAAAGAAGCTGTCTAATTGTGCCTAAATGAGTTGAATATACTGACATAAGCCATATACTGTATATATATATATATATCAGAGCAGCTGATCTGCGTGTGCTGCATCTCTTCTGTTTCTCACCTCTCGCTGTCATAAGACGCTTCAGTGTAATGTCAGCCAGCAGAGCAACAGCGCAGCATCAATAGCTAGTGTCAGTCACAGTGCTGTTTGAATCAGCAGCCTGTCAGACGACTGTTGTTCTCTCTGATTTTACATATGTCACCAACACCGACATCTGATGCCATCACTCCACACCGCCAAACGGCACAGACGCTGAGTACACAAAGATACACACAGTGCGCTTCATTCAGGGCCTTCTTTGCGTGGTTTTCCAGCTTTTTAGTAACTTATTGACCAAAGTACAAAAAAATGGTTTCTCAAGACACATATGCTATCAGAGTTTTGGCACAGTTACAAGTCTGCTCCCATAAGGCTGTGTAGTGACATTTAGCATCAAGTCTATTTAGTCCCATGGTCCATAGAGTATGGTTGCTAATCTGTGTAGAGTTCTCTGAACAGCTGGATTCATGTTAAACCCCTGTCATGTGTGGGGTTTGATACAGGGCTCAGCTAGTGCTGTGTTGTGGGACACATCCAGGGGCAATTTGTTTTGAATGATGAGAAAGAAAGAAAGAAAGAAAGAAAGAAAGAAAGAAAGAAAGAAAGA
>CAIGQV010001633.1:15300981-15320599 GCA_903798115.1 Danio jaintianensis
TGTGTGTGTGTGTGTGTGTGTGTGTGTGTGTGTGTGTGTGTGTGTGTTGGATCTGCTGAGTCCTGGAAGTCTGGCTGTGCAGGAGCAGATCAGAGGCTCTCCCTCCTCCTCTCTTTGGCTTTACAGTTCTCTGCACTGGTCCCTGCTGAGATACGACTCCCACCGCACTCCTGCTCCTCTCAGGCTCACAGTCTCCACCCAGACATAATTTCTCCATGGGTACCGAAAACCGCTCTGCTGCAGAGAGAACGAGAAGCTTCAAATGCATACACTGAGCTTGCCTGTAAACTGACGGTGGTGAGCTGCTTTTGTTTGCTGGTGCAGATGTTACAGTGGTTTGATTGGACATCAAATAATGACTTCACATGGTAACAATATTATGATGTATATCATATAAAATTAATCAAATTAACAAGAACTAACACAAAATATGATTCATGTTAACAAGAATTGCAGATGTGCTTTATTATGCAAAATGAACACTTTTGATAGTTTTTGTCAACACAGCAGTTTTAGCAAATAAATTGGGTAAATGGGTTATTTTCTTCTATTCAATCAATCAATCACTCACTCACTCAGTCACTCACTCACACATAGTGTAGCCTGTGTAAATCAGAAAAGCATTGTATGATAATGTATTTTTTTTTCATTGTAAATTATTTTAATTCATTCATTCATTCATTTTCCTTCGGCTTAGTCCCTTTATTCATCAGGGGTCGCCACAGCGGAATGAACCGCCAACTTATCCAGCATATGTTTTACACAGCGGATGCCCTTCCAGCTGCAACCCAGTACTGGGAAACATCCATACACACTCATTCACACACATACACTACGGCCAATTTAGTTTATTCAATTCACCTATAGCGCATGTCTTTGGATTGTGAAATCATTCGTTTATTTACTAATTTAAAATCAGTTTAAAAAAGAATCAATGTTTATTTTTTATGTATTATATTATTTATTTATTTAGCATTGTTCTTCTCCTTCTTCGTCTTATATATCATAGCCTCAATGGGGCATTCATTCATTCATTCATTCATCCATTTATTTATTTATTTATCACAATTGCCACTGTAAATCAATAGGACATAAGTGAAAGTTTCATTATTTACATTGCGTTTACATAATTTACAATTTTATTTGTGCATTATTATTATTATTTTACATCATAACATGTTTGAATCAATGGTGCATATGCGGAAGTTTCAATATTTGCATTATAATAATTATATTTTATTTATGATTTATTGTTGATAATATTATTAGTTTTAGTTTTACATCATAGCTTGTGTATATTAAAGGCACATAAGTGATAGTATTTATTTATTACACCTCATGGTCTGTGTAAATCATTAAGACAATCATTTATTTAATTATCTCATTTAGCATTATTTTTCTTTCTTTTCTGCCCTGTGACCGTATCCTATCTGTGGCCCACCAGTTGAGAATCGCTGTTGTCTACACATAATGACTTTATGAGCATCTGCAGCGGCTTTGACTTCTTACAGTATCTTTTGGTTCATGAGTGTCAATCAAATCGCTTCTAGAGCTGAATGTTTTCATGGCTTTTGGATCTCTGCTGGGATAAATGGCCCATCGTCGGGCCCGTCTCCGCGAGACAGTCTTTCCCCAAATTAAACAGGCACTGAGATTCTGCGCCAATGAGGAAAAGAAAAAAAAAAGAAGAGAACAAGTGCTTGTAGGGAAAGGGCAATTTCCCAATGTAATCTGAGGAGGTTCATTACTCTTTTTCTCCAGCTCACCTCACCCCTGCTGCCCCCCAACACCATCTCTCTCACTCTCTCTCTCTCTCTTTAAAGCCCCTCCAGCTGTGCGTCTCTCCCTCCACGCTCCAGGCCTCTGCCCATCTCCCTATTCACACCTCCATCCTGCTCCCTTAATTATGATGTCATCTTTATGGGACTGTCACGGCAGGCTGAGATAAAGAACGAGGCGCTCAGCGGCATGTAAAGCACTGTAGGGTGTCTGGCACAGATGGGCTCGCGGCAAAGAAAAGACTCCATTTTAGACGGACGCTTAATTACTGAGAGAAGGATTGTGAAAGCAGAAACGAGAAAAAGACTGAGAGAGAGACAGAAGGGCGGGAAAAAGTTTTTTTTTTCTTGCACTTATTATTTATTTGCTAAAATGAGAATTATAATAATAACAATATGTTTTATTTTAATAAGTACCTTTAAAAGCAGCTGAATATTATGCAAACAATGAAATAAATCAATACAAAATCTGAGAGGAAAGGAGCAAGAAAAAGCCCTTTCATCCATAGGTCTGAGACGTATTTGAGATACAACCAAAAAGTTTGATTGAGACGAACGCAATCTATGGCTTAGAGTTTATGGATGTAACAGTTCTGTAAGCTAATGTGCTGCCAGGCCATGTAAAGCTTTGAAAGGGACATATTATGCCCCTTTTTACAAAATGTAAAATAAGTCTCCGATGTCCCTAGAGTATGAAGTTTCAGCTCAAAATACCACACAAATAGTGGTTTATACATCTTTGAAACCGCCCCTTTTAGGCTTTGATTCAAATTGTGCCATTTTGGTGACTGTCACTTTAAATTCAAGTGAGATTGTGCTCTTTTCAAAAGAGGGCGGGGCTTTAAATGTGTCAGCATAGTGGCAGATTCCCAAACAAGACTAATGTCCTATGCTAATGAGGGAGAGATCGTCACTAATGGGCGGGGCTTTCCCCCTCTGATGGGAGAATGTCAATCAAAGTGTAATTATTTAAAATAAAATTAATACATTTTTACCAATAGAAGCTGGTCATATTCGCAGAGTGTTGCCACACAATGGTGTTTAAACACCTTATAAAAGGCCTTTTTGCATAATAGGTCCTCTTTAAAATTAAGCATCATCATTTTAAAATCCACTCTAAACTTTACTGGGAGCCAATGCAAGGATTCTAATATTTTGTACATATTGGAGCTTATTAAGTGTAGATTTAGCATGATGGATTTTTAAAATACCATCCAAAATTTTAGCTTGATAGAACTGGTTTAATGACTCAACTGCTGCTAGTTAAGGGATGTAATGCTGGAGCTGGCCGTCTTTTGTATGGGTTAATATGTGTTTTCTTTCATGCCGGAGGTTTGAGAGCAGTAGGGTCACTTGTGGAGCCGCTGTGGCTTCTGTAACACCCTGTTAAAGTAATTGATTTTGCATTGAAAGTTGGCAAGCGAAATCAAGCAAATTGCACCGAAGGTGTAAGCGTGAGATTTTAAGATGTTGTTGGAAGGTTGTGTTGTGGGACGGTTGGTGTTCCTGCCCCAGAGTCGGTCCTATTTAATGGACTGCCGTGAAATCATAATTGCGTGTTTATGAACAAACCAGCTGGCTGTGGCAGAGGGTAATTATTTTCCTCTGTGCTTATGCTTGCCGTTCACGTGTGAGAGTGTGGCTCATTGAAGTTACAAGCTGAAAAATAAAACCTATAGAACAGGTTTAGCTCTTGTTGCGTAGGATTTCATTTGTCTCGCTCTTTTAATTGTTAAAGGAATGGTCTGGGTTTGGGACAAATTAAGCATGATTGATCAGCAGCATTTGAGACATAGGGCACTATTTTAACGATATAGGCACAAAGTCTAAAGCTCATGGGGCGTGTCCGAATCCACTTTTGCTATTTTAAGGACGAAAAAATACGCTCTGCGCCGCGGCACATGGTTGAGCTTATTCTCTTAATGAGTTATGGGTGTGTTTTGAGAATAAACCAATCAGAGTCTCATCTCCCATTCCCTTTAAGAGTCAGTTGCGTCGCGCCATGGTTCATTTGCTATTTATATGGCGGACTTTGTAAGTGGAAAAACGGAGCGCTTCACTGGCAGAAAACAGTTAAACAGAGCATCTGCAGCGAGAGGATAAAGAATGAGCCTCCTCCAATCGGCCTTTACTTTCACTTTCTCTTTCTCTCTTTCGTGGATAAGGAAACGGTGTTGTACGCACAGACATTTGTTAGCCTACTTAATTATTTTCGTTTGTTCAGCACAAAGATTTGTTTCAAAACTATTTCTAAATTCAGTTATAATTTCCAGCAAACTAATAAATGAACAATAATAATGAAGTGTGGTCAAAAAGCTGAGTTATATCCAAATACACATGCTATGCCCCATATGGTCCAAAACCTGACAGGTGGACAAATCTAAGCTTGTTTTTAATGAAACAAATATAAATATGCATATAATAAAAAATACTACTGATAATAACATTATACAAAAGCAAGTTGTCATGAATAAACTAAAAAAGCCCCCCTGAGATGAAGAAGGCTGCTAGGTAGTAGTTTTTATATTTATGTAGAAAGTAATAATTTTTGTAATATTTTAATCCTTTAATTCTTTTTCATTTGTAAAGATATTTCTGTATTGCTGTACATCCTGCGTGTTTTAAGCAATGTGTAAGCGAGCCGCACAACTAACGCGCTCTGCGCTGGACTTTAGACCTGCTTTCAGCTGGTCTATTGCACAGTCTATTTTAGTTCCTCAAAATAGCAACGTGCCAACAATGCGCATTAACACACCTCTTTTCTAGACCGAAACACCCATGAGTCCACAGAGTGGTGCAAATGGATTTGCTATTTGAACAACGTGGCGGAAAATGGGAAAATGAAGGTTGCGTTGGTCTGAAAATAGCAACACGTCGTCTTGCGCCTTATGTATGACGCCGGGTGTATGATAGGGCCCATAATGTTGATGCCTACAAAAACTAAATTCCACTTTTCGTCCCTTTTAAAACAACAGCAACAATCTGGGTTACACTGAGGGACTTGCACTGGAAAAGAAATGTATATATTGAAATACTGCTTCAATAATATAGCCACAAGGCATAAACAATATTATTTATATTGGAAAAAAAGAAGCTGACTAAAGGTGCAGTTACAGATGTATCTCATTTTTAACATTTATACAGTAGACTATTCTAAAGAAAGCTGACTTTCTGAACTTTTAAAATATGCTTTGGCAAGCTGCATTAAATTCCTGAAACAAAGTTTGGTTTAGCTGGATTTTGTTTTAAATTAAATGACATTAATTTGTTATTCAACTTCATTTGAAACATAGAAGTCACTTTGAAGCCAAGTTGTTCAGCACAGCAAATGTCTTACCTACTGAATCTGATGTGTAATTTGCTGGTGAAAATCTCATGTGAGATTCCAAATTGACTCGATCTTTATTGTAATCACCATTAAAAATTTGTACAATTGTATAAAAATTTTTACAATAAGCACTCTTTGGGTTCCCAGAGAGGTTCGCCTCAGATTGTACTTATTGCACTGCAAAAAATAGTCTAGACAAGCAAAATATATGGTCTTGTTTTCAGAAATATTAGTCAAAAATAAGTGCATTTTTCCCTAAAATAAGTAAATAATCTCCCATTGGGGTAAGCAAAAATGCTAGAAAATAAGAAATGTTAGGTACTTGGACTAGAAACAAGACAAAAACTCTAAGTAAGAAAAAAAATTTTTTTGCAGTGTGGATTCTCAAAACAACAAGATTTATAACTTTTGAACTTTGCCACAATTAAAACATAACAGTCCTGTCACATATTTTATAAAGATATTTTAGCTAGAAGCAAAAAAAAAAAAAAAAAGGTCAATGTTGATTAAACAGTTTATTACACAAACTCTCAGGAGCATTTGATTCTGATTGGTCAATCACACCACCAATAATAACCAGTAAAACACAGGTTCATCCAGGAAACTGTCAGCACTAGACAGGGTTGCTAGTTTTGTGTAAAGTCTTTGTGTTGAGTAAACAAATAAAATCTTAAAACTTGAATTAATATATTAGATCCAGTTAATTATACTGTACCATCTCTGTATCACAAACTTGCTAAATTGTCCACACTTTCATAAATGTTGCCAAAAACAGTAGATGTGACCACACCATAAGTCTATAAATCCTAAAACACCTCTATATTTAGTTTAAATAGCTGTACATACAGAATATCACAGCTTTAACAGAGCAATTAAGGCATTTTTGCTTTTGAATGTGCCAATAATTGGTCCCATTTACTTCCATTGTTAGCATCTCAGCGTGGGTGATTTTTGCCAAAAATATAGAACTTTATATATTTAACATTACACCACATATTCAGTCAGCTGAGCTTAGGTTTAAATAATTTCCCTTTAAACTTTTGAATTCCGTCTCTCTAGCTCTCTAACCCAGTAATCCACTACTCCATTCATACTCCGGTCCCAAACTAATGACTCCCGCCTCATGTATTTACCCCCATTTACCGGTTCCATTTAAATGGCGTATGCAGGGAGTGAAAGGGTTAATTGGAGATCTGGCTCGGGGGTCAGTTCGATGGCTCGCTGCCCTTATCGGCATTGGCGATGACCTGCTGTTGACTAGTCCACCACAGGCTGTCCTGCTGTATTGACGGAGGACCCATCCTCTGGGATTGTCCCCTGACACTGACCCCTGGCTCATATGTGCTCTCCCCATCATGGCTGTCTCCATCCTGAAGACACTGATGGATGTCCGCGGTAGAGGCGTCCTGACCCGCCGCACGCCCGCTTTCTGCCTGACACCAGCCTGGAGTTATTGGCAGGCCCGTATCGATGGTGCCTTTGACCTGACACTGCTCGGCCCATGGTGTCCTAAATCACAGCCGATCATTACCGATACACCATATGTTGATGCCGACTTGGGGCTTTTGTGCTTCTTCTTATAGACCATTGCTTTGATTGCATATTTGAATTGATGTGCATGAATGTGACTGTTGGAAATATGTATGTAGAATCTGTTCCGTTAGTTTGTATATTTTTAAGATAAGATTCTGTAGTACCATATTAAATATTGATTTTTTTTGGCAATACAAAGACAGACATGAAACGACTGAATAGTACAACCTTTAAATATCTATTTTATCTAAAAATTCTCTTACTTTTTTTTTTCTTGAAATTACTACATTTGAAGGAAAAAAATCTACATTACAAGAATTACAAGATTTTATATATATTTTTTTTAACATAAAATAATAAAAATCTTCTGTGTTTTAAGACGTTTATTAAAAATTTTAAGACAACACAATGCTAATGTGTTGTGTTAAGAAATTAATATTTGGTGGACCAACCCTAATTTTCAATCACAACAAATTAAAGCATTTGATATTCTGACCATTTGTCATTTTCTGAAAAAAGTCTTTTAAATTAGATTTTAAATTATTAAAATTATATTTTATAGCAAAAAAAAAAAGATTCAATCTTTATCATTTATACTACTTTTTATCTCTTATCCACTGAGTTTGTCAGCAAAATGATTTTAATAAATTCACAAATTTCTTTCTATATTTTAAAAAGGTCAGAATAAACATGTTGTATCATTTTTCAGGAAATAATGTGTTACGTACACTGGTATTTACCCATATAAAAATTTGTTTGTTTCAAATACTTTTTAAAGAAAATTATTTGAAATGCTAAAGTACACACTTTGCTTTCATTTAATATGCTTTTTATGAATAAAAAGAGCTTGTTTATTTAATCAGTATGTAAAGAACCTTTATTTTAAGAGTGCAAAATAAAAGCAAAACCTTTAAAAATATATATATTGTATGTGCATATAATTTTCATAATCTGTTTATCTTTTCATTTAAATATAATATTCATTATGCATTATATATAACTGTTAATTGTTCTCTGAAGATTGCTGCAATGAGGTGTTTAGTTCTTTGTTGTACAATAAGCTTGATGTCAGTGGTGGGTGATTGAGATGCATTCATTGTGTTTGGATTTGATTAACGGCATTTAAAGCACTCAGCATGCTTTTTGTTTTAATGACTTCTTTGTCGCTTAGTGCCATAGTTTCCTGCCACACTTGCAGCGCGGCCCTCGAGGCTGTGTGTTTTAGTCTGTTTCAGGTTCACGTGTGTGTGTGTGTTCACAGTGCTTATGGGCAATATGCCTTTTCAGTACCTCCAACGGCAAAGCTCAGTGGAGCACGATCACACACACGCAACACACACATGCTATCTCTGTTGACAGGGGAAATTGTATGAAGAGCTTTTAAGGCAATTAGTGCATTGAGCAGAAGCTTTTCTTCTATTCATACTCTTCATTAACAGCTTCTTGAAAAGGAAAAATTAGATGCTGATATTGTCATCACTCCTGCCTTCTGAGAAGAAGCCTTCTTTAGATCCATATAGTCCGTACGTGTGTGTGTGCGTGTGTGTGTGTGTGCGTGTGTGTGCGTGTGTGTGTGTGTGCGTGTGTGTGTGCGTGTGTGTGTGTGCGTGCGTGTACACAAAGGGTGTCTGTTCACTGCAAGTAAAGAGCATATACTGCATCCGTTTTTCTGTGTGAATTAAAAGCACATAAAAAGTGCATTTACTCAAAGCCACAATTGCATTTAGACTGATCCCCAGAGCATGCTTTGCTGTGAAAGATTGTTTGCGTGACCATCTACCTTATATTGTGTCCCCAGTGTGTTTGCAATCTTTTTAGACGTTTACTTAAAGATCTTTAAGCCTGTTGAGTGTGATCTGTTTAGTTTCTCAGTACAAGTAGATATAAATGTCATTTTAGGGCCTGTTCACTGATAATTCAGCTGCAATTTACTCACTCACGTTGACGTTTCAACAAACCACTGCTGTTTTGTTTTGTTTGTTTTTTGAAAACCAGAACATCTTTCAAATCAAATATGGTTTCCAACCTGTAGCTTCCATGCAGAAAAAAGTTTACAAGATGCTCAACTAAAAACATAAAGCTATTCATTTACACAAAATGTCATTTTGCGGACCAGAAAATGGAAACAATGGAAAAATGATACCACTTTTCATTACCAAATTTAATGTGCAATTAATTTGATTAATTAATCAGCATATCATGTAATATGGATGGATGGAATATGGATAAATGCAGGATGAATAGATAGATAGATAGATAGATAGATAGATAGATAGATAGATAGATAGATAGAATACAATACAATGATGTACTAAAAAAGTCAAGTTTATCTTTTGCATTTTTAAAAAGCTTTGTTTGGGGTGGCACGGTGGCTCAGTGGTTAGCACTGTCTCCTCACAGCAAGAAGGTCGCTGGTTCGAGTCCTGGCTGGGCCATTTCTGTGTGGAGTTTGCATGTTCTTCCCATGCTTGCATGGGTTTCCTCCGGGTGCTCCGGTTTCCCCCACAGTCCAAAGACATATGCTATAGGTGAATTGATCAAACTGAATTGGCTGTAGTGTATGAGTGTGTGTGTGTGTGTGTGTGTGTGTGTGTGTGTGAATGAGTGTCTATGGGTGTGTGAATGAGTGTGTATGGGTGTTTCCCAGTACTGGGTTGTGGCTGGAAGGGCATCCGCTGCGTAAAAAATATGCCAGAATAGTTGGCGGTTCATTCCACTGTGGCGACCTCTGAAATAGAGACTAAGCCGAAGGAAAATGAATGAATTAAAAAGCTTTGTTTACAGATGACAGCATTGTCAAAGTGATCTTCATTCTCACTAATCGGTGAAAAGGACAAATTTTGTATTATGCTTGCTACATCACTACTTGACTGGCTTTGTTGTTTTGGTTGTCAAATATTCACACATGCCTATAGACTGAACATGTTACATCACCGTTTTCACAAAACTGTTTGTAGTTTAAATGGAGATGATGACAGTAGGACTATCGTTTTTAAAAACTTGCACTTTTAAGACCCAAAAATTATGTTGTTGTGTAAATGAACAACCAAAATCTTTTTACATTCAATATCCGGTCTCTTGTAAATGCCTCCACACTTAAACATAAAAATAATTGGAACAGAAAACAATGAACACCTAAAGTATAATTCCTGTAAATACAATCTAAACATTTGATTTGTATTTTCTAAAATAAAACTTGAAAACTGACTGTGTATTGTTACAATAGCCAACACACAAAAAAGTGCTTCTTGTTCAAACGACTTATTTAAAATGAGCTGGGAAAACTTAATTATTTTTATGTTCAATCCACTTACATTTGTTACGTTAATGTTATCGATTTACGTTGGGACAACATGAATGAATTGTGTGGAACCCTGCATTTTTTACAGTGAATATTGTACCAGCCATTTCACCATCAGTTGTGTCATACAGCATACATACATGGTTATTAAGGACAAGTTGATCTGCTTGATTAATAATAAATGTTAATATTAATAATCCGACAGCGAAATCCTCAGAGGCGTCGATAATATGGCCGGGCGATTGTAAAGAAAAAAAAGTGTGATCAGCCATTAATGATTGACTGCGAGTGAGATTCAGCGCTGGGATCAAATACGGCGCTCTTCTGAATAATAGAGATGCCAGGAGGTTTAGCCTTTTCCCAAGTGGGTGAGACACATTGAGAGGGGCCAGAAAAGCAGAGGTTTTACCACGTGTTTACCCCGAGGAGCGTCAGGCTGCGTATCTGTGTTGGCGTGGTTAATGTGTGTCAGTCATCAATAATGCAGATCCTCAGTCGTCTGCTCATCAAAGCCCTGCGACGCGTCTCTGCTCCACATTACACTGAGACGAGGACATGTGAGACAGAGCAAGCCTGCGTTTATCACTCACACTCATGTTGTTCCAAACACGTATGCTGTTTTCACTTTTCTTTTATCACACAATGACAGTTTGTAGTGACCGGGAGGCTGTCAAGCTTAAAAAAGCAACTAAAGCAGCAGAAAAGTAGTTTATATGACTCATTTACACCAGAGGTGGTAAACAGTAAACATAACAATAAAGATATACAGTAGTTCTAAAATATATATAGACAAAAAGAATAGCTGAATTCAGACTACAATGATGTTGGAGGAATCACTTTCAAAAAAAAAAAAAAAAGATTTGACAGAAATTGGCTATGTTTACATGCACCCAAATGGACACTTTTCTCAAGACTGTTATGACGCGTTTAACGGTCATCAGCATCTTAAATCCTTTAAAGTTTAGATTAAAAAAAAAATGTGTGTACATTTATGTGTTTACTTCTTATATCATCTTTGCATCAAATTACAAAAAAGAATTACTGCTTATGTTAGGCATTTGAAATGCAGCATCTATGGGGCAGGGCATTAAATTTGACGTTGCTCTCTCTTCTGTATGTCATTATCAGTCTCACGCTATTTTTTTTCCTTTTTCTGAAAGTCTTGATAACACCATCGTTAAGTTTTTCTTTTATTATTTCTGCAAATAGGATTGTAAAAAACTGATTTATTTTACTGATTTACTGATTTAAGTTACTGACGACTTCCGCTACTGAGAAACCCGGAAATGTGAAAAGGGTCCATAATCCATTTGTATTCAGATTGATGGTTCAATCGAATTGAAAAACGTATTTAACACTTTAAATTGTTAAAAATCTGCATGAACCAGAAGTTTCTGAGACGTCTATTTCAGTATGTTGATGGACTTCCAACTGAAATGGAATGTTGAGTAGGTGGTGGGGCTTTCTTTTTGCTCATCATTCACTCATAGAAAATTAATGGAGGGCCGTGGTTAAAAATATTGTGGCTGAAGCCGAAAAAACTGACGTCAACAGAGAAGACTGCCACTCCAAATGCGAAAGCAAATGGCCGGACTTTGATTGAAGATTACCAAAACAAATATTTAATTTGTAATTAATTTTTAATTAACAGATTTATTGTTCACTTAAAGAATAACAATGCGTGCTAGCAAAATAAACATTGTAAATTTTGATTTCACTTGGACTTTAATCAGTCTGATTGAGCTCGATCTGAATTAAAATTCGATTGAATATGAGTGATTTATTCCTCTTCTAATCCAATCAAAAAGCATTAAATGAACACCTACTGATTATGATGAATAATGATGAATTCTATTTAGAAGTCTCTATGGCACATGCACAGTAAAATGTTTACATGCATTACGTAGTGCGCAAGTTCAAGTCTTCATTTTTTTTTTTATTGTGCAAAAAAAAGCATCGATTACATGAACTGTAATCAACACAATATACATAATGTTTTCATTGACAAAATGGACAAAAACAGGTAATATTATATCTAAAGTATAACATAATAATACATTTCAGCATCATTAATTCACATCACTGTAATATGCTAATTTGTTTCTAAAGAGAAATGTTTCTTTCAGGAAAATCACACTAGCCCCGAACTATTTTTATGCGTATATATATTTGAAAGTTTTTTTTTCTTGTTTGTTTGTTTTTAAATACTGTAAAGCTAAATATTATTTAAAGCAAGGAGTTGTGTTTGCGGAGTTTGTGTGTTGGCAGTTTAGAGTACAAAATAAGGGAAAAAACAATCACATAAGGGAAAAATAAGTGAAAAAACAAACTCATACTCTGGTTTAAACTAGGTCAATGGTTGTGGAAGTGATGGGCTGGTGGTAACCCAAAGACCTAAGGTTTAAACCCCAGGAATGATCTATGAACTGGAGAGATGCCAGTGTGACCTCGAGCAAGACACTAAACCTCCGGCTGCTCCAATGGGAACTTGTTCCAGGCTAAGTTTACATGTTTTTTGATATAAAACTAATGCAAAATGTACAAATAGCAAAAATAATAGCTAGTTGAAGTTGTCCTATCTGCTAGAATGTCTTTGAATAAACCAGAATTTAGAACATGACAAATTACTTTTTTTAACAATAAAATTTTTCTAAGAGACTTGTGAGAGTTTTCCTACTGTATAATATGTGTCAGGAATTGTTTCTTTATATACATTTTATCATGAACAGGGATCAATCTCAACTCCTTTTATCTTTTTCAGTATAATGTATTTTTTTCCACTTGAAACTTTTTTTTTTAATTAAAAATGAAGTGATTTTTAAATTTATTTTTGTCCTTCAAGAGCTTATTTGATTTAAATGCCATAAAGGAAACTCAGAATTAGATTGGCTAAATTGACTACCATTTAATATTATGCGGTGTTACTTCGATATCATCATTCGATTGAAGTGCTTAAAACTGATTATAGCAAAACATACATTTTATACATCATACATCTTACATACATACCTTTTAAAATGAACAATTATTGATTCCAACTATTTTTACTTCTTCATTGCGATTCTACTTGAGACTTTATTTTCTTTGCCTAAGTATTTAGTATTAGACGTTTTTATTATCCTTCAAGAATTGATTTTGTTGTGAAGAGCAAGTTTTACAGCCAAAAACAACTCAGTTCACTGTTTATATCCAGTATAAATTACTTATAATATTTTGATTAAAGATAACAAAAATGTTTTTTAAATCATGAATTGTTCTCATTAAGAAAAGGAATACATGATAGGAGGTCAACAATTTGTTTGATGGCATTAATTTAGTGCTAAGTCCATTAAAATCTGGCCTTTTTTGATGTAATCATGGACTCAAAAAAGCTTTTAAAACAATTTTTTTTTCTAAGTTGAGATTCACAAACTGCTAAACACAGTCTACACATTCATCTACATCATTTCGCAGTGGCAAATATCCTCCAAGTGACGTTCTTCACACGTAATAGCAGCTACCCGCTAGACCTCTTCTAGAAACATACCTTATCTTCCCTGTGAAAAAACCTTTCATGTTTTTCCTGTCGCATTATTCTTAAACTAAAAAAAGCATTTTTTAGAGAACACTGTAAACAACACCTCTGTTCTCATCTATGATATTTTAGTTTTCGCAGTTCCACCAGGCAGAACTGTTAGCTTTTGAGACTGACATGTTAAGTGCGCTGAACGGAGGGCATGTGTTTCTATGCTGATGTATAAGTTCATACTTGGGTTAAAGGCCAAGTGTTGACTTGGGGGGGAGATGAGGATCGATCTGCTGTGTCCAAGTCTGTGTGGCAGCCCTATTGATCGGATGCATGTATATCTTGTTTTGTATCATCTTTTGTCTGTGCGCGCTGCTCAGTGAAAGTGTGTGTGTCTTTGGAGCACAGAGCGGTGGGAGCAGTTATCTTCTACTTTGCATATGTAGCACTTTTGCAGTTTAGGGCTGAATTAGTGGAGCAGTGTGGATGTTTCAGAGCTCTCGTACAGCTGGTGCTTGACCCAATGCTTGGCAGCGGAAAGCTCTAGAAAGAACATATTCAAGGACGCGTTTTTATAACCTTTGACCTTCCTATCTAGTGTTTTTTTTTTTTTTTTCTTCACATACTCCATTGCCCACTTCGGGCCTTGTAGTAAAGCTTACAGGATTGAAGTTATTTGACAGGATTAGTTTGTCCAATGCCAAAAATATGATGCTTTTCCTTAGTAGTTTTCATGATGTTTACCAATAGAAATATCTAAGCATACCTAAACGGTAAGTTCACCCCAAAAGTGAGAAATCTTATAATTTTCTCAACTTGTGTCATTCCAAAAACCATTGTAAATGTACTGTATGTTACTTTTTTGTGTATTTTAATAATTTGTGTATTTTTAATCAAGCAGATTCAAGATTCATTTTATTTTTGTTACCATTTTTTGTTTTATTGGTCCAGAAGTTTTATGTAAATTCAATTTGTAAATTTTTTATCTTAATATTTCTACATTTTTAATTCTTTAAATTTTTTATTTATCTCTAAATATTTTTTAATGAGAATCAAACAAACAAACAGACAATTATAAAAAGTTTCATTATTATTCAGTATTAGGTGAGTGTGTGATTTCCCTATGTAAATTTGATCATAAACAGCAATTAGTGTAATATATTTTTTATTAAAAATGTAGTGTTTTGATTTGTTTTGTCCTTCAAGAACTTATTTGATTGTGAAGAGTGAGCATTACATGTCATAAGGCAAACTCAGAATTAGGTTGCTGAAACAATGGCTAAATTGTCTACTGTTTAACATTATGAGGTCTTACTAGTTATCATATTTTGATTAAAGTGATTGAAACTGCTTATAGTAAAATATACATCCCATTTGTGTTTTAAAATTAACATTAATTGATTCAAACTATTTTGACTTCTTCAATGCAATGTATTTCACCTTATATATATTTTTTCTTTGCCTAAAAATTTAGTCAACAACCCTAAAACGTTTCAGTATTATGCAGTATTAGGTGATTGTGTCTCAGAAAAAACTCAGTTAAATTTTTTACATTTATCTTAACATTTCTACATTTTTAATTCTTTGCATTGTCATTCATCTCTGAGTATTGTTTTATGAAAATAAAACAAACAATCAAAAAAAATTGTCTCTCAGAAAAAAAAAGACTGAACATAAATGCATTATAAGGTTTTGGCCGCTAGAAGGACCTGTAGAATTCACCTGTATATTCTGTACAGGACAAATAAACTGAAACATGAAAACATACAAGTTTAAAACTCCAAAAACTTCTTTTTTCTTTCATATAAGTATACGTTTAGACATATCTACAAGGGGTAAATTTGATGCTTTTTCATAAAGCCCAGAAAAACTAACAAAGAATCCTCTCAAATGTTTTTTTGTTTGTGTTTTACAAGTGCGACACAAATCTCAAAAGCACAAAAAAAAATTTATGTGTAAAAATATGAATAATTTTGACCTAAAAAGATTTAAAATTAGACATCTGTACTTGAAAAGGAAAAAAAAAAAAACATACCAAGTAAGAAAACATTTCTTTTGCAGTGTTTCTTCTCCCCCGTCACGGGTGGCATGGCCGGTGTGCGGTTGCTATGGTGACAGCGGTGGGCCTGATGGCGGTGGGTGTGCGCGAGGTGCTGATCTCCTGTACGTGTGTTTGCGAGCGCCGCTGTGCCCCCTGCAGATGTTCCTCAGCTCCCTCATGCTTCCTGCCAGCTGCTGCAGCCCCTTCCAGCACCTCATTAACAGAGTGAGCCACCGCACACGCATCCATAATTATACATACACACACACACACACACACACTCACGTCACAACACTATAACACCGCTAATTCCTGACTAGACTCCATTAAGTTTATTTAAGTATTTAAGTTGTGATGACCGTCGGCAATCTCAGACGAGCTGTAACTGAGCAAACACGCAGGTGAAGACACACACAGTTTGATTTATTGCAAATCGGTCATAATATTACATACATACTTTTAGAAGCCTTTTCTAATACAGTAGCGCAGAGAGAAGAGGTCATGAAGGTGAATAGGTGAATTAAAACAACATATTAGAGCCTGAATTCAGAATTGAACATCAGTTTGTGGTTTGACTTTGTTCAGTTTGAATTGACAACACTAAGATGAGTTGTTTACTGTATTAAAATCGTTGATTAAAGCCGCTGTGAATCCATACTTCAAAATAAAGGCAAATCCCCAGATTTTTTACTGACTTTTCTTAGAGTGAACAGTATTCATATGCAAAATGTATGTGCTTGCAAATGACGTTATAGACTGTTGACACCTGCTGATATAGCCAGTTCTTTACCTACTGATTCTGTACTGTACTGGCCATTGACTGTAGTCTATGTGGTGTTTTCACACTCAGCTTCTTAGCCCTGGGCCACACAGTTGACTTTTGTCTTTGTTAGTTCTTTGACATTAGTTTGGTTAAGCCCCATTTACACTGTCATTGACTTTATGGCTGCTTTTTGCCAGTGGCCTTGACGGTTTGGCCGCAAGTGGGCCTAGTTACGTTTGTGAATGACATTGACTCCCTTATGTAAAGAATACATCAGTTTTCTTGCCACTGGTAACAAACATTTAAAGTCAGCTTGAACCAGATGTTGCCGTGAATTCTATTGCATTATGTTGATGCACTTCCAACTGAAATGGAATGTTGAGTAGGGGTGGGGCTTTCTTCTTGAACATCATTCCCTCACTGCAAACTAACTGTAAGAGGGGTGTGGTTAAAAAATATTCTGGCTGAAGCCATCAAACTGACATCATCAGAAAGGACCTCCACTCCAAACTTGGAAGCAAATGGTCAGACTTCGATTGAAGATTACCAAAATAAACAAAGTGCAAACTGTAGCTAGAGAATAGCAATATGCACTAGCAAAATAAACTGCGATAGACTTTGTGTTTGTGTGTGTGAATTACCTTTATCTGTGCAGCACCTCTCTACTAATACTGAAACTACTAGTTTAATTTCTTCAGAGGCAACAATGTTACACCCTAGTTGCAGAAAAATACAATGTAGCAATTCAGTAGAAGTTTCTGTTCTTCTGAATGTTTCTGTGATGCATGTATGTGTGTGCATGCTTCAATGAAGACTGTGCATTAATATATTAATAGTGATTATTACACTGATGGAACTAGTCCTACCTGTACATACAAGAATTTAAACACACACTTTATAGGTAATCGGAGTATTCACACAGAGGACCTGCATGAACCTGTGCTTGCTGTATCTCACGGCAAATTATTTAAAAACAAACACCAGAATAAAATTTCAAATGTAACTGTTTTTTAAACAGGATTCTGCTCAGATTAGGCACTGGTTACCATTGATTTATGCAGACAAAAAATGCTGAGAATATTTTCCTTGATGTTCCACAGAATGTCATATACAGAATGACATAAGAGACAGTTAAGAGTTTTTTGTGATAGGAAATAGTGTAGTGTACTGTAAATCTGAAAGTCTATGGATAAATATGTCTAACGAGAACAATAATAGGGCGACGCGGTGGCGCAGTGTGTAGCACAATCGCCTCACAGCAAGACAGCTGGTTCGAGCCTCGGCTGGGTCAGTTGGCATTTATGTGTGGAGTTTGCATGTTCTCCCCGTGTTCGCGTGGGTTTCCTCCGGGTGCTCCGGTTTCCCCCACAAGTCCAAAGACATGCGGTATAGGTGAATTGGGTAAGCTAAATTGTTCATAGTGTATGTGTGTGAATGAGTGTGTATGGATGTTTCCCAGTGATGGGTTGCAGCTGGAAGGGCATCCGCTGTGTAAAAACATATGCTGGATGAGTTGGCGGTTCATTCCGCTGTGGCGACCCCAGAATAATAAAGGGACTAAGCCGAAAAGAAAATGAATGAATGAATGAATGAATGAGAACAATAATAATATTATTTATTATAGGCATTTTATTATTTTAAATTATGTCTACTGTTATGTTACTTTTTTAATAATTTTTGTTTCTTGAACAATTACCTATTAATAAATCATAAATTTTCATTTCATTTCATTGTGCCTATCTCCCAGCTTGTAGAATGCATTATTCTTATTCTTGAACTGAGCATATTTCTCAAAATATAATTGAATGACTGAATATTTTCAACACACTTTACATATCACAGATTTTAACTCTGCATGCCTACACAACCACAGATATTCTCAGATATTGTCTTACACAAGTACTTAAACTCAATAATTCACTGCTCTTCAAAACAAGTGTACTATTTCAAAAATCTCAAAAATTCATCTTTCAATCTGCTTTTTGTTTGATAACTTAATTTAAATGTAAAGACTTATGTAATGAATTGGTTATAAACTCTTCTATCCATTCTAGATCACATGTCTTACTTTCTAGATTACAGATTTTGCCCTCTCACTAACCTATATTTCTATCTTCATCTCATACGCACATTCGCTCACACACATACTGGAGATAGTTAATAATTCTATCATTTCCGCTCTTCACGGCATTTGGAAGGTATCTGTGATAACCTGATTTATCAGATGGGTATTGGCTGTATTAAAGAGGTGGACATTAATGGACACATCGTTTAAACCATGTTGTGAGTCTAATGGATTTCAAAATGAATTTGTCAACATCGCAGCCGTGAATACAATAGCAGAATAAAAGTGAAACCATGGCCATGGCCCCGGGTATGCTTGAAGTGTGTATGTGTGTGTCTGAATATGGCTGTCAGAGATGCTTTTAAGGGTTCTTGAAACCCTTACATGAAATTCTGATCTCTGTTCTAGTTCACGTTTATTACATGACCTATAACGGCAGTGGAAGTTAAAATGACTATGGTTTAATCTTCAAACCTACTGATGAGAGTTAAGCTTCACATTCTCTGCTAATAGTTGTCAAGGTTCACTGATGAACCCAATGCTGAAATTCTTTCAGGCTATCCCATGTCTGTTGTCATTAATCTATATGACAATTGCATACCAGATGTTACTGTGGCTAATTTGATACAGTATGCTTACCGTAGAAAATCAAAATTAGAGAGCAAGTTATGATCACATGGATTTTTTGCAATGCAATCTTCTTCATTCTAAACGTGAAGGAATTTTAGTTGTGGACTTACCACGCAGGAAGAGCAGTGTTTTGAAAAATAACCAAGACACTCCAACACAACTTCACTAGGCTTTGATCGGTCTGTACAGTTTGATGACTGCAGTGGGATTCTTAGCCATATATGTGTCATTAGACATTCATGAATTCAATAATTCAATATATCTTGATAATAAACATGCACAGTGTTGATATCATGGACACTTAAAAATACTGTGAATAATTATTTATTGTTTAATCTTTGTATTTTTAAGAATATTCAGATTGTTGTATAGTCAATTTATTTTTAAATATTAACATTTTAGTAATTTGTCCCACGACATTCTGTGACTATTTATAGACCTTTTGTTTGTTAACTATGTACAGTGAGGCTCCATATTTGTTAACATCAGTTAATTTAACAGAAGTCTTTGTAATTTTCGGAAAACTACGGCCAAGGTGAAGCTTTTCAGAAACTCTGGAACAGTGTGACCACTGAAACAGCAGTTTTGGCCTCATGATGTCAATGTGCACACTGTTTTCTCTTTTCTGATTAGACAGCATCACACGTTCTGTGTCATTTGCACTGCGCAACCAT
>CAIGQV010001633.1:15320609-15334099 GCA_903798115.1 Danio jaintianensis
ATTTATAGTTTTACAGTAGTACTGTTAATTATACTGTTCTTCAGTACATCTAATGAAATATGCTTAAAAACACCTATTTTACTCCTTTCTAGATAACTTCAAACATGACAAAAAAAGTGATCTTGAAATTTCGGAAATTGTAGATTGTAGAATAGTTCTTTAATGTTAATCTCCGCTCTACATAATGCTGGATATCGTCTTTATTAATGATGTGAAGGAAAGGTCGTAGTTGCACCCTGGTAAACAATGCACTGGTGTTCTTAGTTCTTGCTGTTTCTTTTTTTGCAAAGTGTATGAATTAGTGTGCAAATTGCCTCTGTGTGGGGGCTGTTATAGGCCATTAGGGTGTATAGATGTGTTTACTCTGCATATGGAAGTTTTGTTTACTTATGACTGAGATGGCTTGTGTTTGGTGATGCATGTTGCCATCAGTGGGGCTGCTGGTGTAATGTTATTACAGATTTGAACATGACGCTAGCTGCTAAAAACATTATCACTCATATAGCGCAATCAGGAGCGAGAGAGCAGGGAGAGCGACAGAAAGAGCGAGCGATTAATTTGGAGAATATTTAGAGTCCTGACAATAGAGGAGCACAAAGGGAATCGTCACAGCGAGAACCTGCAATAACAGATGATCTCTGGTGCCGCGTGTGTTCTGATGACTGCTTTGCAAAGACTAATGCTTTTTTTATTTTTGCACTTTGCTTCTTTTTCTCAAACAGATCAGAGAGAATGGCAGGAAATAGCTGGGGAGGGGAAACTAGAAAATGTAGCAGGCTGGAATCTTGAACCGTTGGCACTTGGATGAGCAGGATGGTATATGCCATTTCAAAATTTTGGTTTGCGACTTTATGTACAACAGTTTTACTCAATAAGATGACACTCACTAGTCCTGTTATTTCTCTTTTTAAAAATGTATTATAAATCTTAGGTGTCCCACGAATGTGTCTATAAAGTTTCAGCTCATAAGATATAACCGATTGTTCATATCGTTCAGTAATACCTGTTTTGGGGGTGGTTGCAAATGCTGTTTTTGTGTGTATCTCTTTGAATGCAAATGAGCTGCTGCTCCCTGCCTCCTTTTTTCAGAAGAGGGTGGAGCCTTTACAGCTCGTGCCTTGGATAACCCGTAAACAGCAAACAAAACGCTTCCAGGCGTTTTTAAGCATTGTCATTTAAAGAGCCCCTATTTTGCATTATAAATAGTCATATTTTGGTTTTGTGGGTCTCCAACAACAGGCTGATATGCATCCAAGGTCAATAAACACTTTCATTGTCTTATAATATGCATTTATTTTTACCTAATTATCCGAACGACTCCCATATGATTCGTTCAACGATTCATTTTTTCCCAAACCCCTCCTTAGCGCAAAGCTAATCTGCGCTGATTGGTCCGATGATCCAGTCTGTTGTGATTGGTCGACTGGGTTCAGCGCGAGACAGAGAGAAATACCCACTACGGCTATGAAGTAGCAGCCAGAGAGTATGTGAGAGCCCAATGCAGGAATGCAATAAAGCAATGCAGTTAAACACCAGCATATTATTCTACTCTTAACCCTAACCCCAAGTAATAACAATGACACACATTCAGTATTAATCCACACAGTGGCAAAAGTTGAACTATTTTGAAAACTGACCGCACCGTGCGTGAGGAACAGCTGATGGTGGCCATAGCAACAACAAACAGCAGAGGATCAGGAGCACAAAACACATTTAAATCGGTAAAGGAAGAAGCACGCGGCGCGTTTACGCAATATGTGAATAGCTTTAACTTCTAGAGAATAGATTTAACCTGAGAGATACAGTACACGCACTGATCTATAATAGATAAGTGATTACAAGCCGCGCTGGGCGATTACAACTTATAACACACAATTAAACACACATTTTGCAAACTACACAAAACGAGGCAACAATTTTAATTTCACTTACATGTTATGATCCGGAGGAAGAAGAAACTGGTCCATATGAACTGCAACAGTTACTGACAAAGTCCCTGTCAAAGTCTGACAAAGTCCCATGCATAATAGTGTCTGCTGCTCCTTCTTTAGCAAATGGCCGACGAATCCCGCGCTGCAGCGTATGTTATTGTATCAAAAATCTGATATATGACAGGAACAAACACAGCACAAGGTTGGCTATACTGTGGTGTCGTTGTGAAAATGAACTTTAACCCTTTATTCCCCGCAACCGAATCTCCATCAGTCAGTGATCGTCATCTTCGCGTCATGATCAGTCCCGTGATCCTCAGCGCTCCGCTAGTGTCTGAAGTCAAATGCGCGTTCACATTTTACCGGATCTGGAACTACATATTTGGTGATGTACCGTATCGATGTAGATGCGTTCAAGCAAAAGATCCAAACCCAACTCAATTCATTTATTCGACTCTGAGTCAACTATTTCGCTAAAGAATCAATCGTTTTAAACACTGTGCACTTTCACATTTAAACCTCAGCTGGATGTTTTCATTCACTTAGAGCTGTGCTACACACTACATAAAAAGTTTAAACTTCTATTAAAAGGTTTTCTAACCACATTGGCATGTATCTAAAAGCCGGCACACACAAAAAAGTGCAGCTTTCTCAGACACAGCTAAATGTGACAGACAATGTTTTATTACATTGGTTCATGCATGTACAGCGGGGAAAATAAGTATTGAACACGTCACCATTTTTCTCAGAAAACATGTTTATAAAGGTGCTGTTGAATTTTCCCCAGATGTTGGTAACAACCAAAGAAATCCATATATGCAAAGAAAACAAAACGAATTAGTTTACAAATTAAGTTATGTGTAATAAAATGAAATGATGCAGGGAAAAGTATAAAACACACGAAGAAAGGGCAGCTGAAATCTCTTAGTAGTTCTTTAGCAGCCCTCTGCCCTTCATCATTGTAAATTAATATTACCTGCTTCAGGCCAACATAACAGGATGATGAAGATGAATGATCCAAAACAGCCAAGGAAAGTCTCAAATGCTTTCAGAGAAAGAAAATCAAACTGTAGAATGGCCCAGCCAATCACCTGATTGAATCCAATATAAAATACAAATTAAAGATCAGATTTGATAGACGAGAACCACAGAACCATCAAGATTTTTACACTCTGTTGAAGTCTGTGAAAAACTCACACCTGTGCAATGCATGTGACTTCATTCTCCACATGAGAGGTGTCTTTCAGTACTTTCTCCTTGTGTCATTTTAATGTTATTACACATAACTAATTTTTCAGATTTTTTTTGTTTTGTTTTGTTTTATTTTTATGTTTTTTGTATTGTTCGTGTTTTTACCAAATTCTGGTTCAATTCCATGTCAACAGCTCCTTTAGAAATATTATTCCCAAGAAAAAACATGACGTGTTCAATACTTATTTTCCCTGCTGTATCATGGCAGTTTGGATAAATACTTTAAAAGATTTACTTTTTATCACATTTGATAATACCAAACCACCTACACTGAACCTAACCGGTTGTGTTTAAAAAGTACTAAAATGCATTGAAAATGCATTTAATTAAACAATCATGCCATATTACTGTTTCAACACTCTTAATGCTTTTGTTGAACATATTTCATGAGATTTGTCAAATCATGTGCATTGGGTAAAGTGTTTTGAGATAATAACTGTATTATATTATATTTTATTATGTTATATTATATTATATTATATTATAACTGTATATTTTTTTCTATATTTACTTATATGTCATACTATTATATATTTCGGCTACAACTACATGTATAGTGTTGGTAAGTTTGCTTTGAAAATATAGCTTTTTGGGATGATTTTTATTCATTTCTTTTATTGTACATACTGTACACATAAACACAGAATATATCTGAAAAACACTGCAGGTTCAGTCCGCTCATGAGGCAATTTTAAACCCGAGCAAATATAGCATTGCAGCAAGCTGAGGTACTGATAGTCAAGTTGGGTCAGGCTGGTGCTTGGACATTGAGGTCTGTTATGTTTGTGCCCCCTGCGGGAGCTTTGCTAGACTGTGCCCGGCTGAATGCTGGTCCGGTGGTGAGCAGGAAGTAGCAGGACAGCAGGGGCGCAGCGGTTTCTCTGAATACTAATGTGCCACTTTACCAGCGCCGCACACAAACTCTTATAAAACACACGATCATAGCTGGCTCACTTAGATACACATATTCAGATATAGCCACACATAACACACGCACGCAGCCTTCTAGCTTTTGCTCGTACCCCGCCTCTCACAGCCAGCACTGAACACAGATCCCTAATTATCAGTAGGCTCGGAGTCCGCCTCGGCACTCTTTAACAACACAGTGATTAATTAACAAGAGGCACAGGGGCAGGAAGGTAGATTCACCACACACATAGAAAGAGAGAGAGAGACTGAAGGAGGGAGGGGGGACTGTGAAGGCTAGCTGTTATTTTTACTGTCAAAGCTTGAGGTACAAAATTACACAGAAGTCAATAAAAAGAAATGTGGTCCACTTTGAGAAGTCTGTGCAAGGGGTTTAGGTTTGAGTTTAACATTGGGAATGATCAGTTAAACTATACTGGTCTATCATTTACTTTTCAACATAAGGTGTTTTTGTGTGTATCTGCAGTTTTGTTATTCCCTACATTAACTTGTGGAGACAGTTTCTGATCCCCATGAGCGGAAACTGTAAAAAGAGCATATAAAAATGCAGAATGTTTTCTGTTAGGGTTGTGTTTTGGGACAGGCTTATATTTATAGAGTGTACAGTTTGTACAGTATAACAATCTTAAACAACATAAAAACACATTGTGTCTCTATGCGTGTACTGGTTTTGGTGGTTTACAAGGACAGAACTTTGTAGAATGACATGGGTATGACCTATTTGTACTCTATTAAGGTGGTTTACAGTGACATGCCTTGTGTCCACGTAATTCACAATGCTTAAAAATCATACTAAATGAGGTCTTTTGACATTCCAATTTTGCCACAGTTTCCTGTGAGGGTTGGGTTTATGGTTAGGGTGGGGTAAAACCATATATTAAGCTTTTTTTACTGTATAAAATGCATTATGCTTATAGAGAGTCCTCATAAACCACCAATACCAACATGTGTATGAGTGTTCTTGAATACATGGTTTATGAGGACACAATAATACATTCTGCAAAGTAAACATAGTTTATGAAGACATTTTTTGTGGGAAAAACAAAGCATAATTGTATATATCTGAAAACCGGCAATGCAAGGACCCTCTTAGAATTGCTTTGTTTGTAAAAGTTATTGTCAGGTGTCTGTTCTGTGTTTTCATCATGTGCTCCTTTGTTCTGTTTCCCGCCGTTTTCCTATTGATTGTTTTCACCTGTGTCTCATTATCCCGTGTGTGTATATCTACCCCTTAGTCTGCCTCCTTCATTGTCCAGTATTGTATTGCCATAGTGTGTTGTCCATGTTCCAGTGTCACCGTCTTCCCGTGTCTCCATCTGCCAGTGAGTGTTTGTTAATAAATCTTCGTGTTTGATAACTCCCGTGTTTCGTGCCTTTGTGAGCAGAGCGCACCGTGACAGTTATGTTTGTACATTAATCTGTTTTCTCTATATTTTTTCTAAAGTAATTTAAGTGGAGAACAATACATTTCTTAAATTTTGTCAAACCCACAATTTGAAAAGCATTACATTGCTTTTTGCATGTTTCATGACAGAATTGGATTAAAATGTCCAATATTGGTGTGATGCTGCATTCAAGTCCTCCTGGGATGTTCCTACCCATGAGCTGACAAGTCATAATAACGACAAACTTTGTTCTTTTAATAAGAAAATACAGCAGGGTTTGTTAACTAGTTAACTATGCTATATATAAAACGAAGAGCAAAGAATTATCATCAGTTGTGTTTTGTCACTGACAACTTTGCATCTTTGACTTTGCAAATCTCATCTGCCTTCTGTTCTATATATAGTAAGATGGTATATATAATTCTTTATTATAGATCAGTGATTCCGCCATGTTTCTTACTGACATGTTTCCCCTAACTCGAAAACTTTGAGGTTAAAGAAAATTTGTAGTGACCTCATGATGATGTTCATATGCATTCAACTCGTAAATGTGATCTATCCTTTATGACTTGAACTGTTAGGACACATGTGATAAATGTGATTCAACGTTGTTATTTTACTTCATCAGGACTAGTACACATTCATTTTCCATCCTCTGTGGAGGTGAATACATTTACGGTACATTGTCACTAAGCTACGTCATTGTTCTGGTCACATTGGCAACGTTTTGGTGAAACATTGTGTCAAAAAAGGTTGATGCAGGCCTTTTCAAATCAAATGACTGATCAATGCAGCAAATATGAACAGAAATTCATGAATTTCACCTGATAATAATAAACACCACTTCATTGGACAAAACTGTATAAAACTGTATATTTATTTTAAACGCATTGCTTATCAGCCCTGGTCTGTATCATTGCCTAGTATAGTGTTTGTAAACAATAACTAGCTGTACTCACCTTCCTATAAAAATAAAGTGTGTGTGTTGCTGTGCCATCTGGGGGGGGGGGGGGGGGGGGGTCATCATCAAGACCCTTGTGTTCATCGTCTGTTAAACTCAGCTTCACCTTCAACTACCATTGTAGCTCATAATATTTCTGCCACTTACACCTCTGTTTCAGCGTCTATGTGCGTATGTGTGCATAAAATTGCATTTGAGGCAAGGTGAAAGTGTGTGCTCAAGGCAGCTGAAGTATATATATAAAATCAACTGTGTGTGCTTTTGTAAGGTGTTGAGGAGGTCATTAGCCTTTCACAGGCAACACAACCACACGCTCTTGTACACGCGCACACCGTGGTGACGGTTATCATTAACACTGTAGTCGATCCTGTAGGAGCCACATCTTCCCTGGTTCTCCTCATTTCCTTTCATGCCTTTCTTTCTCCTTCCCACCAACTAGATTAAAGTGTCGACATCCCGCTCAAAGCTGCAGCACCATTGACGCCCATGCATACTCTAGATATTCTAGTGCACACTAGAGTGAGCACTCTAAAGGCAGGGTTTGTAATCAGTACACATTGTGATGTGCTGGAGGGTTTGTGGATGTTTTAGGGATTTGCATAAGCAAATGTTTTAAGTTCGTAAGGTTTTGCTATTATAAATCATGCAATTTCGCCTCTAATATGGCATTCCTATGTTTCCAAAGGTTTGTTTGATCTTTTGCTATTCGTTCTGAGTCAGATGGGATATGATAGTGTAGTTTTTTTTTTAAGAAGAAGAAGCAACATTTTGACTAGCAAAAGTATAATCAGTTTTAATTTTTTTTGTTAGATTGGACTTTTTAAGTACTTTGTAGTATGTTCTTTTACTATTCATTATTTAATCACACTATTAGGCTGCATGTCAACTGGAGCGTTTTTGCACCGCATTGTTTTTTTCAGTCGGTTGCCGTTACAAGTTGTTGTGGTGGCGGTGACAGTTGTGTGGTATAGCCCCATCCCCTTTTACGATGTGATTTGATAGTTAGCTATGACACTCGCTATGCTGCAGGCACTCAAAAAATGCTGCGGTACCATTGACAACAACAGAAAACAAATGCTCAGCTCGCGACAAATGCTTTGGTGGACAGAAGAAAAAAAAAAAAAAAAAATTTTGAGGTTTTTTTTTTTCTCAATGACCACAACTTGTGGGTCTGTGTATGTACAGTAGTTTCACAGGCCTTTGTAAGGTTTCCTGCTTATATTGTTATTTTTTCTGTTTGACTTATTTGACAGTGATATACTGTCTGGCACCCCAGCATTATAAAGTGAGTAAAGGAACCGTTACATAAAAAATGGCACCCCAGATGGGACTGGAAAAGTATCTATGGGTTGTGAGGAACAGGAAAACACTTCCCTATTCAGCATCACTGCCACGCCACAAAATGGCTGCCACCTCAAATGATTCCTCAAATGATTCACTTCATGATATGGAGGGAGATGGTAATCAATCCATTCACCAAATCTCAGATGATCTTATGAACTTAACGGTTTCAGAAACTGAGGACATTAAAATCCCTTTACTCAAATCACTTGATGGATATCCGGCTTTTTCAACTCAAGCTACACTGCTGGATATGGAGCTCACAGAAGTTTGTGATCTCAGACCTCCCTTATCACCAAGCTCCCCTTCCACACTAAAAGAAAGAGGTCTTCAGGATACTCTGACAATTCAACAATTGAGCAAAATGATGCAAAACCAATATCAGAGTCTGAAGGACACCATGTTAAAGGAATCAGATGAAATAAAGCAGTTTGTGGACACATTTACTATGAATGTTAATGATGCATCTGAAAAACAATTGACTGAAATGAAACAGCTTTTGACTGATCACTTTGAGCACTTCAGGAAGGAGGTTAATAACATGTTGCATTGGAGGTTGAAAAATCATCTGTCAGAAATACTGAAAGATTTCAGTTCTGTTATGCAACCAATGGCTGCTGCCTTAAGTCTCATTCAAAAAGAAACCGATCAATGTGCACAACAAATGAATACCTTTATTGCAGAGTCAAATTCCAATACAACTTTACAGACTGAGGTACAACAGTGTACACAAAAGCTTCAACAATTAACACTGGACATCAAAGCTTTTAAATCATCACAGCAGATTTCCACAAAAGCAAATGCTTCAGTGCAAACAGTTCTCTCCCCATCTTCTAATGTGGTAGATTCTCCAGTGGGGAACCCTAGGTTACAGCGGCTTCATTCCACTTTACAATCTGGAATGGGTGATTTAGATTTTCATTCTGCTACGGAATTCAGTACACCCCCTGTGGAAGGAAGAGTAAGGTTTTTGGGAAAACAGCCAATTAAGATTCAATTTCCTTGTTTTGGACGCTTGGAGGATTGTGATGATCCTCTGATATTCTTGGAGAAGTGTTATGATTTCATGTCCCTCCATCCACTTTCGGATGAAGAGTTAATAGCCACACTCAGGAATGTGCTTCATGGAACAGCTAGAGACTGGTGGGATGTTGCTAGACATGAAACCAATACTTGGCAGGATTTTGAATCCAAGTTTCTTGCTGCCTTTCTATCTGAGGACTATGAGGATGAATTGGCAGAGAGTGCGAAAACGTGTACAACAAGAAGGTGAAGGTATTAGAGATTTTGCTTACATGTATAGAGCTTTGTGTAAACGCTGGAAACCACTCATCACAGAGGAAGAAATCATCAAACTGATTCTTAAGAACATTAACCCACAAATGGCCAGTCAACTGCGCAGTAACGGTGTTAATACTGTGGATGGTCTAGTCCGTCTTGGTCAACAACTGGAAAAAAACAAAGAAAATCAGTTACAGTATGAACAACGAAAAAAAACTTGGAAAACTAGTGCCAGTACTTCTGTTAATGTTCAATTGAATACTCCAGTATCCAATCTGATTCCAGCACACGATGACCCTAAAAAACCCTTCTGTTGGAAGTGTAAAGGACCTCATCCTCCAGCTTCGTGTCCGCAGAACGGTTCTGGTAAGAATCCAAACTACAAAAATCAACCAAGCACCGACCCTACCAAATGCAACTCAGGAAAGCATCCTACTGTTACACGTTTAGAGTCCTTACTTGTCCCTTTTCTTCATATCTTCCTCAGCAGTTGTTGGTTCCTGTAACCATCCATACCTGGAAAGGACATGGTTTGGTTGACACCGGATCTTCATACACCCTGCTTAATGAGAAACTATGGGAAACTATGGGTCATCATATTCAACACCTCAAGCCTTGGAAGATTTATTTAGCTGATGGAGGAGCCTGACAGCCTTTAGGATGGGGAGAAGTTCACATCACCGTTCAAACTTCAACAGTATACTTACCTATGGTGGTTTTGGCTTCTCAGATGTTGGTTTTCCCTGTTGTGTTGGGTTTGGATTACCTAATTTTCAGTGGTCTGCAAATGGATATCAGAAAAATCATCTTCTGGTTTCAGGCAGATCAACAATATTCTTTCCAAAATAATAATGCCTTTATTCACGATTGGCACAATTCCTCACCTTTAGCTCTCTTTTCTGCAGTTCCTCCTAGTTCAGTCAGTTCATGTCACAATATCTGTCTGGATGAAGATGGTAAGGAACGCTTTTTAAACCAACTGCAACAGAATTTCGCTGTTTGTACCAATTTGATTGGAAAAACTAGTGTTTTGGGTCACCAGATTTATGGCACCCAAGATGTACCGATAAAACAAAAGCCTTACCGAGTTTCACCAACCAAACAGAGAGTGATTAGGCAACTCATTGATGAGATTTTGGAGGCTGATATCATTGAGCCGTCCTCTTCTGCTTGGGCCTCTCCGGTAGTCCTGATACCAAAGAAAACCGGTGGCTATCGTTTCTGCGTGGATTACAGAAAGCTTAGTTCTGTATGTCAGCATGATGCTTATCCACTCCCTGCCATCCAAGAAATTCTTGAATCCTTAAATGGTGCTGTGGTTTTTTCTACCCTGGACCTCAACAGTGGCTACTGGCAGGTGCCAATGGAGAGGAACACCCAAGACAAAACTGCCTTCATCTGCAGCCAAGGATTATTTCACTTCAAAGTAATGGCTTTTGGTCTGCAAAATGCACCAGCAACCTTTTAAAGGTTGATGGAGAGGGTCCTAGGTGAGTTACAAAGGAAGAACTGCTTTGTATATTTAGATGAGATCTAAATATTCTTGGAATATTCTTGGATATTCAGGCTGTTTTGGATAAATTGAAAGAAGCACACCTCACTTCTTCCGCACATCCCTGAAGTTCCTTGGACACATTGTGTCTGTGGAGGGAATTCAAGGAGATCCTGAAAAAACCCGAACTGTGCTAGAATTTCCTGTACCTAAAAACATCAAGGGAGTGTAACGATTTTTAGGCATGACTGGATGATATCATCGCTTTGTACCCCATTTTTCTCAAGTGGCCGTACCTCTGAATGCCTTGAAAAGAAAAGGGGTGAAATTTAATTGGACTACACTGTGTCAAGATTCCTTTGATGCTCTGAAACAGCTTCTGGTGTCTTCCCCAGTCCTTGGACATCCTAATCTAAACTTATCATTTGTCGTTTACACCGATGCAAGTGAGGTAGGCTTGGGTGCAGTACACAGCGCCACATTTGCATACTTTTAAATACTAATATTTTCTTATATTTTAAAATCAAGTCAAAATGGCATCCAGAAAGTATTTGGTGTAAAAATAAATAAGATCAGAATAGAATTTGTTAAACTTAAAACAGATCTCATAGGCCCTTTGAAAAATGGTGAGAACCACTGATAAATATTCATTAGATAGTAAGAGAAAATGGTTTGCGGTGTGTGATCTAGCCTTGTACATTACAACACATTGAGTTGTGTTGCTCATATACAGACAGTATGTATCTTTTTATTCTCTCTCCCCATCATTTCTTGTCCTGGTGCTACTCTCATTTTAAAAAATGAGGAGAAATTCATGTTATACAGCTCCTGATATTCCTTCAACCTCTATTCTCGATATGCCCAATGTTTTCCCTTTAAAGGAATTTCTTACAAATGATGTGCAGCCAAACAATTGTGTGCTCCTTTGTGGTCAATCGTAATAAATCAACAAACTCACCTGCTACTATAGCATTTCAATGAGGAGAGCAAGCTAGTTGACCCTTTAAGCTCAAAATTCATAAGGCTCCGTCTATCTCTCTCTCTCTTTTTGCATGGAACCCCCATGTCTCGTTATTCGGCTCAACACATTTCCAGCGCCGATAAAGTCTGCCGTCAGAATGGCACAGTCGGCACTGAAAAATGAGATTTGTGGCGTCCTCACACACACACACACCATCTCGTCCAATCTCGCGCCATGCATCAAACAGCACGACGACCGCCAGACACCACTCCATTTCTGTCACTTGTAATCTGACCACCATTCTAAAGATCAAAGCCGAGCGACACAACGTTTTATTTGTTTTGTTTTTTATCCTTCTCTCTCTCTCAGCTAAAAGTGTTTATTGATTGTACCAACAAACGGTCTTCTGTGCTGGGCGAGAGACGGGAGACTCGTGCATGTCAGTGGTGTCACGGGGGGCCTGTTTTGTTACATGCTATCAATAGACATCTCAACGTAAAGACAGAATTTGTGATTTGGATTTATGAAAGTGTGTGTGGTTGTTGATGACTTGAGGTGTGTGGAAAGGTTACAATTAGTGAATCTATAAAGTCTTAAAGTCGTTAAGGCTCGCTACTAGACTTGGACCTTCATTTCTTGCTTTTCAAATTAAAGTGTTTCTTTTAAAGTAAAATGATTGATCTGCGCAAGAAACTGAACATTTCTTTAGAGATTCATTACCTTTAATTCACAGCAGGCAGTCATAACAGGCTTTCTTTTTAAAATACCTCAATGTGTCGAGTCACAGCTATTATTTTTGTTTAGCTTGTGTTTGTGACTCTCACAGTGTATGTATAACCACTGACTATAACCTCTCTCTCTCTCTCTATGTCTCTGTGTGTGTTTTAATTGTCATACAGGACAGTGGATGGCAAAAGGTGTCAAGGTATCTTTTGTTAAAGGTGATGCCTATTGCACATTTATCATTGTTAGTTAATAGAATGTAATGTACTAATGCTGTAGTAATGAAAGTAATGACATTACGTCATTTACTATGAATAAAATATAAAGAGTATATTAAAGAGTATGTTATTGAATGTAAATGTAATATGAAGTAATCCGATCTGTTACAAACATGAGCCAAGGTTGTGTTCACTCCATAACCGTGCACTCTCAGAAATAAAAGAACCAAAACTTTCACAAAGCTGTCACAAAGGTTTCAGAAGGTACATATTTGTACCATATTAGGTCCATATTGTACCTAGGGGGTATCATGAAATTTCTGCATTCAGAGTTATTTACAGTGTTAAAGAGTCAAATCATAGTCTAAGTGCTAAAAAGCTGTACGTACATTAACTCAGTGGATCTCTCCATGAGACACCTCCAAGTGCTCGGCTTTTTCTGGAAAGAATTACAATGCTGTATCTTTCTTTATTAAGGATTAAATTTTTTAAATATTTAATACTTTTTAAAAGGCTTTTCGGAGAACAGATGGAAGCAGTATACAGCTCTATTGGTACTCAAGATTAATATGAGATTGGGCCAAATGAGTATGATACCCCTCTTTTAAAGGTACACATTAGTACCTAAAAGTTCAAAAATTTATCTTTTGAAGGGTACCGCCCCTGTGATAGATTTTGTACCTTTATTTCTGAGAGTGTAATTTCAACATTAGACCAGTAAAAATTCTAGGCACAGATTCATTTAGCCACTATTTTGATAGTGTTTGCACCACTGGATTTCCACTATTTTGATAGTGTTTGCACCACTGGATTTCCACGATTTTGATAGTGTTGCCAAACAAATACACAATTTTTATCCTGAGGATAACAACGATAGCAATCACAAATTTAGAACATATTCTTGCTGTGCAGTTCAAAAGCATTATTTATTTATGAATTAAATGTAAAGAAAACAACAACAACAACAGTAAAACACACACACACACACACACACACACACACACACACACACACACACA
>CAIGQV010001633.1:15343938-15385083 GCA_903798115.1 Danio jaintianensis
TTGTGTATGCCAGGCCAGTATTTGGCGCTGTCACCTTGTTTGCAAACAGAACATGTAAGGAATTGACGATGTTCTGTAGGCGGCTAGGTAGAATTTGCCTTGTGTAAGATGTGTCACCGCTGTAAAGTGAAGTAAATTCACACTTTAGTGATGAAGATTAGCAAACACTTGAGCAACAACAACACTACCATGTACTCTGCCATTGCTGTGTGTTTGTTTCCACTTGCCTTCCTAAACGCGTACCATGCACACGCATGACATCAGCATTTTCAGAGACAACAATGGTGGCGTTTTTGAAAACTTGGCAACCTTTTATTCATATTTATGTGTTTTTAGTGCAGAAAACGTCATTCACGTAAACAAATTCTTACATGAATTGTTCACACATTCTCATTCTTGTTTTCGGCTGAAAACGTTGTGTAAAGACCTTTTTATCAGCAAAGTTGAAACATTTGTTTTAGATCAGTGTTTGATTTGACTTTTTATTTGAACACATTTAACTACAAGCATTTACAGTAATATCATACAGTATGTGTTCTTTCAAATGTGGTTGAAGTTTGAAAAATGTACCCTGTAAAAATGCTCATCCTGCATACTGTACTGGAGACAGTCATTAACACTTTCATTGACACAAAAGTGTCAATCTGTGCAAATGTTTTGTTATATGTAGGAACATACAAGCATATTTATACATGAACTGAAAAAAAAACTAAACCTAAAATCCAGTTAAATTGAAGTGATCATTAAGCAATAAAGCTATATGTGACCTAGATGTAAAAATAGCAACAACAAAAAAGTGCACAATGAAATAACAAGTAACAACTGATATTTATAAACAATTAAGCTTCTAATATTGACCAATATAATGTTGATAAATTGTGCATTGGTTGTTTAAAACTAAAATTGAATGTTTTGTTTTATCATAGTGTTTGACTGCCAGCTTATTCGATGCTGGTTTGAGCACTTTTGACCCTACATGCATTTACATTCACATCACACTGTGGTCATATGTGTTCCTGAGCACCTCCAAATGTCGTTAAAGATGTAGAAGCTTGAGACATTTGTAAAATGCTCATCCAACATACTGTACTGGAGACCATCAATAACACTTTCATGTCATAAAAGCATAGCCAGACCTGCAGAGGAAAGCTAGAGGTTCAAACCAGAGAAATGGCACACAGTGGAGCCTCAGGATATTGATCTGTCCGGCGAGCCACTGTCATGCAGCTAATAGATTCCATCAGCCATATCTGAGTGCTGAAGTCAATGAGGGGTGATCCTATTAACCGGGGATTTGTAAACAGTTGATTTGGAGAAAAACGAAGAAGGGGTTTTCTGACGCCAGATCAGGGTCAGATCAGGGCTATCTGCGTCTTGCTGTAAGGCCACGGCATGTTAGCAACCCTAATAATTTAAGACTCTTTTCCCACTTGGTATTAAAAGGATTCGCTTGAGAAAAAAAAAACATTGTTCTAAACCAGTAAGAGTTCAATTCTGAATATATATTTTAAAGAATGTTGGTAACAAAGTTTGGTTATTGTGGCTATGCATACATCATACATTTTAACCATGATTTACTGAAGACGCTCACTAAAATGTCAATCACTATAACCATGCCAGAGATCAGGACAAAAATCATTTTATGACTGATTAAAAGACTTTATTTGAGAATCACAGTGCAGCCCCATAATTCTAATCAACTGTGATTTTAAATGTTTATACTTTACCACTGTTCTTCAAACCACTAGGCTGTTTCCATATGTCGGCAAAACATTTTTTATCGTTTAAAATATATTACAATTTATATGATCACTTATTGTTTATACATTTTAATAACACAGATCAGAATAAAAGTGTTTAATTTTACCTGGAATGATGATGGGAAATTATCTCACATAGTTTTTGAACCATGGCTACAGAAAAGCAGATTAAATGGCCAATGTAAAAAATCTGTGCAATAATAATTTCTAAAAATATATATAATATTGTATAATATGTATATAATAACTTTGGGATTACCTAAAGCTGATTTTGTGATCAATCTTTGTTATATGCAAAGTAACATACAAGCATAGGCATTCATATAAATTTAAGTATGCACATTTAAATATACATAAACCACTGATACTAAACAATTATTTCATTTGAGAATTTATTTAACAGCAAAGTTAAAACTTTTGTTTTAGTGCAGAGTTTGATTGACAGGTGTGTAGGCGATTCACTGCTGATTCGAACACCTTTGACCACATGAGCATTTACATTAAGATTAAACTAAGGTTGTGTGTGTTTTTGAATATTTCTAATTTTGGTTAAAGGTGTACCCTCTATACACATATATTTAATGTCGTCAAGGTCTAAACAGGATCTAGAGGTTCCTTCTTGTTCCCATTTGTAAGAAAAACAGACTGGAAAAGAACAGTTGGCAAAGGATTTTCAAGAGTAAAAAAAGCTTTTTTGCAAATAAATAGATCTGTGTCGCGCTTCTGCTAGGAGACAGCCTAACTCACGCCAGGGTTCAATAATTAATTCCTGTGTTGAGAGTTTCAGAGACGTGCTGATTGGGCTGATTTTCTCTTCTTCTTTTCCTCTTTTTTTTTTTTTTCCCCTTCTCTGTTATGATACAAAGGAGGCCGTTTGAAGTAATTTGTCCCAGAGAGAGTGGCTTGGAATACCATGCATGCTTTGATTTAGCAAAGCAAATTTAATTTTGTTTGCTTTATGCAAACCAGCCAGGACCGAAGGGGCTTTCTCTGATTTGGCTTTGGGATGGGGGAGGCATCCGGTTCTAATGGAAGCGTGAGAGGAGTACGTTCACCAATGGATTCACTATCTAATACAGCATGCGGTTCAAAAGTACAGCTCCCATCCCCCTTCTTTCCATGGCTACAAATAATTGTCTTATTTTTGCACGTTTCATACTAATAACGAAAGCAATTCCAGCTTCTTTTGTTTTGCTTTTGGAGAACTACCTGATTTGAATGCTTCCTAATATGCTTAGCTAATCTTACGGTTGTGTGTCTAGCTGTGGTTATGGATCTATTGGGCACGGTTCACAAACCTTTACGACTGCTCTCTTCGTGCTATTGTGTTCTAGCTCATATAGCCAGGCTTTCTCTTCAGGGTCACGCAGTCTCCTGTTTGTGAATTGTCTCGTACAAGCAGCCACTCAGGTTGGATTCTCAGTAACAGCCCTCCATAACGGCGGTTTTATAATGAAAAGGACAAAAACTATCCCCAAGGTCACAACCTTAAAAACATTGTATTTTCAGCGCTCATTTCTGTGCACTTTGGCTGTACCATATACTTAATCGCATTTTCAGTCCACGGTTCGTACCTGAATAAGGGGGGAAAATATGGGTGGTCCACTTTTGTTAAAAGACTATTCAAGAAATAATGAGTGAATAAAGTAAAAGCCCATTTCTTATCGTTTTGGAGATATAAATATACAGAGAAACCTCTCTGTTCTTTTGTTATACAAAACTTATCCAATATCTTTCAAGCTCTCGCCGCAGTTTAAAGGTCTTAATTGGATTCTATCAATATATTGCTTGACACGACCTCAGGTCCGCCACATTCCCTCTCTGCTCTGCGGAGGAAAGCTGCCTCATTCATTCCAGCAGGCTTTGTAATGCCGTGAATATTCTTGGTTAAATTGATGGTTTTCAGAGCTATTATTTAAGCCTGATTGGACTGCAAAAGCATGTTTTAAATGAAGTGAATGTCAAGAAAGAAAGAAAGCAAGAGAGAAAATGGCATGTTACCTCCACACGCAGGCCCCTATGAAGTGTCCGTCGAGTGTAAAACTTTGTAAGTATTTGTATGAAAGGTACAAATGACTAGGTTATTAAAATAGAATTAGGCTGCCAGGCTTTGAGTAACAGTCAGCCCTGTCGTTTCTCCCTCTCCTCTTTCTTCCTTTGTTCCGTGGCTACTGACTGGCATTTGATTGCCAAGACAGCAATGCCCATGTCTGACCCTGCCCCATGACAGAAACACCATGGCACAATGCATCTATAATACACTCTACAGCATATTGAAGGATCTGAGCTCCTATACGGTGGGTGGTATTGAAATCTCAGCATGCTTGGGTATACATATATTGTCGCATTGACATGAACAGTTAGTCTTTTTTACTTTTTAGCATAAGTGATTTGGAGACCTCTGATCAGCCTCTATTAGTGCATTACATAAAGGCGCAAGGGAGTCTTATATTTAAAACCTTTTCATTTGGGTGAAAATGATGATATTGTTTATTTATGTCTAAATAACAGTAACAATAGATTTGAACTTCTTTTGATTTGGGTTTGGTAACTTAGATCCTTAATTATGCTAAGTGCTACATATTAAAAGAATAGTTCAACAAAAATGTTCATTTGCTGTTAATTAACTCACCTTCACACCATCCATCATTCATTTTTTCTTTAGTGGAACATTTAAGGATGATTTTTAGATGAAATCATGAAATCCTTGGTGATTCAAATAAAGCAAGCCAACGGCCACCAGCATTTTATAAGAGTAAAACAAAACAAAATGAATAAATGTGGCTCCTAATGATACATCAAAGCGTTATAAAGCAAAAGAATAAACATTAAGATTATGTTTGTGTACATTTAACTTTTTTAATTCACAACATTTAATTCACATCATTATGTAAGAGGAAGCTTGTGCTCCGGACTGTCATGAATATGATTAACAAAGTTTTCTGAGGCTGTGGATTAAAGGTAAGACTGTGGCAAATTCAAAAAATATTTGGTTTCTTGCTCTGATTGATCGTTTTGCTTCATGAGCCCTGAGTGTATCATGAGGAGCCATGTTTATTGTGTTTAGCCTGTTAGTTTTATTTTGAGTGCTGGTAGCCATTAAACTTGCATTATCTGAATTATGGTTTTAGCAAAAAAGTTATATTAACAGCATTTTAAAATCTTTTTCTTCACTCTCATTGGAACAATATCTGTAAAGAATACATTTGATTAGTGAATAAGACATGCTTTACGTCCATCAAAATCCCAAACCTTGATTTCCTTGCATGTTTCAATCCCCATATTTCCTGTATTGACTGATTTTTGAAACCATCTTTACATTCTGACACAATATTTTGACATTGTGTTTCTTTTATGCATTTTTTTTTTCATTTCTAACGGCTGACATTACAAGGGCAAGTGAGCCTATCCAAGTGCATTTGCTCACTTTGATTTACTGTAGTTGGAGAATATCCGCAGAACGCAGGTTTCAAGGAAATCAAAATGAAGGGCGTTTTAAGCACACATTCCTCAAGGCATCACATAAACACTTTTACAACACTTTTACAGCGCTTTTACAATGTCACGCTGTCAAGGCACCAGGTTTTTGTCGCTGTGGATTTTCCTCCAGCATATAGCGAATGATTTTCTCCCTCTTTTTTTTCCTCTCCACGCAGAATCACATAATAGAATCCCCGGTATAATCACAGTGTGAGGCTGAAATAATAGATTAATCAGATTAGGATGAGTCCGAACAAACAGCGCCTTTTCCTCAAATGTAACGATGTTGTCTTCTGTAGCTGAGGCCTGCTAATGCCTCGATCACATTGCTTTTCCATGCAGATTGCGCTAATTATATGGGAGGTGATAATGTCATGGATACACGCTCATAGTCTAGCGGCGGGATATAAGACGTTTTATCAGGCCCGTTTGGGATGGATGATGAAGGATTGGAAATTGCTAGTGCAATTAAAGTGATGTAGACGTACGCGACGGGTCATTTTCTCACAAATGATCAAATACCTGTATAGCAAGGTTGTGAAATATTGGATTCTGTTGGGCTGATTTTAGTGTAGTAGTTAAGTGCTCTTTGATTGGCTGAGAAGCGATAAAGGGCTAATTTTGCACTTGGCTGATAGCAATCTGGGTGATAAGATTAAGGGGGAACTTAAAATAGCCTGACAAAAATTTGCTAGTGGGTTAGCCATGTTTATACGATTGGGCTGCTGGCTGGCTGAAGGACAGATGGCTCAGCTGCAAGGAGGGGCACGACTACCGTGAGCCGTGACAATTTGTTAAAAAAGAAAAAAAAGAGCGGCTGCATATCCCAGCATCCCTTGTGTACGTGTGTGTTTGTGACCTCAGAGGAAAGTGTGTTTCAGAGGCGCTGATGTGGAGGGGCGAACCCCGAGCTCCATCTCCCTGCGACTATAAACACGTCAGCCGACACACGCCGCTGCAATCTGGAACCAGATTTACTGCCTAGGAAATATGGCAGCCTTTTTATTGGTCCAAATAGTTGTCAGTCATAATTTATTGGCTGTTGCTAGGCCTGCTGTGATGTCAGTGAATCGTCCCTGCCAAGAACATGAGAAAAAGAGCGAGGGAGAGAGAATCTGTTTCATTCACGAAGGGCTTAGGGTTTTGTCAGTGTCACAGTTCTTTTCTGATCTGTGTAACACCCACAAGCAAATTGCACAATAATCCACGTCATTCCATTTCCTCAGATCTTCGTTCCCTGTGCTACTCTGCCCAAGTCCTCCTTTCATTGGATGCAGAATTTTACCTTTTTTTTTCTTCAGTATTAATTCAAATTTTGGCTCAGTTTGGACAAAAGTCGTTTTTGTTGGTTGAGCTTCTTTGCTAAGGATGGGACCTGTAAAGAATTAAATGACTCTGGTTTTGTTTTTTTAAAATAGCAGGTTCACTAGCAAATTGTTTATGTTAAAAGGTCTCAATGTAAAATTCAGATCCGTTCTTATTAGTGACACCTCTGGCTATTAAAGGGGCCATTGTGTGCATTGATTCCGTATGTCAAATAATTCTTTGATATCTACATAGTAGGTATGTGGCTTAGGTAAGTGTAAAAATTCTCCAGAAATTACCCCTAGGATGAAAACTTTGGTTTCGATCATATTTGGAATGTTAATATTAATGCTGCAGCTTGTTTCAATGCCTACCTCACTCTCTCTCTTTCTCACACACACAGATACGCGCACGCACACACACACACACACACACACACACACACACACACACACACACACGTTTGTTTTTGTGAAAAGTGGGTACATTACATAGGTTTCCATTGATTTTATACAGCACAAACCGTATTTTGTATTGCCCTAACCCCACCCTACCCCTAAACCCAACCATCACAGGAAACAGTGTACAGCTTTACTCTCTGAAGTAAACTCATTCTGTGTGATTTATAATCATTTTGAGAAATGAGGACGTCAGCTGTGTCCTCATATTTCACCTCCTTTTTGTAATACCTGTGTCATACCTATGTCATTATACAGATTTGTGTCCTGACATGTCACAAAAACACGCACGCACGCACGCACGCACGCACGCACGCACGCACGCACGCACTCACACACACACACACACACACACTTGTACAGCTATCTTTTTGGGGACTTCCCATAGTCATAATGATGTTTATACAGTACACTGTAAAAATGCTGAGTTCCACACAATACCTTTGTGTTGATTTAAGTATAGATTAAACATAAAACAATTAAGTTGTCGCAAAAAAACAACATAGGCTTATTCTGAAAACGTAGCCCTATATAGGTTTCTGGAGATCATGAATTATGTAGCCAGTAGTATGTATGGCTGCATTTCATTTTTAAAATGAATGCTACTGGCGGTATGATGCCGTTCCTTTTCGCGCTAACCAGTTGACCGCTTACCTCTGTATGGACGGCTTTCCCGCTGTTACCAGTTTGTTCAGTTAGCTCGCCATGTACATTGGTGGACTTGAGACGCAGGAGTCGACCACGACGACGGGGTTCGAGTCCGGTGAGGAACGGTTCCAGAAAGCAGGTCAGACAAAAACAGAATCCAAAATATAAAATAAACAAGTAAATAACAGGGTGAGAACGTGGTAAAATCTGAAAACGTGGTATAAATCAAGTGAGGACTTTTCTTTTTAAAATTGTCGGTTGGGTTTAGGGAAGTAAGTGGTTGGGTCAATCTGTGCTTTTGAAAACACTATTGGTTGGGTTTAGGGAAGGAGGAGGGTCCATCCGTCAGTCAGTCAGTCATTCAGTCAGTCAACAGTAGCCTCTGGTGGATTTACGTGAGAACAGCAGGCACGAATGGCACTTGGGAGAGAAACTGAGATCTCAAAAAGCGTACACAGCGGTCTCTGGTGGATTCGCGAAAACAAAAACTGCAAAAAACGTAGCTCCTGGGACGTATTTGGAGGTCTCCAGAAATGTATATAGAGGTACGTTTTCAGAATGAGCCTGGGTTGAAAAAAACCTTAAGAATTGTGTTGTTTCAACTCATTTCAAAACACTCAATTCAAAACAGTTTGAACAAGCAGCAAAAGTCATTTTTTGAGTGTATATTCTATCCTCATACCCTCACAGGAAATTAGGAAATTTTTACAGTTTCAAAAAACTTCATTCTGTGTGATATATATTTATATATGAGGTGTTTTCCTCATGGGGACTAAATAAATGTCCCCTCAAGGTAAAAATTTACCCCAAATTTCACAATATACATGTTAAACTAACAAAAGACAGTTAAACAGACTTCATGCCTTTTTGGGGGCGCTGAATAAATTTATAATCCGTCTTTCGCAAATTTTGCATTCTGACACTATGATACTGGTGCCTGGTTGTGTTACCTGAGAGCTCTATTTTATCTATCATTTAAAAAAAAAAAAAAGAGTCCCACATAAGTATTATACAAGCTTAGATAAACTTAAATAAAAGGGGGTAAATGATCATTGCCGTAATCTCACTAGGAAACATTGTGGCCAATCAAACTCTGCCTAGAGCATGCATATTAATGATCCTGTGTGTTTTGTTCTGAATGGCCTTTTTTTTTTTACTGGGATTTTACACTCATGGGGTTTATGAGACTGAGACTGAGGAAACAATGGTGTTTGTCACTCACTGTATCTCATTGCCATGTTCTGAAGTCTTATTATTAAGCTATGCCTAGGTATATCCAGATTTCCATTACATCACCTTTAAGTGAACTGCAACTAGCCGGCTTATTGCTTGTGCTTGTACTTGTGCACATACAACAGTCTAAATGTGATTCAGGAATCTGTTATATTCACTTTGATGATCTTTTTAATTTTTAACTAAACGTCTTGACACCATTCACACTGCTAAGAGTAACATTTAGATGAATATAAAAATATGAAATTAAAATTAAATTATATTTGCTGTTTGTTCAAAAATGAGCTGAAACAACACAATTCTTGAGTTTTTTTGTGACAATTGAATTGTTTTAAGTTCAATCCACTTACATTTGTAAAAAACTAATAAGTTAACTTAATTCCTTCATATTGTCCCAACACAAAACGATTGTGTAGAACCCAGCATTTTTTACAGAGTATATAAATTCTCAATAAACAAAAGTCACCCCAAGAAATCATTTAATCAATCAAAATTTTGATTATGAAGTGTATTTCAGATTATATATTTTGAATCCGTCTTTTTTTCGGTCTAAAACATTCATTCATTCATTCCGTTTTGTTTTGTTTTTTGTCTTTGAATTTAGAATTAGATTTTATTATAGTTTTTGAGATTTGTTTTGTAAGAAGACAGACTTGATGTGTTTTGCCTAAACTTAGTCGTATCGTTTAAAATCTCTTTATTTTTAAGTCTGCTATTTTATTGAATGTATTTTTTTATATCAATTTGTTGTATTTGATACATTGCACATTCAGATTGGCCAGAGAGAGTTTTCTAAATACGGTCACTTGTCAGAGAGTCAGTGAAAAACAAAAAAGTGAACACAAGGCCCAAGGCCCTGAAAAGCAAAGAATGTACAGCAGTGGAAAGAACAGCACGTACAAACAAGCTTAATTTCATTTAATCTCTTTTGATAGAATAGGTGAAACCACAGCAATTATGGTGTCAGAAGTGTGCAGAAATTGGAGAAAAGAAAAGATCAAAGCAGCCTGTCCTTTCTTGAAAAGAAAAAATGAATATCAAGGAGAATGCGAGAGCAGTGGGGTGGGATATTTAGAGAAAGAAAGAAAAAAAAGAAAAGAAAAATGAAGTGAAATGCCAATGACTCTTTTGAAAAATGATGCTCGATTTATGAAGGACTATTAAAATGTTTATATTTACATTATTTTGTTCTGTATCAAAATAATTAATTGCCACCGTTTGCAAATTAAACGTACATTACAACGTAATTAAGAAAGCAAATGAGTCCAAGCTTCCCTAAAGCAACCACAGAGAGAGAGAGCGAGAGAGATAGATAATGCACATTTTAAATGCGTTTGAGCTAAATAGTTGCAATACATTATCTTATTAGATGCGTGCTATTGTTTTGAGGCATTGGTTCACTGTGTTGTTATGGATCATCTTAAGGCCTGGGCTGAATTAATGATAGCGTTTTGTATTTCAAACCACTTCCTTATCCCAGCACTGCGTCAGATATTTCATGTGAAGTATTTCAGACTTTGACCCTGATCTTCTCTTGATCTATAGGTGCTTCCACTTATAATACAAACAAGTCAATACGCAGCACTTCAAACAGACGTTGGGTTTTCTTGGCACGCTCAGCTGCTGAAGCCGGATGGGGGACGACGTCTATATCACAGCCAAACTGCAGCCCATAAAGTATCATTTTTTGCTATAACCTTCCCTCTTTAGAGAGAAAACAGAAATAAAAGTATATAGCGTGTGCTTTACTGTCACCCCTTCACCTTGCCTGGCAGCTGCACGCGCTGCTGATGGATGCCTCACGTCGGCTGCCTTTTAATTGCTCGTAAATTTCTGATCCAGTAAAACGTGCATTCTTGGAGCACAGCAGCTCTAAGGAGAAGCAAAAGAGCAAAGCCAATGCAACGCGGAGGAGGAGCTGATGCTATAGAGCAGTGAAGGACAGTCAGCTGACTCGCTTTGCCTATTCAATCAACATTATAGGCAGGTGTGTAAATGTCTCGCGTTAGAAGGCAAATAGTGATTATACATTAATTATATGCAATTAGCAGCGGCCTCTGTTTCATGTCATTTATTAGATATAGAATTATGGCTTAAAAAAGATTATCTAGTAAATAAAAAGATTACCCAGAAAGTTTTTTTTTTGTTTCCAAATGCAGAATTATCATTTTTATGTTTGTTTGTTTGTTTCATTTAATACCAGTTTTGAAACATATTATCTGAATCTAGCACAAATCAATTCTCAATCGATGAATAAAACAAAACTATAGCATCAGTAGTGGCCAATGGGGATGCCCGGCCAAGAAAAAACTGTAGTCTTTTATTCAAACATATTTATATTAAAATGAAAATATCAAACCTAAAACTACCTTTACTGGGCTGAATTTTTAAAATAAATTTAGTGGATTTCATCAGATTTCACTTCATTTTATGTTCAATCTACTTAATCATTAATATTTAACTTAATCGATTTGTGTTGGGACAACATGAGTGAATTGTGTGGAACCCTGCATTTTTTACAGTGTTCTTAAAAAGCTAGCTAAACTACAAGTTGCTTCCTAAAACTAGCTAGTTACATCGAAGCTAATTTTATATTACAAAAACAATAATTAACATTCATTTTAAGTAAAATATTTGGTAATTAAAGCTTAATTACACGTAGTTTAAACATTTATTAGCCTCAAAGTACAAAACTGCAACAAATGGAGCATTGCAGTATCAAAATAATTAACTTAGATTAAGCACATGTTAGCAATTTCTCAACAAAAAAAAAGTGACATATGGCTCCGTTTTTTTTCTCCATCACACTATGATCTTTCTTCAGGTTAATTGCCAACTCTTAGAATAATTTATGGATTAAATTTCAACTGTTGTTACTTGGGGAAAAAAAAGGATAAAAAAAAAAAGGATTTACAAAATAACAGTAATAAATTAATAAATAAATAAGTAATTTTTCCAATAGATGTCTGTAATACACAATTGTAGTATGTGAACTTACTTAACACTGTGCTGCTTCAGACCATTGCAGGTTCATTAAATGTAATGTAGCTGTTGTTAAGGGTAAAGTCTAGATCGGATATGCGGCCGGCCGGAAGTGCGATATGCACATCAATATAGCAGCATTTTTTTATGACACTGTATAACAATAATTAATGTTTTTACAGTACTGTGACGGTTGGGTTTAGGGTTGGGGTTCTCGTTAACTTCCGGCCGCAACCATATCCGATCTAGCAACAACCGTTGTTAAGCTACTCTGCTACTTGCTGGAAAAAGAAGCTTGCTACTGGACAAGTTACATTGTATCGTAAGTAGCTACTATCAATCTACTTGAAAAATTAGCTACTTTTAACTAGCTACTTCCCAAAAGTTCTAAAGTGATCCCATTGTAGAGCCCTATGTATCTTAATTTGTTGCAAGTAATGGTGGATTGTACCATAATTTGTGGGATTTTTAAAAAAATGTAAACTGTCTGGATCTAAAGACTGTAGTTGTCAGTATGCTTGTACTTGTGTTGAATGTTGTTGTGTCCCAAATGACACGCTCACACTGTATAATATGCATGTATCCACTATACCTGCATTCAGTGTGAACTTTATAACTGGATTATTATCATTCATTAAGTCTGAAAGTCCTGCCCCTTGACTATGTAATTAATGCTGCAAGAATTGTCCATCCAGTTAATTAGAGTGCATTATTCATACTTAAAAACAACATAGAACAGTGCAAAAGTACTCAAATTGAGACACACCTTATCTTTCCTCTCTATCTTCCATTCCACAGCTGACCACATTCACTTTTACAGCATTTTTCAAAACTATGAAACTAACATGTGACCAATCAATTTTATGTTGTTTTTTTACAGTAAAATATGGAAATATCTTAAGTCATAATGCAACAGGATAATGGTCCTATAAAAAGCTGAAACTAAACTTTCGTTTAGAATATCACTGCTTGTGAGACCACTCAATAGTTCACAAGGGTGTCTAATTTGTGTTTTCAGTGGGCTGTGGTATAGTTATTTTACTCATTTGCCATGTTATTCAGGGCAGGGAGAATCGACAATGAAAGAAACGGGAGGAAAAAATGGCACAAACCAACTTTGAACCCACTCACAAGACAGAAACAATGTGTTAAAACACACATGCTAACCACAATCCCACACATCCAGCACTTTAAGCACAGTCAACTAGTAATGTAAAGTAAATGAACTGCGCTGGTCCTCCTCTGAGCTCCTTTCATCATTGCGGAGCGTCTCTTGTTCTCTGTCCCCCGCAGCGAGTGTGTTTCTTCTCATCAGGCAGGGCTCCAGCGGAGATTCGTGAGGGTGTGAGAGTGTAAACACGTCCTTACTGATCAGAGACCAGCTCATCCGGCTCTTGAACACTTCCAGACCAACTCTTACATGCCGATGACTGACTGTGAGTCAGAGAAGACCCAAAACAACACACGCATGCACGCACGCACGCACGCACGCACGCACGCACACACACACACACACAGACTCGCTGACCAGTGGCCTGACAGACAGTGAATGAGATGGGTTAGTGTAATCAACCCCAGTAATGTCACCCCCAATTACTCATTCTCTTAAAAGGCTATTAAAACATAATTGCTGAACGATTTACATCCCTGTTAATGCAGCCACGGATAATTTATTATTTTCCATAAGCCTTTCTTTTTTATGCAGACAAAAATAGAGAGAGAGAGAGAGAGAGCGCAAGTGTGCGACTGAGAATAATATCCTCGTCAGGGGGAAAGCGATGTTGGTTGCAAGTAAAGTCATTTAAAACCCACCCAGATGCCTTGAGGTTAGGTAATAATAAACAAAACACTAATATATGCTGGCGGACCAGATCATATTCAGACTGTTGGGAGCTGTTTGTGTTGTTGTAGGAGATTTAGTTAGTCCACTATAGACCAGGGGCCTTGTTTACGAAACATACCAGAATGTACAATTAGATTTGATTCTATATTTTGTGGATTACAGCTATGTCAAAAGTGAGATGTACAAGTGTTTTGCCCTCATATTTACAATAACCCTGTAAATAAAACAACCGATTTATTAAAATGAAAACATACATAGCCATTCACAATATACAATAATATTATTGCAATTGTAATACACAAATGTGCAGCTGTTTTGTAATACTAGCACTGAATTATTTAATGACATTCATTCATTCATTCATTTTCCTTTCGGCTTAGTCCCTTTATTAATCTGGGGTCGCCACAGCGGGATGAACCGCCAACTTATCCAGCATATGTTTTACACAGCGGATGCCCTTCCAGCTGCAACCCATCACTGGGAAACATTCATACACACTCATTCACACACATACACTACGGACAATTTTAGCTTACCCAATTCACCTATAGCGCATGTCTTTGGACTTGTGGGGGAAACCGGAGCACCCGGAGGAAACCCACGCGAACACGGGGAGAACATGCAAACTCCACACAGAAATGCCAACTGACCCAGCCGAGGCTCGAACCAGTGACCTTCTTGCTGTGAGGCGAACGTGCTACCCACTGCGCCACCGCGTCGCCTATTTATTCATTCATTCATTCATTCATTCATTTTCTTTTCGGCTTAGTCCCTTTATTAATCTGGGGTCGCCACAGCGGAATGAACCGCCAACTTATCCAGCATATGTTTTACGCAGCGGATGCCTTTCCAGCTGCAACCCATCACTGGGAAACTTCCATACAGACTCATTCACACTCATACACTACGGACAATTTAGCCTACCCAATTCACCTATACTGCATGTCTTTGGACTTGTGGGGGAAACCGGAGCACCCGGAGGAAACCCACGCAAACACGGGGAGAACATGCAAACTCCACACAGAAACGCCAACTGACCCAGCCGAGGCTCGAACCAGCGACCTTCTTGTTGTGAGGCGAACGTGCTACCCACTGCGCCACCGCGTCGCCTATTTAATGACATATAAATAGAAATTTGAATATCTAAATATATATATGTATGTATATGTATATATATGTATGTATATGTATATATATGTATGTATGTGTATATATATATATGTATATGTATATTCAAATTTCTATTTATATGTCAATACTTGACACATAAACTGAAATATTTGAAAACAAAACTGCTAATTTTATATTTAAAAAAATCTAATTAAGTTGAAAACAAATTATTCAAACTATTAGCTTAGTCAATAATACAAAAATGTGTGTGTGTTTTTTATTTGTGTACAGTACATAGAGTTTATTGTTTGTAGGAATATTTGGAAAACCTTTGTATTTACAAGTACACACGTCTTTATAAATGAGCCCTTCGTTTTGGACCAGGTTTAACTTAGCTTTCAGATCTGTTCTTTTAACTTGTTTCTTGCCTCTCCTGCCTACAGGAATCAGGACCTTGTTTTTCCCCCAGTGTCCTCCTCTAATTAGTGCTAATAAAGATCAATTAGAGTAATTAAGTGCTTTGGTTGAATTAATCTTGGCTGGTAAATATATTAGCTTGGACTCTTACATTCCTCTCTGCAGAAGTTGGAGGAGATGATCCTGGGCTCGTCCCACCTGTTTAACAGTGATGCGCTGATCTTGATTTTTCATGCCAGATTCCCATTACAAATTCTTTTTTTTTTTTAACTAGAAAGAGGAAAATGTTAAAATATCATTACATGAAGAAGGTATATATTTGCTTTATTAAAGTGTTTTACATGTAAAATTAAAGGAAACCACTGCACTGTAATCCTAATCTACACAAATACTACATGAGCTCGAGAAGGTTGTGATTTCAATTAAATTGTCTTTAGTTTTGTGTAATCATGCTAAATAAAATATTCCTGTACAAGACAAAAACAGGGCTGAATAAAAATACAATTTCATTCTCTTCCAGCAGGTGGCGCTTATAGAACAACAGGAAAACCGGGATTTCCATGGTTATTGCTGTAAAAAAGCATTTGTGCTGGTACTGAATATGCATAATACAGAGATGATCTAAAAACAAAATACTATGTGAACTTTTCTGAAGACAGTGAAGGTAAAAAACAAATAGCTGCTCTGTCATGGGCCCTGATTCTATTTTCTGCCGATCAGTTTTATATTAACTGTAGATGTTTACTGTAGCGGTTTTCATCGATGAAGTTGACAAATGTCTTGCTATTTATTAATTTATTTTACATTAGTTTAAAAAACTCTTGTAAAACTGTATAATGAAAAAAGTTCTATCGTAATCTAAAGTAATCTTTTTAAAAAACATCATGGAATTGTAGTCAAGTAGTAAAGGAATGGTCTAATATTAGCTACATTTGTTAATTCATAATATCTTGTGTTTTTTGTGGGTGGGTGATTGGTCATTCCCATGTAATGCCATGCTTTACGTGAATTATGTAAACAAACAGTGACGTTTTTAAAAACTGGGTAACCCACACTTCATCCATACAATATTAAAAGGCAACTTAATAGAATTAACACATTACTTTCAGCAGACTAGAATAACTCCAAAATGCAAAATGAACCTTTCACAGCAATGTTCCTAACAAATATTGAATATTATTGTGCTGTTTAAGGACTACGAAGAAAATAACAAGAAAACAATCTGGAAGAACAAAACACTGTGAGCTCAAAATAACCACATATATGCTTGTAACAGGTGACGCGGTGGCGCAGTGGGTAGCACAATCGCCTCACAGCAAGAAGGTCGCTGGTTCGAGCCCCGGCTGGGTCAGTTGGCATTTCTGTGTGGAGTTTGCATGTTCTCCCCCGTGTTCGCGTGGGTTTTCTCCGGGTGCTCCGGTTTCCCCCACAAGTGTGTATGGATGTTTCCCAGTGATGAGTTGCGGCTGGACGGGCATCTGCTGTGTAAAACATATTTTCATTCTGCTGTGGGCGACCCCAGATTAATAAAGGGACTAATCCGAAAAGAAAATGAATTAATGAATGCTTGTAACACCAATGTCATGTTATAATACCAAATAATGTTTTTTTTATCATAGATAAAAATGAAGCACAAAGCCAAAAAGTACTTCTCAATCAGTTTTCACTTTGTATAGAGATTATTTGTAGCTCAACATTATTATTTGAAGTCATTTGTTTCAGTTCTTGTGAATGGAACTTTTCGGAAATAAACTGGAAAAGCAGCCAATAATCTGAAACCCAGTCGTTAATGTTCCATTTGCAGATTTTGTAGTATAAAATGATTGTAGTGTAGTATGTGTAAGTCTGAAACAGAGATCAGCGAATCTACAAAAAAACAAAAAAGTTTACAACAAAAATAAAAGTTAAGAGCCCATTTCCATTTCTGGCCAGTTGATCATCTCCTGTAACACTTCTGCATTTCTCAGGACGTAGCTGCTGTTTAATCGTCCTGACCATAGCTGGAGAAACCTATTTATACCTGCATATCTCACCATATGCTCATGTTCACTCACACTTTCTCTCTGTCTCTCGCTCTCCAGTGCCTGTGTTAGTGGAAAGCAATTGTGTAGAATGTGTAAGAATTAAGTGCCCCATCATTCAGACTAGACATGCAATTAGATGAGCTGCGGCAGTTTCCAACAGACAAGCACACAGTCCTGTCACTATAACTCAACCCAACCCCCTTCCTTTGCTTTTTTTCCTCATAAAACACACGCATACATACAAACACCCGCATATTTTGTGAACTTGACTGTAACTATTTTGAAAATGAATAGTCTTGCTTGCTATGGGTATCCTTTATTGGTGGTGTATGATGAGTCAAAGGTCTAGAGACAAGGCTGGGACTTATCGAGTAGCCCCTCCTCTTTTTTTAATTAGCCAATAGAGTTTTGTTCATATTGCAGCTCTGCCAGTCAGACTCATTGAGCTATTCTGACACTTGACAGCCACAGTCTATTATAGCAATGCTAAATTTGTCTGATGGTTTCTTTAAAATACAGCATTCAGTGTAATTCAGATGGGTCTGATATTTTTGGCGGTCCATTCCGACTTGGGATGTTGTGTCTCTGGTCCAGTTTATTTGATGTTAACATGGAATTAGATTTCATTCAACACCATGGAAATCATGTTTACACTGTTCAGATTGTTTATCGTCTGTGTAGTGCACTGTGTACCCGTTCAATGCCATATAACAGACTTACAGATTTCAGCCGCAGCAATAGTATCTTGTAGGGGGGTGGGATCTCAGATACTAGACAGCATTTCATTGGTCAGAAGATTTGAAGCTGAAGTATGAGGTGACGTCATAAATGGCAAAAATGGCAGATTCTTGTAGTGAGAAACTTCATGTTTTGAATGTGCATGTCTTCTAAATGCAAATTTTGTCACTTTTATGGATAACTATGGATTATTATAAATTATGACTAACATATTAATACTTACAAAAAGTTTCATATTGATTTCAGGGGAACTTTACTGTTGCTTATACTTGCACTTATTTGTCTATTTACTTATGTTTGTATGTATGCATTTATTTCTGTCTATCTGTCTGTCTGTCTGTGTGTCTGTTTCTTTGAAGAAACACAGGTGACATGTTTAGAAAAACTTTATTATTATAAGACATGATAGTCAAGTGATTAAAGGTTTATTTTGTTTAATTAAATTATTATTTTTATTATATTCGTATCAATTGTGCTAAATAATATTATAAAAGTGCTAAATATATTATTATTATTATTATCATTGTTGTTTTTAGAGTTATTTTTCAGTTAAGTGGTCTTTTAACTTATTTCAATAGCTAGAAAACTTTATCTTACCTTATACCATACGTTTTTACTGTAATACTCTTTAGTAAAATGCAAGCTATTTATAAAATGTCATCAATGTGTAGTTACGCTAGTGCTGTACACTTTTAGTTTCAGCAAACTTTGCTGCTGCATGTTTGCTTTCCATATAAGCTAGCTTATTTTTAGCATGTAGCTGCTAACTGATCCACTGAGTGACTATTGATACCAGGATATGTACTCCGCACAATTTCCGTTAATTCTGATCAATGTCGTCGACTCGCCAAGTACAAAATGGTGAATTGCTGGCGTAGAGGGATAATTGCCTTTCATGCACCGAATTTGGCATGCACTTCTCCCCCCAGACCCAGCTGAAACGCTGCCTCTACCCCCAAAACTGTCGTCCTTAATGAAATGGTAATTACTAACACAGCAGAACAGCTGAGAGGCTCCGGCAAGCCAACAAGGACAAATACAGGAGCGAGAATTAAGCGAGGTAGAGGAAAAGCATGAGCAAACAGAGAGAGCAATGAACTGGATTTCACTAAGCTCTCCGCTACGAAGCAGTAGGAGTTTGATAGCTTTGTCGTTTCAATCATTTGTCCACAAATTAGTGGCATTTCTGAAGATTGGCCGCATTTTTTCCCTGCATGGTAATTGATTGCTCTCTAAGCGAACATGTCTTTAACCTTTGCGAGGTTGGGCCCAGTCAGATGCCATCAGTCCTGTCAGAGTTTTCCATGCCTGGAGTCATTTATCTTTTGTGTGCTCCCTCGGCCGCTGCCCAATTTGTAGCCGGCGAGGCTCTGTAGGTGGTTTAATTATGACCGGAATGGGAAAACAAAACAGGAATTGCACCTCACACAAAGGGCTCCACTGTGAGCCGAGTGTCCACGTGGGCCTTTGCCAGAAACCCAGCACCCTGAAACTGAGACACAGAGGGCTCTGGAACTGAGCCACAATGGAGGCTGAACCACAGCCAACATGAACCTGAGCCAACATGGAGACCGAAGAAACGCCCTTGTGTGCGTGTGTGACTGTGTACTTGTGTGTATGTGTGAGACTTTATCAGCTGCATGTAAGGAGGGGAATGTGCATATTGTGCATGCTTATAGGGAATGTAAGAGAAAGTTCAGTTTTATAGAAATAACAGAATTTGTAAATGCTTTACTTTTGAATTTTTGTTTCATATAGTGCTTTTTTCTTTTACACAGGAAGAGATTTTACAGCGCTTGAAGGGTTTGATTGCCCCATGCTCCTCCCACTGTTGTTGTTGTTGTTGTTATTTTAATCACAGCTTGAGTTTTGAAATTGAATATGGACCTCTCAAGAAAGCTTGAGTCATGCAGGTGATGTAAAATTTTTCAATAACTGCTCATGAAAATTAAATATAAATAAGTATTATAAATAACACTTAAATGAATAAAATCTAAAATAATAATCAAATGGAATTATATTAAATATTATTAAAGTGTACAAATGTTATGTAACATTGTTTACAATAATTATATATTATAAAATAAATTTCATAAATATTTAAAATTAATTATTTTTAATTACATCCATACCTAATTTATAGTAAATTATGTAAATTATATACATTATATAAAATCCTATCTTCATATAATACAGACGTTTTGCAAATAAATTTGGCACAGTAAAAAGTCATTACTATCACTTTTGATAAATTTAAAAAACATGTTTTGAATTTAAATATTTTAAATGTATATAGGCTCTAAAAATATATTAGTATATTTTTCAAAATCTTAAAGGAATAGTTTACCCAAAAATGAAAATTCTGCCATCATTTTCCACCCTTTACTTTTTTTGTGTTTGTTTTTTCCTGTTAAACACAAGAGAAGATATTTTGAAGAATGTTGGAAACCTGTAAGCATTAACTTTTTTAATAGCATTTGTTTTTTCTACAATGGATGTCATACCAGTTACCAACATTCTTCAGAATATCTTATTTAGTGTTTAATAGAAAAAACAACAACCTCAAACTGGTTTGGAACAAGTGAAGGGTGAGTAAATGATGGCAGAATTTTCCTTTTTGGGTGAACTACTTCTTTAAGAGCAGACATACTGTACAATCCAAATACATTCTCTCCAACAAAGCCTAAAAAGTAATTTTACAACATAAGGACACATCAAACCTCAGTCCACATCCTTCCTTTGATCCATCAATCACAGTCCAACACATTCCTCCTTCATTTACAGTCACGAGCCTGTTAGATAATCAGCCCCGCCAATCACAGTGGCACCCAATGAGAGATGGCAGACGTCCTGCTCTGGCGTCTGAAGAGTGCCAGTTTCACACACTGTCTGTCTGTCAGTGAGCCGCTCTGAGCTCTGATTGGATAATGAGAGGGTGTTAGGAAATCTACTGTGTCAAAGCGGCTCTGCCAACTTCACTGTGTGTGTGTGTGTGTGTGTGTGTGTGTGTGTGTGTGTGTGTGTGTGAGTGAGAGAAAGAGAGACTGGTATTGGAGATGTTAATGTGGCTTGTTTGCCAGTTTGTACACTTGATGTGGCTTCATATATTTTGGCCCTTGGGTGAAAAATCTGTGAGCGACACACGACTCCTCTCTTTCCCATTATCTGGTAATTATGGTATTATTCATATTCTTCAAATGTTTACAGTGCTCAAAACAATGAGGGATATTAGTTTTTGACTGCGTGTGTGTGTGTGTCTCTTTAAAATATGCCTGTATAAATATTTCTGGCTGAATGAATAACAAGCCGTCAGTCAGTACAGGTGCAGGTGTTGTTTTGGGGTGGAATACCGCAAATGAACAGCCAATCAAACTAATTTTTATCAAACATTCATTCATTCATTCATTTTCCTTCAACTTAGTCTCTATTTCAGATGTCGCCACAGCGGAATGAACCGCCAACTATTCCAGCATATGTTTTATGCAGAGGATGCCCTTTCAGCTGCAACCCAGTACTGGGAAACATACACATACACATTCATTCACACACACACTCATACACTATGGCCAATTTAGTTTATTCAATTCACCTATAGCGCGTGTCTTTGGACTGTGGGGGAAACCGGAGCACCGAGAGGAAACCCATGCCAACACGGGGAGAACATGCAAACTTCACACAGAAATGCCAACTGGCCCAGCCGGGACTCAAACCAGCTGAACCAGATGAATGGTTGATTCTGGTTGGCTGAATTCTTAGGTGTGCAGTTATTTTCAGATATAAACACACAGCTGAAGTAGTTCCAGGCAGGTCTTGACCGCATTACAGTTCCATATCACTATGCTGAATGATTTCGGTTATTTCACTGCTACAGCAATCAAAAAGCAGATCAAAACAAAACAAATGGCTTTGGATGAGATGTGTAAGAAACCAGTCCTGCACACAGTAAAGATTTTAGCCTGACAAATGTCTTGAAATATAAGATTTGAATGTCTTTAGGTGGTAACCACGGTATGAACACAATAATTGACTCCAGGCCATTAAATTAATAAAAAATATAATAATAATATGGACACATCTCTCTTCTGATTACTTTAGATGTTGAAAATATAAAAAAGTGACTTTTTTTGAAGTTAAGAAACCACAAGTACCTTTCCTTTTATTGTATATGACTTATTTTATACATATATACTTTGTCTCTTACAAAATATATTGTTTAAAACTATTAAAAACGTCAGGAAAAGTTACTTTGTTAATAGTCAGCAAAGCAGAGATCAAGGTTCCATGATGCAATTCATAACTGTAAATAAACAGAATACGCCACTTTTTCACAAAATACAGAAAATGTTAATTAATATATCTTTTAATATATATCTTTTTACAGTAAGTAAAAAGTACTACAAACTACAAACTAATGTGTTGTTTATGAGTTAATTCTTTTAGAATACTATATGATAGCAATCTTAGCTAATATATTTGTCAGTCTAACCTTTTTATACACCACGTGTTCATTTGTGTGGTGCTTTTAAACTGGGTACAATGAGGTGTTATTACTTTCCTCACAGTTCATCCATCCATTATATTAAAAAGCATGTTATTAGAATTAATAAATTACTTTTAGCAGACTATGAATATTCCCCAAAACTCAAAATGCGTCTACCATCAGCAATATATTACAGTCAAATATTGACTATTACTGCACTGTAGGGAATTTAAAGAAAAAATAATAACAAAAAAATCTCAATTAAAAACTCAAAAGAGATAAAAGTGATAAAAGTTTAGAAAGCCTAAAAGTGGCAGTTTCAAAGAGTTATAAAACATTATTTGTAAGGTATTTTGAGCTGAAATTTCACATACAGGCTATAGGGACATCAGAGACTTATTTTACATTTTATAAAAAGCGGCATAATATGTCTCCTTTAAAATACAAAGTGTAACGTTATGTTCATGACCAATAAAGATAAAACACAAAACCAAACGTACCTCGGTTTTTATATTGGATATGGATGTTTTTGTTTTTCAGTACTTTTGAATGGAAGTTCCTTAAACCTGAAGTGCAACCCTTAATTTGAAATACAGTAGTCACTTGCAGGAAAACGGTGGATACAGGTACAAAAAATACACTTCAAATTAACATCCAATCAAACCGCAACTGCCTTGTGTGTGTGTGTGCCTGTGTGAGGTTAAGTGCCTTGCTTTAATGTATTCTCAGATTTCTTTCGCCTCTCACAAGGCCATATATTCTCAGGTGGTGATGTTGTGTATGTGTGAGCTTGTAAACTGGCCTGCGGCTGCTCTCCGGGTTGCTCTCGCGGGCAGATAAATTAATTAAAGAAATCTGCTTTTTTTCACACATTCTCTCTCTCTGAGCCAATTACTTTGAGCCGGCGGATTGTGTGTGTTTTACTAGAGAGAGTCGAGCTAATTAAAGATATGGCGTGGGACAGAGAGAGCACTTCTGCCGCTCTAACCTGATCCTGTGGCACAGGATAGAGATAATGATGGAAAACAAACACAAATGCGCCTCCGCCATTAATGGTTAAATCATAAACGCTCACTTTTAAAGAGCGGTGTAGGAGGGTGCTAGACTGAGAGAGAAACTTGTTTTCGTGGATGTCAGACCGAGTCGTTTCTTTAGTGCAGTGTGGGAGTTCGTCTTGGATATGAGAGTGTTATTGTGACAGTTTATGGTAATTATGCATATGAAAGGACACCCGTTGCTTTTGGCCCAAATATTGTGTTATGGGGCATATTGAGAGGGTAAATGCGATGGGCGAACTTTGAACCTGATGAGTCTTTGGCTTTCTGACTGTGTAATTAGGTGGCGCTGCGGATAGACAGATTTAACAACACTGAGGGAAATTATATTACTCATTGGTCGATGTTTTTAGTTCAAAGGCTTAATGGAGTTCTGAGTTATGCTTTATGAAAGTACAGACATCGTCTTGGATGTTTCTAGTACACTGTAAAAATGATTGTAGTAAGGTTTGCAAGAAAGTACAATTTCAGTCTTTCTGCTTTAATCTTTCATGTGTTACGTACCATTTATTTGTAATTATACTAGCATCTTGTGAGCAAAATGTTGATACGGCAAAATTATTTTAGTGTACAGTTCTTACAAATACATAATTGTATTAACACTGAAACATGTGGTTAATATATTATATAGCATCTGATTAATATATAGCATGATGAAAATTCTGTCATCATTTACTCGCTCTTTACTTCAAACCTTTGAGTTTCTTTCTAACACACAACATATTTTGAAAATTGTTGCAAACCTGTAACCATTGACTTCCAAAATAGCAAAAACAAATACTATGGAAGAAATACTATTCTTTCTTTTGTGAAAGAAACTCATAAAGGTTTGAAACCACTTCAACCACAAATACCAGTGAGTAAATTTTCATTTTTTGGCCAAAGGACATCTCTTTAAAGGACATTTTGAAAAATGCAAGCTTAAGCCTTAAATAGCACTGAAAGTGCACCTCCAACCTCCCTGCAAATCACTGTCCGAAGTAACCAGATGACCAGAGACAAACTTTATTGTACAATAGTTGATATTTGCCTGCTATTCTAGTGCTGTCTGCACATGGTACATGAATTTACTGTTGATGTATCCGCGGTAGGAAACCTCTCATAACGTCCGGACCAACCCTAAAATTGTTAATAAAAGTCATCTTATGAAACATTTCAGCATAAGAATTTGTCTGAGCAGAGATCAAGGTCTCATAACACAGTTATATACATATATTTGTACAGTAATTTGTAAAGGCTTTGTTTAAATGTTTTTTCTGTTTTAGATGTTGTCAATGCATTCACATATACTGGATGACTGGATTACTGGATAATTAATACAGGTGTCAATCCAGTGGATCTTTTAGTCTAGCCGTGAAATCTTTTAATGCATATTTTTAACTTCATTTCAGACTTTTCATCTCTTTTTTGAAACTCCTGAGAAAAATCTGAAAAAGCAGGTTACATCAGCAGACTTCAGCCATTTCATCTCATCACTGTAAAAGAAATATAAGAAAGCTCTCACCTATGATTGGTTTTCCATTTCTATGCACAGTTCTTGTCATTTGCACCATAAAACCATATGCTGGTCATTGTGCATGTGCATATTCATGTGCATTTGTTGTTGTTGAGCATGAGCTCTTGATTGACAGGCGGGCAGATAAACTGGGCTGCGTGTGTGTGTGTCAGTGCCGCGCTGCTCTGCCCAGAGGGACGGGGGAAGTGGAGCGCTGCACTTCCTCTCTGCAGGGGTTTTTGTGCTGGCACACACGCGGGCAGCCCCCTCTCCTCAACCTCCACTAATGTATAATTCATGCTAAGCAGCAATTTTGATGTTTTGCTGGAGGGATAAAGAAATCCAAGAAATTCATAAATAAAGTTCCTTTTTTCCTCATCTCCAGTTAATTTATGTTATCACACAATTAGCTGACACGAGCATTGGAAGTATGGCTCCTCTGCACTGCTGAGAGAGACACGCTGAAAAATGACCCAATAAGCCTGGTCAGGTTTTCCCCCAACAGGAGAGTCTTGTCTCGTGTAATGGACCCGGATGCCCTGTGGGGCAGCCAAAAGTCCTCTGATCCAATCACATCTTCTTATTAGCGCTTTAAGGATCTTCAGGAGAGTTTCTAATAGAGCAGAAACCACACTGTTTTTCTTGCCTACTTGGAAGATTGTGGACTGTGAGTGTCTGTGGCTCTGAACACAAAAAAAACAAAACATCTAGATGTTTCAGATGTTATGTATAAACTTTATAAGTATGACATTAAAAATAATTTTTATGTTTGTTTTAGTTGATGTTTATATCAATGGCGTTGCTTTTGATATTGGTGGGGACCTAATTTCATGTTAATTCACATGATTTTACTATGCGGAGAGAATGAATGCAGACTTCTGTAAAGGGGATCGAGGCATATGACGCAATAACCATTTTATCTCAATTGTTGTTTATTCATAATCATTGTGGAGACTAAAATCTAAACTAAATTTTGATTAATTGCACAGCTATGGTTACTATTATGGTGAGTCTTGCACACACTCAAAAAAATTTTTTTTGCTGCTAGTTCAGACTACTTATTTAAAATGAGCTGAATCAACACAATTCTTGAGTTTGGGGGGACAACTTAATTGTTTTATTTTTAATCAACTTAAATTTGTAAAAACAATTTAGTTAACGTAATAAATTTGTGTTGGGACAGAATGAAGGAATTTTGTGCAACCCAACTTTTTTTACAGTGCAGTAAGGCTGACTGGAAATCTCCCTTGCGGTTTTGGCACTGTGAACATCCAAACGTACCGTAGCAGCCGCACACTGGACAGCAGAGAAAGGCACAGCCAATCACACTGTCCATATGAGTTTGGGGGAGGTAGGGCTGGAGTAGAGAATGTGATTGAACCCTTTCTGTACATTTACGTTAATGAGAGTTGACAGAGCATTATTTTATTTTGGAAGCGATTCAATTATTGGAGGCGACATTTCAATAATCGTGGATATTGTTGGTGATCCCACCCCACCCCACCCCTCCCCCCAGCTTGCTCTCTAATGGTATATACTGCTCTGTGAGCTGCATTAACAACACTATTTGGTTGCCAGTTGCACTCATTGTAAATATATATATATTCAGTAAAAAAAAATTCAGTTTTAATTACAATTTTTGCAGTAAATGCATGTACAATAGGCCGGCGTGTTGGAGCAGTGGGTAGCGCTGTTGCCTTACAGCAAGAAGGTCACTGGTTTGAGCCTCGGCTGGGTCAGTTGGCATTTCTGTGTGAAGTTTGCATGTTCTCCCAGTGTTCGTATGGGTTTCCTCCGGGTGCTCCGGTTTCCACCATAAGTCCAAAGACATGCGCTATAGGTGAGTTGGGTAAGCTAAATTGTCCGTAGTGTATCAATGTGAGTGTATGGGTGTTTCCCAGTAATGGGTTGCAACTGGAAGGGCATCCGCTGCGTAAAAATTATGCTGGATAAGTTGGCAGTTCATTCCGCTGTGGCGACCCCAGATTAATAATGACTAAGCCGAAAAGAAAATGAATGTATGTACAATACAATTTGCAATGTAATATTTTCTGACTTTTAGTATGAGAGAACATATGTAACTTTGTTTACCAAACAAGTGGTTCTAACTGAACTAAGTTATTTTTATTTTATTTGTTAGCTTTTCAGCTCCTACACTTTCTTTTTTTTCTTCACTTTCGTCAATTGGTGAAGTTTGTTCCTCGCCATGCCGCCACTGGCTTGCTTGGTTTGGGACTTTTGGAGTTGCGCAGCAATGGATTTGCTGTGAAATTTAAACTACACTGAACTGAACTAAACTGAACTTCAACTCTGAAAACTGGACTGACGGCGTTTCAATTTACTAGAACTTCTATGTTAAGCTGCTTTGACACAATCTACATTGTAAAAGTACTGTAGAAATAAAGTTTTTTTTTTTTACTAAATTCTGCCTAGAAATAGCAAAAAAAGTCCACAGATTCTGTCTAGCCCTGCTGATTCCACCTAGAATTGTTGATTTTTCATAAAGCAAACTTATTGCAGTTATTACAAGTGTTACAGATTTATTATTCAAAAATAATATTTCTTATTTTAATAAATGTATACATTTAAAACACTAGAGATTTTGCATTAGATTGTTTTTAAAAGCTCATATGAACTACATTATATGACATTAGATAAGTTCATTTCAATTAATACTTCATGTCAGTGAACACAAAATGATTCCTTCTTTTTTTCATTATTGGATTTTCTTTTTTATGCTCATCATAAGTGTTCTTGTTGTTTTCATGAAGTGTCTGTGTTTTGAGCGGACTGCGAGAGCAAGCGGTGATACACTGAGGCTCCCTCTAATGGACTCACTTTCAGCTCCATCCACTGATCTGAGTGCAGGTGTAAGGCAGCAGAGCGCTCACTATATCATTGGCCATGCCAAAACTGTCATCTCCCCCCGCCAGCTTTTTCATTAAGGCCTTTTACTTTGTGCAATATCATTTGCTTTGACATTTCGGCTGGATGTTTTTAGCACCACCTCTGTTTCCTCTGTGCTGTTTGAAAGCCACTGGTCATTTGTCAAATGGACTGATTTGTTCTTCAGCCAGTGTGATTTAGCTTCAGCTTTGTTAATTTTGCAGCGTGTTGTCAAATATCTAAAGCGCCACAGATGGTTCGATGCAGTCAATGTTTTGGGTGAATGTGTTTTCTTTGTTTAAAGGCTTCCATTAAAGCATTAAACCAGCAAGAGAGAGAACGCCAACATTCAGTCTCTGTAGTGCCAACGCCTTCAAGGTCCCAGTGTGTGTGTTTAATTAAGACCTTTTGTCTTAATTACTTAATCACGCTAATTAGTCACAAAGGTGAAACAGAGCTATATATTGTAACTGTACGGTGACTGTAATGGGAAGATGGTGTTGTTTACGATGTTCTTGGAAATCATAAATCCAAATGAAAGAGTCCTATCCTATTTGTTTAATAAGGATATTTAGAGTGCAACTGCAGACATATCTTTAAGTTTTAAGTCTTAAATTTGATCATTTGACTTTTTGAACTAGTCATACATTTGTGAATTTTTAGTAATACTAAATATTTGTAAAAATTATATATATATTTTTTATTTTTTTATTGTCTATTGTCTTAAAAAATATTTAAAACCTTTTTGAATTTTTTAATTATTACATATGTAATGACAAAATTTGTTGGAAATAATGTTCTTTTTTTTTTAGATATTTGGCCATATATCCATGGCATAAAAAATATTAATATACCATATATCTTAAGTCTTTTAAAATAACAGATTTGGACCTTTTATAACAATGTTAGATCATGTTGTAGGATCTGGTGCAACTCCCTAAAAGCTGAAAGATGTTTATGCAGTATTTACTGATGATGTTTTAGTTTGTCTTAAAAAAGCTAATAATTAAAAAACTTTAGTGATTAAAACATGAAAAAAGTTTTTAATTATAAAACTTTAAAGTTTCGGATTACTTTACATTTGATAACAAGGTTAGTTAGTCAAGTTGTATTATTCAACAAATGTAACAATTTTTATTAAACAATACTGCATATTTGTAAAAATAAATTACTTTTATTACATTATATTACATTATAGATGTATATAATTATTATAAGATGTTTCAGTGTATTAGATGTTTTTAGAAATTATAAACTTGTTCTTAATGAATCTCTTTTTCTTCATTTTATATATATATATAAAAAAATCTTATATTGGATCATTTTGCATTTTATAAACAGGGAAGGTTAGTTAGACTGATGAAACAGATTATTTAGCAATATGTTAAGCCACTAAAAAGATGAATGTACTACATAATATCTGCTACATATTTCATATTTAAACATCTCTTCAAAAGTCTCTTTAAACTTGTATTTTAATATTAAAAAAGACAAGTACTTAAAGGTTTCTTCTTTTTTAATATTTCCACCATATTCATTCTATAAAACTCTAATTAACATGCTATTCTTTTTAAACCTTATACAATATCAGATGGTTAGTTCAATTTATAAAGTGTAAAAAGTTTTTTTGTTTGTTTTTTTGTAACCCCTCGTTTGCATTTAAATGTATGATCTTATTACTTATTACTCTTATTTTAATAATAATGAATATAACTATTTTGTTTAAATGCACCAAATATATTGTCTATATTCACTCAGAAATATACTGTATATCCAGGACATAACAGACAAATATTGTTCTTATTGCTATTGTTTAAATAATTATTGGTTCTCTTAAAATGTCACATGATTTGACCTTTTATACAAGGCAAGGTTATGGCATGTTGTTACATAGCAAAAGTGGTTTTAACTCCTCAAAAACAAAAACAAAATAGTATCATTTAAAAATTCATTTAAACATCATTTAAACATTGTCTAATATATTTTTATTTAGAAGACTTTGTTAAAAACAGTGAGTATGATGTTGGAGATAATATTCTCTGAAATCATGAACTTTAAGTCAGTCAAGATTTTTTATATATGCTAATTGACTGTATATCTATACCATATATACTAGTAAAGAGCCCACAGTTCAAAACCTAAACATGATCCACATAAACTACATTTAAAACGCAGCACATCACACTCAAAAAAAATACTTTTGCTGCTTGTTCAAACTACTTATTTAAAATGAGTTCAAACAACACAGGGCAACATGCTGGCTCAGTGGTTAGCACTGTCTCCTCACACCAAGAAGGTCGCTGGTTCGAGTCCCGGCTGGGTCAGTTGGCATTTCTGTGTGGAGTTTGCATGTTCTCCCTGTGTTGGGGTGGGTTTCCTCTGGGTGCTCTGGTTTCACCCACAATCCAAAGACATGTGCTATAGGTGAATTGAATAAACTAAATTGGCCGTAGTGTATGTGTGTAAATAAATGTGTATGGATGTTTCCCAGTACTGGGTTGCAGCTGGAAGGGCATCCACTGTGTAAAACATATGCTGGATAAGTTGGCGGTTCATTTCGCTGTGGCGACCCCTGATGAATAAAGAGACTAAGCCGAAGGAAAATTAATGAATGAATGAATAAAACAACACATTTCTTAATTTTATTTAGGACAACTTAATTGTTTTATGTTCAATCCACCAAAATTTGTAAAAATGATTAAGTTAACTCAATTGATTTGTGTTGGAACAACATGAAGGAATTGTGTGGAACCCAGCATTTTTTTACAGTGCATGTTTTTCTGTCTTCACCAGCTCTAACGGCATCTGTCGCCTCTCTCGCCACATTATCAAAGTTCATTTTCTCTCACAATCATCTTAATGTGGCATCAGCATAAAGCTCAGTGACTTTGCTTCCATGTTTCCCCACATACTGTACTGTAGGTGTAACATCAGCACAGGAGCGGGTTCGTGGAGGGTCGCTGTCACGGAGCGTCCCGGTGGACAGATGTGTGGACGGATGAGGAATGGTCTTGGCTTGTCACCAGGGTAATGTGTAAGACTGGCTGTCCGGTCAGCTCGCAGCTTGCGCCTGCATTCCCCTTCGCTTAATTAGGGGTTGTTGGTACCACAGAAGGTGTCACCAACCTTTTCAGTCCAATAACAGATGGTGTTCTTTTTTTTGAGGTCCTGCCAAAGCCCACTGTCCCGCTCCTGGGAAAATGACCTAACTCGCAGGCAGCTGCTTAGTGCGGCTTGAGTGCCTCTTAAAAGAGACTTCTATCAGGGAATTAGTGGGACATACCACTGCAGCCCGAGGGGTGGGAGTTTGGGATGAGTCCTCTCTAAGCCGTTCTGAGGGCCGAGCTCGACGTTCGCATTGAAATCTGAAGTGACACTATGGACGAGGTTGAGGAGGAGGGTCGACACACTGACCGGTTTACGTGGCTCGCCGCTTCAACCCCCCCCGTCCCAAAGCAGATGGTGTGTATAACAACACAGAATGTGGTCCAGGGGAGGTCAGGGAGGGACAAAAAGTGAAAGGGTCCCCAGACAGTTGGGGAAGAAAAGGCCCGCGGAGCGTGAGGGAGGAGCGAAGGGAGGAGACAGAGAGAAGAAAAGGAGAGTTTTTCAAAGCACTGGTCAGCGAGAGGCTAAAAGAGGAGGCCGAAGATGCGAGGAGGCAGATGTGATACGTGGGAAGACAGGGGGTCGGAGATTTACAAGCTGCATGCTGGGGAAATACAGCACTACTGCTGTCAGTCAGCAATTCACTTGGCTTCACTTTCTCTCATTGTCTCTGTCTGTATATTGATTCCTCTTCCCAGTTACAGGTACCTGTAGAGTCACCTCAGTCAGAATGTGTTTCCATTTTTATGTTTAAAAGACAATAAAATTGAAAATGCAGCTGCTACTTTTTGTGCGGCACACAATAAAGTTGTAAATTTTTATTAAAATATTATATTTGTTACGCTGAATAATACTGGACACTTTATTTTAAGGATGGAATAATATTTTACTCATCTTTTATATATATATATATATATATATATATATATATATATATATATATATTATTCAAAAAGCTATTTGAGACCGACATTACTTGTATTTAAACTTATATGTACAATTTCCATATTTCTTTTTTTTAATTCATTATTTTTATTCAGAGCTGAATTTTTAGCATCATTACTCCAGATTTCAGTGACATATATGAACCCTCAGAAAGTATTCTAATGTTTTGGTGTAAAATGATTAATTTGTGGTCTAAAGCAAAAAAATAAAATATATCTTATATTTTAAAATATTATGTAAAAAATAAAACAATATCAATATGTATGGGACTTTGTAATTATTAAAATAAATTAACAATTATAAATGATGTATTATTTATTTAACATATTATTTAAATATTATAAATATTATAAAATGTAAAATATATATAATTACTTACTCCCAGTGCCATTTATATCAAAGTTGATATTTAACCGCACCATGTTGGTGTTTCGTAACATCTAGTTTTATGAGGTGAGTTGTTAGCCCAACGCTCAATCCCCAACCTGGAGGACCCGGACATACACACATACAATACAGTACTAAACTACTACAATACTAAAATTTTGTTTATTCAATTCACCTACAGCACATGTCTTTGGACTGTGGGGGAAACCTGAGCACCTGGAGGAAACCCACACGAACAAAGGGAGAACATGCAAACTCCACACAGAAATGCCAACTGACCCAGCCGGGGCTTGAACCAGAGACCTTCTTGCTGTGAGGCGACAGTGCTGCCCACAGCACCACTGTTCACAAATATATAAGTATAAAATTATTAAATATCTATTTATGAAAATGTATTCATTTGAAATCTATTTATTCTTAACTTAGTGCATGACTCTTGAATCTTTCTATGACTGACTGATGAATGTGTCAAATCAGGTTGTTTAGATCAAATCTCTCTTTCTGCGTTCAGGAAACAAACATGTTTATTGGAAGTCTGTTAGCAAACGAGACCATGTCAAATCAAATTTCTGATGATCAAACACAGCAGATCAGGTCACTCATTCAGTCTTTTATTTGATCTGAATGGCTTGGTCTCCATAGACTCTTACACACACCATCAAAAGTAAAAGAAAATCCTCTCTTCACCTATCAGGTATTTTTCCTTCGGCTATTCCTTCTTTCCTCTCTCTCAGTCAGATTTCCAAACACATGTACAGACCTGGTGATATTCACCTGTATCAATAGCTGCAAATCCTGGACTTTAATAATTGTTGTTAATAAAATTGTTATTTCATAAATTGTTGAAACAATGATCCTGTCTGATAGTCATAAAGTGTCTTACTTTTGTATGGCTTATGAGCAAGTGAGAAAGCAACAGAATAAAGACCATTTGATTTGGTACAATGCAGCAAAGTATGCTTTGATGGACTTTTTTTTAAAGATCAAATGTTAGGTCAGTATGTGATCTGGTTGTTCGAATGCATTTGACCACATGATAGTTTACACTACAAAAGCAATCTCATCCAATGCTTTTTCAACTACTGAAAGTGGTCAAAAGTGGACAAGCTCAAAGCAATTCAGACCCCATTTACACCTGTTTTAGTGTCATCCACTTGTGATCAGATTGCCAAAAATGCATTTTAATATTAGGTGTAAACACAACCTCTTGTAGTGGTCAAAAGTGGATAGGCTAAAATCATTTTAGATCCCGTTTACACATGTATTCTGGATCTTACTCTTGTAATGGGACATTTGAAAATGCAGCTTAATACTACGTGCAAGCACAGCCTTTCGAAGTGGTCAGAAGTGGACATGTTTCAGACATTTTAGACCTTGTTTACACTTGTATTGAACATTTTGTGATTGGATTGTCAGAAACACATTTATTCCAGGTGTAAACAGGGCCTATGGACATGCCTGCCAACATTCCCATTTTTCCCAGGAGTCTCCTGTATTTCACATCCATCTTCCATTTTCTTTTATTAATTTTTCCGGAAAAGTCCCGTAATTTATATATTACCTAATCATATACCCCACCCCAGGTTCACACCTCGACCTCGACCCCCCCCTGCCTTCAACTTTGCTATAGTACCCTCCCAACCAGGTCCACAACTATGATATAGTTCCCAGAATTTCAGACAAATTTAGGCAGGTATGTCTCTGGAAGTGGTCACAAATCCACATGCTCAGCATATTTTGGGCTCCATCTGAAAAAAATCCACCTGTGATTGGATTGTCAAAAATAAATGCATCAAGGGATAGTAAACAAATTCTGTAATCATTTATTAACCCTTCATTTGTCACAAATCTTTCTTTCTTCACAAAGTTTCTCTCTTCACAAAAGATTTTAAAAAGGTCGAAAACCTGTAGCCATTGATAGTATTTGTTTTTCCTACTATGGATGTCTACAGATTCCAGATTTCTTCAAAATCTCTTCCTTTGTGTTTGGAACCATCTGAGGCTGAGTAAATAGTGAGTTTATTTAAATTGTAGTGTGAATTATCCCTTTAATATCATGTACAAACGTGGGCACTAGAAGTGGTCAAAAGTGGACAAGCTTAAATTATATTAGACACCATTTACACCTGTATGTAGAGTTGTCTACTTGTGATCAGATTGTCAAAATGGGCCTAGGTGAAGAAACTGCACATAAACTTTTTTGACATTTATAGACATTGTATTACAGTTTATGTTTTTGATTTGTCTTCTTGAGTTACAGTTAAAACAGCACAGTTACAATTTTTGTAAACAGTCGTTTAAATTTTAGAATGTTTTTCACCAAAGTCTAATGTATATCCTCAGTTTACGTGGAAAATACAACACATGTTGCATGGGACCATTCTGTGTTACTTTTGCCTCCTTTTTCAAGACCTTAATGTTATTTAAAACCTAATGGAACAGCACCAGTATGAGCAAAAAATGACTGAAATCTCATTTTTGCTTGATCTACCCCTGAAATACCTCAATCCTCCAGGTCAAGCTCTGATTGCTGAACTGAAAGCGTAGGTCACTGTAACAGTTGTGTTGATACAAGTTGACACTGATCTGGAATCCGTTCAGGAAGCTCCTACTCAAAGCCACAACAAACATTCTCCTTTCACGCTATGCCGCAAATGAGCCAATTCATTTCCAGCCGATAAGAGCTCACGAGAGGCCTGATTTCAGCTTAATCACTTCATATTCTTGGCGAACGTTTGTGGGTATGTTGTTCAAACGTTACCTCCCTGTGTTGTGTGAGAGCTCTTAGTCATTCTTCGAAGAGATGTGTGTGTGTGTGTGTGTGTGTTAATGAGAGTGCACAGGGAGCCGGGCTGTTTAACAGGAGTCATGTCTTTGTGTTGGCCTGCGTGGAGCGCTTTAGTTAACAGTGAATAATGGTGCTTGATTACAGCCCATGAGACGGCACATTGCTTAAAATCAATTCTCAATGCAATTACCCACCGCAAACGCCTCCCCTCTCTGCCGGACAGAATAGGAAGTGATTGTGTCAAAGGACAACATCATCTCTGCAAATGACTTGTTGCCTCTTCATATAGAGCCATTAGATGTGGCAGAATATCAGTCAGGAGGCCTTTCAGCGCTCGTATGTACATATTCCCACCTTAGAGCATACCGACATGCTAACATGGTGATTTATTTGTAGACACACTGGGAGAGATGCTTATCAGGCTGTACAGTCAAGTCCAATAACAAACACAAACGCGCAATTGAATTATTGATATCTGTTCAGCTTTGCTGTTTTTGTCTCTCTCTGTTTACTCAGTCCATTTATAGATGGAATTTTGGTGTGTTGTGTGCAAGTCAGTGTTTCAACAAGCTTCATAGTTGCTGTTTGAAAATGTTAATGGAGTGCATTAACGGCCGCTCACTTTTTCATCAGCACAGCTAAGTTCTCCTTTTTTTTTAAATGTCTTTGTTAAAACATAATAAGCCTTGAACCAAACAAATCAGCTATGCAGAGAATCACATTACAAACTTTAACGCAAAAAAACAAATGAAGAGACAATTAGCTTAACTTATTTTAATGACTAAAAGTACTACAATCCCATAAAGCAATGTGAATGACAAATTAAATTTGTTGCTAATTTGTCATTCGCATTGCTTCATGGGATTGTAGTTCTTTTCTTTATTTAATCAGTTAAGCAAAATGTCTCAAGTTTTATTTTGCGTCCAATCAAAATTTGTTATGTGATTCTCTATATGGCTGCTTTGTTTGGATCAAGGCTTATTATGCTTTAAAGGTGCAGTATGTAAGTTTGACACCCAGTGGTTGAACTAGGTATTGCACTCCTGGATCAAAACACACGCAAGCACAGGTTGCCAGATTGACGTGGGTGTACCTGAATATCGAGCCTAAATGCTGATTTAAACCGTTTTCTAACTAAAAGCAACGGCACACGATAGAAGAAATATTTTTTTCATACTAAAAGGAGTTTTTGTCCTAACCAACACCTGAAATTTCTGTTTTAGAAATGTCTTCTATTTCTCACAGTTGAACAACAGGATAAACAATGATCACCTCAGGTACACCTCGTGTGCTTTATTCAGTGTTAAATGCTAGTAATGTGAGTTTGAATGGCATATTACATGACATTTATTGCCATACTAGAGGAGATAGTTTCACCTCAGAACTGTGACTCAGTGCAAGCCAATATTTCTTGAATATTTGTAAACATATTATGGTATTTTTATGCTTTAGAAGAGTCAAAAACTCACATACAGCACCTTTAACATACTTTAAGCTTTAAATATTAGCTTTAAACTTTTAATTTAAAGTTGTTGGTTGTGTCAATAGAAACAAGCTAATTCAACTTCATTGCTGACTTTACATACATTCGTAAATATTACAATATTTTGAGAGTGTAGGGAGATGGACTTGTTTACATCATTCATGGTGCTTTGTAGTACTGGGCGGAGCTAACGATGTTTTTAGGCACACTTTACTCACTGTGACTCATCGATTGGTGGAGTTGTTCTGTAAAGCATGATGAGTAGTGGAGTTTTTTTTTCTTCTCAAACCCCACCTTTACAAACAGAATTATTACAAACAGAGATGTTCAGCAAAAGAACACTATAAAAAAAAATTGTATTACAAAAAGTCATGACAACAAAAACATTTGTTACTTTAACTTAATATTTTTAGTTAATTTGACTGATGTAAGTTGAGATGACTAGAAAAGATCATTTGATTCAACTAAAACAATCAAGGCAGTAAGATTTTTTTTACAATGTATATAAAATCAATTGACAACACCATAGTTCACAAAAGCGGTATAATAAAAATACATTTCCCTGTTGAGAAAATGAAGAGAGTTTTTACTTCAGGAACCCAATTTGTACACAGTACTTACAATAGAAGATCATACTGTGGTACTTATTACTGAATCTACTTTTCAGTCTTAATGTTTTTCATCCCTAAAGTAATAAGTATGACAACTAACCCCAGTCTCTGTATAACAAAGACAAATTATTATTATTTTTTTCTTCAGCCTGGCGAATGAGATTCACTATCCCCACTCAAGGGTTATTTGCCAGGAAAAAAACTGCGGAGCAAGTGCAGGTCAGTGTGTGTGTGTTCTGTCTCCTCTAAAGGTTGGTGTTTGGCTGCTTTGTGTCCAATTCATTAGTTATTTTATCAGGCTTTGAGTGATGGATGTGTCTCTTTGGAAACCACTTGTAAATTGTTGTGGTGTTTTTACAGCCTGTAGCTCACTTGTTTGTAGGTTACACACACGCACACACACAGTTCATCAGCTGCACATTTGTCCCTTAATCTCCACCTTAACAACAATACTTAACACTCCTGATTTGACTGTATATTTCTGCCATATTATTGGAATTTAATCGATTTTTTTTCCAAGGAAAGTGGCTGAAAACAAAACTCTGCAATACTAAACTTTCAGTATATACTTGTAAGTGTTCAAAAGTGAATTGATTCAGTGTTAATCACTTTATGAATACTTTCAGTTGTAAAACGGCCTATTTAGAGAGCTTGTCTGATTAAGCAAAATAGATTAAAGAAGGGTCATTTCTTTCTTTTTTTGCTGTCATGTGATATATAAGGTAACGACATCCATGTTTGTCTGTTTGTACATCTAAAACCTTTGCGTTTCTCTCTTGCATTCACACTCAGGGTTTTTTTTTTCCCTCTCTTTCCTCGCTGTGAAATGTCAAATGGAAATTGTTTATTACCCAATAGATGGAGGCAACATCAGGATCACATGATACATAGAGTCACTGTTACATAGAGAGGGATTGTGCGTGTGTGCTTATGTGTATGTAGGTTTTTGAGTGAAATGAGAATGGAAACTTGTAATCAGCTGGTGGTTCAGAGAAAATAGAGGTCTGAAGATGAAAGAGAAGGACACACACATTTGCAGTCCCCCCTTTTCTGAGATTTACTGTCACCTTTGTGACTGAGACCAAGTTCTCCTCACATAAATACAAAAGACATAGCCCAAGATGGGTTTTTTGAATGACTTACAGAGGGTCCGAGATGTGATGACATCAACCCCCTCTCTATAACTATTGGAAATGCTACAGATGGTCCTGCCAAACACACTCTTTGAAAATCATTTTTTTTAATTAACATTATTTACTTTACAAGTAAAAGACTGTTTGCATACATTGTGCAAAATAATGTTAAACAAATACATTCCTTCCAAGGAACACAAGGTGAGAATGTTGGAAAAATGTTTTGGTCAGTTTTTTCAAATAAATGTATTTTTGTTGTTCACATAGGCCATTCAAACTATAAAAAGTGGCAAGATATGACATGCTGTTTATGTTATTTTTTTATTGCACTTTTTAAAAATTATTTTCATAATTTGCATGAAGGGCAGCACGGTGGCGCAGTGGGTAGCACAATCGCCTCACAGCAAGAAGGTCACTGGTTCGAGCCCCGGCTGGGTCAGTTGGCATTTCTGTGTGGAGTTTGCATGTTCTCCCCGTGTTGGCATGGGTTTTCTCCGGGTGCTCCGGTTTCCCCCACAAGTCCAAAAACATGTGGTATAGGTGAATTGTGTAAGCTAAATTGTCCGTAGTGTATGTGTGTGAATGAGTGTGTATGGGTGTTTCCCAGTGATGGGTTGCGTGCTGGAAAGGGCATCCGCTGCGTAAAACATATGCTGGATAAGTTGGCGGTTCATTCCGCTGTGGCGACCCCTTATTAATAAAGGGACAAGTCGGAAAAAATAATAATAATAATTTGCAAGAAAGGTGAAATTAAATTAAAATATAAATATAACATGATAATTTTTGTCAGAAAAGTTTTCTTTAAAGCTAATGATTAAAATAGAAGTAATAAACTTACTCAGATTAATCAAAATAAATTAAAGATATAAATCTAAAAGGTTCAATTTAAATTGATAAAAATACTCTCATTTACAGTTTTGTCTTCAGAAATTGGCTCACAACACAAAATGGTCACAAAAACAATTATTTAAATGTATTGTGACTGAACATACATTTATTTCACCAAATACATTGCAATTGTGTTGTCTAAAAAATGCTCTGAAGGACAACTTTTTTATTTTAAATTGGGAAGAAATGCCATTGGTAGTTCACAGAATTTAACAAATATAAAATTTTACTCAAATACACACCTATAAATAGGGTGGCACGGTGGCTCAGTGGTAAGCACTGTCACCTCACAGCAAGAAGGTCGCTGGTTCGAGTCCCATCTGGGCATTTCTGTGTGAAGTTTGCATGTTCTCCCCATGTTGGCGTGGGTTTCCCCCACAGTCCAAAGACATGTGGATAAACTAAATTGGCCATAGTATATGAGTGTGTGTGAATGCGAGAGTGTATGAGTGTTTCCCAGTACTGGGTTGCAGCTGGAAGGGCATGAGCTGCGTAAAACATATGCTGGAATAGTTGGTGGTACATTCCGTTGTAGAAGGAAAATGAATGAATGAATATGCCTGTAAATTTAATTCATTAATATTATTTACTTATAAAAGTATGTTAGTAATACTAACATAACAGTCCATACAGCTTCGGAATAACATTGGTCTGAGTACATGATTACATATTTGTTGGAATGAACTATCCTTTTAAGACCATATTTACAAAATCTCAGTCCAATAAAAACATCATTAGCAGGTTTAGCACACTTTGAATCCCCATTCTTTTTCATCACCATCCACCCCTCGGCGTTTGCCTGTGCTCTTAGTGCAGGTTTTGCCTGTAAGACAGGGCTCAGAGCCAGTGTTCCTGCGTCCCGCTGTGTTTACATGGAATCCTGGGGAGACTCCAAAGGTTTCCTGCCTGCGAGACTCAATAATGTGAAGCCTGAAGCTCGAGGCTCACATGGGCACGTTTATGACTGACAGCATCCGTATTTACACACTCAAACACTGTCACCATCACATGAACAGCATCGTCCAGACAGAGAGAGGGAAAACCCATATGATCACCAATACACCACCTCACACACACACACACACACATGCATGACTCACACCAACATCCGGGACTCGCACACTGGCCCAAAGTGGATCTGTGGAGGTGCATATTTTTGCATGTATTTGCATAGATAATCAGTTTAGAAAAGTCAGCTGTATTTTATTTATTTATTTGGTATGAATTGTACATGTTATGGGGTCCGGATGCAAAAATAAATAGGCACTTCTGAATACTAAGTAGATCTGGTTTGGACAGGTTTGGAGTTGTGTCCTTGCTACAGTAGTTTGGGCTTGGCAAGTTCAACTGAGGAATATGAACTCCTGAAAATATGAGGACAATTCTGGTCATTTTTTTTCACAATTGAACAGCACTGTAATTTATAACATCGCTTGACTACTCCTGTTTCACTGAATATTAGCTCTTTCCCTGCCATTGATGAGATATCTTGTCAATTAAGAGACATTTCCCTGCCATTGACAAGTTTTTATGGCATTCACAAAATCAAACAAACCAAAACAAAATGAGAGAATGAGACCTAACACCATGTTTTAGGTGTCTTATATGTTAAGGGAAGCATGTTCTGAATGAGTCAAGGGACTACTGGGTCTACTGGGTACGAAACACAAAGACGATCAGTGTAGATCAGATCGCGTAATGAGATCACATGTAAAAATGAAGAGGTATACATGCAGGCGCCGATGGATTCGGCCTCTACTCATTTTTTGATCATTTTTCACAAGCTTCTCTGTGTGTTGTGAATAGTCCAATAATTAGCTGATCTCACTTTATCTAACTACGTGAAGTTTCACAAACTAATTTCGAGAGGAGCACGTGATATGAACGA
>CAIGQV010001633.1:15395083-15407165 GCA_903798115.1 Danio jaintianensis
TTATTTAGCAACTCGTGTATTTGCGATTAAGGATCAAAACTAGAATATCTCTTCCAGTAATGATAACCACAGACCCTTTTTTTACTTATAAATCAAAAACCACCATTCTTAAAACCCATATTTCTCCTGAGGGAATCCCCGAGGGAAGCCATGGCTTGAAAATGCTAAATATTTTTTGCATTTTAGGACTACAAACAGAACAGCTCTATATATTGGCTAATTATATGCAGATCGAGGCATTTTGTGCGGGTTTCTGATGAGAATATAACTTCAGAAGTTCACAACTCCTCACGCAGCCTAAGCTTTTAATAGCTGCAAGCAGCTCCGTGTATCAAAACACAGCATCTCGTTCCTGCCAAAGCTATCAATGGTCCTGTCTATCTTGCTGCGTTTCAGCCCATTGTGTTGTGAATTTGTAATTCTAGGCAATGGTGAATTGCAGTGATTATGTAGCCGTAATTTAACCAGGATGATGTGTTTAATTGAATTGTTGCTCCCTGATGTTCCTCTCTAGCGAGAATGCTGTTCTGTTGACAGATGTGTTTTGTCTGTGAATGCTTGTTGTTGTTTTCTTCCTTTCATCCCTTGCTGTGTACGTCTGTTTGTGCGACTATGCGCTTTCTTCCCGAGTTTGTGACCTTGGATGTTTTCTTTAAATGTTAATGTCTAGACTTCTGATATATTTCTATAGTGTGCGTGCGAGGACATTTTGCACTTGAGTACACAGTGTTGCCTTCATACCATTTTCTTTGGGTTGACGGCTATTTCTTCTGCAAAGTGCAGTGCTGAGAACCTATTTCACCGCAGTCGTCACCCTCCCCCACATCTCTCCATGTAAACACACACTCGCTTTCCTCTCCCTCTTCTTCAGCGCTCTCCCTTTCAGTCTACAGGCTCGTCTTTGCCAGCCCCATCTCTGATATCCACTTTTCTCCACCTTCCCTCTCTCGCCATCACCTTCTTTCTCTCCTGCTCATTTCCCTCCATCTCGGCGGAGGGGCAATTACCCCAGCGTCTCTAAACGCTGGCGATCTGAGCATCCTTGCGCTATGCATTGTCTGCAGCAATTTACCAGCCGCATCTCCAGATGAATGCCTCCATTCACAATTACACCCCTTCCATTAGCTGCTGTCGCTGCTATGTTTGGAGGGGACGGGGGGGTTTGTTGTCTTGTTTTTTCTTTTTTTCTTCTTCACGTCTGTAAAAAAAAAAGCAATTAAATGTGGACAAAGCAAGTGAGGATGGAATTGTGCCCTCTTTCCACCCTTCAAATCAAGAAACTACGTTTTTAGGCCTCGTTTCGCAATCTCTCCTGTTCTTTGCTTTTCTTGGTCTCTTTTTTGGGATTTGCATTTGTCTGTATTTTCACTTTGGCCACATTCACAAAGCAGCAGAGTACAGTTGCTAGTTCAAACGCATGTCAGATATTTACGGGAGTGATCTCACATACTTCATTTTCTGGTCTCACAACCACATTCTGGTCTCACAAGCCTTGCTATGTTAACAACACTAGTAGACAACTTGTTATCTTTCATGATGTACAATGTGAAAGATCTACTCCACGCTGCAAATACCTACAGGGTGTTTTGGGTTTTGATGTGTGGTTTCAATAACAGACTTCAATATGAGCCATGTGCCATCTGAAGTTTTAGATCCTGTTGCTGTCTTTGACTGGAGTACCACACAAATTTGTGGTCTCCATATTTTAACCACTTTGGTTCTGCTCACCTTGCTCTGACCAGGATTCAAGCCTACTTTTTCATCATGTGAGTCAGGCGGACTAACGGGAACATTAAAATCCTCAGCTCGTAGCATGCATCTTAAGTCTAGGGTAAATGGGATCACCATTTGAGCCGCATGTGTAAGTCAATAAGAGCAGTGCATGGTAAACCTCACTTGCCTGGCCTGAAGAAGTGCGCTACCAATTGACGCCAGGGGCTGCAGTCAGTCATGTTAGTGACTGATACTTGGGGTTGCAGTCTTTAGAATCTCTGTAAGTGAACCTGCCTCCCATGCCTGTTCGAATCCCACTATGGGAGGGGCAAGTGGTACTGAAGGAGTCGTGAGATATGAGCTGTGTTTCATCTTAAGTTTGAAGTCTAATCACTGTCTTTGACTGAGCTGCAGACCGTTTTGTGCTCTCCACTAAATTCCAGAAATGTTGAGACGTTTAAATAATAAAACAATAAAATCAAGAATATGCAATTTGCAGATTTTTTCATTTTTTTTTTTCATTTTCAAAAGTTAAAGAAAAAAATGCCAGTGTTTTTAGCAAGAAAATTAATTGTATTCCATAAATATTTAAATTTTTTAATTTTGATGCCTGAAACACACTCAAAAAAAGTTTGGACAGAGGCATGTTTAACACTGCGTCACATCAACTTTCCTTTTAATACAATGTTTAATCATCTGGAAATTGATGACAATTTTTGTAGTCCATTCTATGTCTACAATGTTTGTCTGTAGCACATGCAGAATGAGACTTCATCTAATAACCACAGATTTACCATGAAAGACATAATCTTGATGGCAGCAGTGTATGGCTCTATATTCTGCTAATATATGCCTCCATATTAATGGTACCTGTGCACACATTTCTCACACCAATGTTGTTTGCTCTGCTGTTCCTTCATGACAGACGTTTGTTTTCTGCATCTGTCGCTTATGAAAGTCTGGATGGTCCCCCTGAACTTTGAGACTGGGCTCAATGTTTTTTTTCCCCAGAAACAAGCTGAAATATGGACTCCTCTGAACCCAGCACACATCTTCACTCTGTTTTGATGATCTGAGATCAGCTCTGGCCAAGAGATCCAGTGGCATCACTACTGCACACAACCAATGTACAGCTTTCACCATCAACAACAAGTCAAGTGGCATTTCTTGATGCAGACTGTGTTCAGTCTCAGTGTTTTTTCTGAAGGTCTCCTGAGCTCAGGTGGCTTTTTTTAAACAGAACAACATAACAGTTGTTCATGCAGTGTCGTCTGAGGATCAAAGGTAAAGCACATTCACCTTAGGTTTAGAGACTTTTTCTATACATATTTTTCTGGATTTCCTCAGTGTTGGCAGTTAGTGAAATTGGTTGTGATTTTGCATTGATAAATGTTATTTTTGATTTGTTTGACAATTCTCAAATGACTTTTTGCACAAAATAATCAGTCATGATCCTGCTTTGCTTGCAAAAACCGAGATGCTCATTTTATACCCAACCATGAAGCTCTTGTATATCATCAGTTCACCTGCTCATTGTGGACTGCTTCAATACTGTTTCTTGGAAATCTTTTCTTTGTACTTTTGTCAATTTAATAAATTGTAAAGAAAGTTAAAGTCAAAGAAAATCAGCAGGTTGCATATTATTTATTTTATTGCATTTAAAAAAATGTCCTACAGGTAGCATGCCTGTTATGTCTAGGGGCTAGGGTCCTAGCAACTATCCTAGCTGGCCTTCATTGCAAACCCCCATGAATTTCAAAACCTGATTTACACTTCTACGTTGAGTGATCACTATACCCCATGGCACATACCTTGCACGTAACCTATGAAGTTGTGAGTGTTTATCCTTCTGTGTTTTGTCTGTGCTGCTCTGGCAATAACACATCCGAAACACTAGTAGCCAATGGGGTTTCTATGTTCCACTGTGTTGAGTTTCTTTGCCTGTTATTTTGGTTTTAAGCTGGAAATGCGTGCAATGCTACTGTAGAAAAGCTAAAAACACACTCATTCAAGGAAAAAAGAGAAATGGAAAGAGTGAACATTTAACATCTTTAATCATAAATTAAACACAGAAACAAAAGTATTTATCTCCGGCTCCTGCATGGGACTCGCCACTTGATAAACCCTCTTTGCTCCCACAGCTCTCAGCCCCGCCCACACTCATCACCGCTACCAAACCAAACAATCATAGATCTTGTTCTCCTCAACGCCACAACATGTAGTTAAAATTTTTGAGAGGTGTGCGTCAGGGTAAGGCAACGTGTATGCGACAAACCATATGCCAGACTATTCGCATGCACTTGATGCAGAAGTATAAATTGGCTTTAAACCTCACTTTCACACAGATCATGGCACCAATACAACTACTCTGGTTCTACTCACTTGGATGCTAATGACTGCAGCCCCTTGCATGAGTTATTATTCCCATGACTGACCGCAGCCCTGTGTCACTAGTGTGCTTCTTGAGGCCAGTCAGATTTACAGGCATAGCTATTACTAGCTGGCTTCTGTTGCATTCATTCCCATCTGGGTCATGGCACCAATGTAACCCATCTAGTACTAATTTCTTATCTTATAATAGGATTAATTAAGATTTGATTATTTGTAGCAAATGGGGTAAAACTTTGCTGTTTTGAATATATCCATATTTTATATTTACTTTAGTCAATGTCTGTATGTATAGTCACAAATTGAAAAGCAACTTGTTCTCAGTTGCATGTTCATACAGACAGTGTTCAATATTAGTGCCTCTATTATAAACTGCTGTGTGAACAAGACATTTCCACACTCGTGCCTATTAATAAATGTGATTATGAACATAGGCTTTGTGTTGTTCTTCTGAAGGGCAGTTGTTAATTTTTACTGTCTCGTCATACATCTGACTGACCAGTGATGTAAGGAGATTCACACTGATGACATCCCAGCCCTTAAATAACATTGAAGTTACAGTGTGGCAGCTTGGATCTCAATGAGTGATTTAGTATTCCAATAAATCACTGAAACAATCTAATTTCCTATAGATTTCAATTTCCTCTGAACAGATCGGCATTGATCGATTTCAGGTATAGGAGCATGTCAGGCCTCTCTCAAGACTTTGTGGTGAAGGATTGTTGGAGGAACGAGAGCTGCTTGTTTTTAGATCTGGACATCAGGAGCCTTCTTCGCAAAAATAGATATGACCAGACTAAATCTGAATCTCATGAGTGGCCTCTAGTAGAAACTTAAATGATGTATGTTCAAAATGCTTCTGATACCAATAAATAACTAAAATACCCATAATTCGACTTCTTTTTTTAATTTAATTCAGAGTAATGGCTTACTGTTTGTTTAGTATTAGTCAAAGTTAGATTTTTTTTATGTGACTTTTGGTGCCAATATACACTACCATGCAAAGGTTTGGAGTTATTAAGAAGTAACTGATATTTTATTCAGCCTTATTTTTAATTGTTTTAAAAAAAAACTCTTTTACATAGTTTTTTTTTTTTTTTTTACTTTGCATTTATTAAAAAATCCTGAAAAACAAATCATGATTACAGCACAACTGTATTGAAAAATGTAATGTAATTATTAGTTTCTTGAACATTTAATTAGCATACTAGAATGATTTCTAAAGCATCATGTGACAGTGAGAATTAGTAATGGGTGCTGAGAATTCAGTTTTGTCATCTCAGGAATGAATTACTTTTTCAAATATATCACAATATAAAAAGTGATTACACATATTATTAACATTGTGCATTATCACCGTATTTTTGATCAAATAAATCTACTCTTGTTGGGCATAAGAAAATGTTAAAATAAACACACAAGTTTACCTTTTCTGTTTTTCTGTGACTTTTTTCAGGATTTAATAATTTATGTAACTTCTTTTGACAGGACTGTTTGAATGTTATATAGTTGGGTTGAAATAGGATGAGAAATTATCCCAGGTGGATCTGAACTGGTCATCTTGCAAATATGCAAGACCACTGAGAACATACTGGAACATGTGGACCAGCTTCCAAGCCATGTCTCTGTATTTTTATTGATTGTTTTTCTTCAGCATAACTGGCATGCAAGATTTATGTTGATTGGCATTGCATTACGAGGATCAAGGAAATCCCTTGATGGTTCAAAGTTCAGTAATATAGGCAAGATCTTTATCAATACATAAATCAGCAAAAAGCATGTGCAGCACCTTGTAATTCATGTGGGTGAGACACTTTCAGAGATGTTTTCTCCTCTGTGATGGAGTAAAGGTACATATCGGTTTATGTTGTGGAAGGCTGTATATCAGGTTTTGAATGTGTTGGGAGGCTGTTCGCCGTCTCTCCTCTGGTTCTTCCCCCAGAGGCAGGAGCCTTATGGATCGCAGGAACGAGGAGGAGAAATAAATTGGAGAGTAGGATAAATCGATGCTTGACGGAGAGGCAAATAGACCTTCCAACCTCAGTCCAAACGCAGAGCTTTGGTTATTTTCCTTAGGGCTGTATTGGATTGGTTGGCGAAGGCTGAGGAGAGGGCTCAGGCAAGTCTTGGCCTACAAATGATGTCCTTTGTTTTATCCATTAACGTGTAGAGCACCTTTAGCATTTTGGGGTGGACATTGGTGGACATTGGAAGGGTGTCTGGAGTTTCAAACAGCAATGGTGCTAGCAGGGCATAATTTCACTGTACAGCAAATTCTTTAATCTTCCTATATGTAATGAAATCTTTTGAATTTCATCCTTGGGGATCCTAAGAAATTAATTCAAAACATGATTTGAACCCCATATGTAGTAGGGCTGACACTCAAATCACTACGGTAAACATCAAGCAACAGACTCGAGATCAACTGGTGCAAGGACAAACCTCAGGTCTCAGCTACAGAGCAAACTCGCGAAAAGGTCAAGCTTTAGCGAGTCACTTTGTGCATGTGTGGATTTGTTTGCTTGTGCATGTGTGCATGAGATGTAAAGCAAGTTCTTGTTGCATGGCCTGAACTTACAAATGTATCATTCATAATGTTGTAAAACTCACAAATTTCTAAATAAATGTGTGTTACCGGAAGTTTTAATGAAGAGATAATAAGCTTATTAGGTTTTAATAAAAAAAAAAACATCTTAATTGGTGTTTTAAAGTTATCAGTGTTTGGAACAATTTGAGGTTTTGGAACAACAATCACTTTTGCATAAATATCAAAAATAAGATCTGACTGTATGTCTCTAATGTGTCTTTTGTGTATTTATGTGATGATTCAAACTGTAGCATGCAAAGTGTTACTATTAAAAGTATTGCAGACCATTTTTAACCCCTCACTTAATGCACACATATCCACACTACATTTATGATTTACATGGGAACAGTTCCCAGTTGCAATTTCTAAGATAACTTTTAACGGTAATCCAAACTTGCAGTGTTGCTCCACTGTGGGGTTCTGCTGTAGTATTGATGTTTCAATTAGAACAGCGTTACATACCGCCGCTGCCTCGTAACACGGTGCGTCTCCTACCATCTGCTGCACTTCCACATATGAAGAACGAGACGCATGGGGCTAATCGAGCTGCACATGAGCGATGGGACCAGGAGCTCCTTCACGTCTCTATAAAGTCTGAGAGGAGTCTGTAGGTCTGGAATCTCAGGTATAGCCAACTACTAGGCAACTAAGAATTACTTCATACAATTTGACAGATGTATTTCAGGATTGTAAGTTTGAAACCTTGAGATTTTGGAGATGTCACCAAAGAGGCATTTACACAATGTTTTTTCATTTTAGCCATTTGTTTACACAACAACACTAGCAGAATGCTAAATTCTGAAAACAGGTAATCATTTAATTTTTGCAGTAAACTACAATACATGATTATGTGCTACAGTGCTCAGCATAACTGAGTACACCCCATTTTGAAAATGAATATTTTTTATCTCAGTGAATATAGGCAATGTATTTTGGTGCATTTAAACAAAACAGATTTATTAAACAGATATATTTATTAAAATAATATTTTAGTCGCCAAACATATTTAGAAACTGAAAGATAATACAATTAAATTCAAGCAAAATATTGCAAAACAAAATTACAACTTACAAAATTTCAACACAATCTTTTTATTATTTTGCTTCTCTTGATTTTTCCTCTTTTTTAAATTTGTATTTAATATTTTTCTATAGCATATAAATTTGGGTGTACTCGTTTTTGGACCGTTATCGTAAGTTATTTTGTTAGATAAGCTCCAGATTTGGCTTCAGTACTGACTAATCTAATGTGTATGCACAAATATAATATTGTATATTTTCCTATTAAAAATATGAATTTAAAAGATAGATTTGTGAGAGGTGTACTTATATATGCTGAGCACTGTACATCTCCAAATGTGTTACATACTGTAAATCTCTAGCGTTTATTGCATAAAATGCAGTGATTTGTCCTCCATTTAAAGTATTTAGCTGTCTGTTATTCATCCCATTACCATTAAATTTTGACCTTTATACTGACTCTTGTTGGTCTGGATGTTAGCTTGTTTATGTGGTACTGTTGTTATTATTGGTCACTTGGTGAATTGCATCATATGTCAACATTTCTATTAATTAATTAAAATATAAATAAGCTATTTTTAAATAGCAAAAAGTACTTAGTACATATTTAAAGGGATAGTTCACCCAAAAAATGAAAATGTTGTCATCATTTACTTGGCTTAATCTAGTTTGAGTTTTTTTTATCTGTTCAACACAAAATAAGATACTTTGAAAAATGTTTGAAACCTGTTACCATAGTCTTCCATATAATTCGTTTTTCCTACTATGGATATCAATGGTTGCAGGTGTCTAACATTCTTAATAATATCTTTTGTGTTCAACAGAACAAAACAAAATCAAACAGGTTTAGAATAAGTAAAGGGTGAGTAAATGATGGCAGAATTTTCATTTTTGGACGAACTACTTCAACAGTAAAATTATTCAAAATCATTTGCATTTTTATACCAAAATTCTCAAAAGCGGGATGTAATGTAAATTATAGCTCAGTATTTTGGAATCCTTGGCATTGGGTTTTCGTCCGCAACCTGTTGTTCATTGGAAAGCATGTTGAAGTGATTAAAGGTTTAGATGCTTGATTCAAATGAATACATGCAGTGAGTCTGCTATTTGGCAGTGTTGTTTATTCTGGAATGAGATTAAATAAAGCACAGTAGATGATTCTTCTCCATGTCATGGGTTGTGGCATTTAATCCTTGCTATTCTGTGGGAGAAAAACAAATCACTCATTTCTCCAACTGGTCCTGTTCAAAAGGAATGATACAGAGGCTCTGAAGATGCTCGAATCGCTTTTGGTGCGTGGACGGATCTCATAACAGGTCTCCACTTAGCCTCACAGGGGTGGTCTCTTGCGCCCCCCCACAATGGATGCAGACAATCGGTAACCAATTGTAGTGAGGGACAGATTTAACGATGTCTTTGTGTAGATTAATTGCTTGGGATTACTGGAATCTCGGTGCAAGACCTGTTCAACAAGAGCTGTATAAGGATACTCCCCCACTGAGAGAGATAGTTCTCCCCGTACACATGCATACGTGCATAGGGTTTTTTTAAATATTGAAAAACGAATCCACTTTTTTTGGAATAAAAATATGGAAATTCTATGGTGTGCGAGTTAGAAGCTATACATTGACTTTGAAGGGACCCCTTTTGTGCTCTTTTTTTTTTTTTTTTTTTTTGCTGTGATGTCATATAAGAACCATTTATGGTTCCTATGCAGAGAACTTGTCTAAGTTCCACTTTCGAACCACTTTTTCTTTGTGCTAAAAAATTCTCTATTGAGACCAAAATAAAAATAAACAAAAACCTCTAAAATATTTCCCCAATTCGAAATAATACGAAAAAGTGCTCAAGTGAGAGAATAACGTAGCTATGTCCTTTAAAAATTATACAATATTTACAGCACTGTGTGGAGTCCTGTCAAACAATTGTATTTTATGGTAATACGTCTTTTATCGAAGGAAAATGCCAGGTTTCTTTCTCTAGCCCTTCGGTGACCTGTCTGCAGCTCAATGATGGGAGTTTCTTTTGATATCTTTTCAATTTAGAGCCAATTTTTGGTCTAACATTTTTTGTAGAATGGAAAAGTTCCACAGATGTTTTTCATGGAACCATTACATTTTAAAGGAATTTTAAACAAAGGCCTATGTAAATAAAGCTAAAGCTATAGATTTCCTGAGGTTATCTATCCCAGTTCCCTTTCACAAGGAAAAAGTTTGGTACTAATATCGGTTAGCTAAACCCTTATAAAAAATACCAAAATGTTGAAAGGCTAGCTTTTATATTTTAGCAATATAATTTATGGTACATTATTGACTTACCGCCCTAAGCATAATGGAAAGGAAAGATAGTGACTGTTGCCATGGTTACCTAGTTTATCAATCGCGGTTTGGGAACCGTTCACGACTAACTTGTACTGTAGCCTACACTAACTTGTAGCTTATTGTACATTTAAAAGCCTTGTTAAAACCTCTGGGCCCTAAAGCCTAGCCTGTATGTATAATGCGCAATTTTGCTACACGTTAAGTCCCTCCATCTGTTTTCATCTGAAGACATTTTATTAATCCAAGTTTTTTGCTCCGTCTTGGGTGATCAAACCGTCAATGATTGGCGTAACTATGAGAAGAGTTTGATTATTGTGTGATTTAAAGCATGTCTTTGTGAAATGTAATTAATTATTTTCAATCAGTATTTGAACATGACCGGGATCTTGTGTGAAAATCCACTGAGGGAAATATGTTGATGTATGGGGAGACAGTTACCTAATTAGACCATAAAAAATGGAATCTTTACAGCATGCGGGTCATATAATTACTGTTAATTTAACGCTCAGATTCTCTGTCATTAATTTTTATTCCCTTAAATGTAGTTTGGCAGCGGCTCCCGGAGCTCAGAAATAGATTTCACTGTATTTGAGAGCGCGCTGGCCCTTCCAAATGAATTACCGTAGACCCCAGTCCAAATAACAAGACTCGCATCATTTATGCGTTGTTAAGCCATGTAATTGAACGATCCATAGTTTGCATATTATACCATTAAAGTAATGTGCTTTGGTTTTCTCCCAACACGACTATTTAAGCTTCTGTGGCGTTGTGGTAATTCTCTGAATTACAACCTTAATTGCCATAAATGTTCTTTTGATTTGGGTGATTTCACTGTTACGCCACAATGATGTTCATTATTACGCGGATGAATTTCCGGAACGTGTCTTTAAGGTTTTTCTTTTTTCTTTTTTAGAACGCCCTTTAACCCCACCTATTATATTCTCTGTACAGTGTTTTCGTCTTTTATCTGTTTTTTTCCTGCTTACAGTGTTTTTTCCATCCTTTTTTCACCGTTTTATACTGGATAGGCTAGTGTCATTGCCATGATGACCACGCTGTGTACAATATTAACTTAAGCTGTATAGGCCGATCCCATTATTGACCCATTTTCAAACATAGGGTATACGCGTTTATATGTGCATTATAATACTATTAACAAATAGTTTATTTTTAAACTTCATTAATGTAGATATATAAACAAATTTGATATTTGAAAAAAAAAACTTGTTTTAATTAGTCCTTTTTCATATAAACGAATAAATGCATCGAATGGTAATTGGGATTTGAACCATGTTTATTATAGGCTATTGTTTTATTTGTATGGCGCTGTACGCCCTGCGTTAAAGTTCATTAGCTGTGCAAATTACACTTTATTTACTACCTTTAAACAGTTCCCTAAAATCAGCTGATCTCTCAGTCTCTCTTGCTCCTTTTTGTCTTTTGTCCATTACCCTTGCTGATTTACGTAGGGCCTTCCAGAGGAGGCGATACTGGTGACGTATGAGGCGTTGTTTAATTTACTGCTCTCTATAGCAACCAGCAGCGCCGCTGAAAAAATGTCCCCCTCCTCGGACAATGTCGTGTGCTTTTCTTTACAGAGGCTCACAGAGAAGCCAGCTGGTCAGCTTTAGACACCTGCGGTCCCAAACGGCCCACTGTTCCTCTTTGAAATATTCCTTTGACGTGAGTACACCATGCGGACCCCAAAAGGAAAAGTTTTGTTTTCTTTCTATTAGGATTTATAGAGACAGTTGTGGTTAAAAGAGAAGTGTAACTGCTTATTTAAAATGTTCGTTAGATGTTTATAGTAATAGTGGTTTAGCCTGTTTAATTGTAATTAAATTAGATTTTAAAAAGTAAAATACACTAACTGGTCAGTTGCTATTGTGTTTAGAAAGTTACTAGGTTTGCAACACTAATGCTTCTTATTGTAAATCATAACTTCTGTTAGGACAGATTTATGCCTTTATTTATGCCTTTATTCGATAGTAAGTACACACACACACACACACACACACACACACACACACACACACACACACACACACAAACCA
>CAIGQV010001633.1:15407565-15437119 GCA_903798115.1 Danio jaintianensis
ATATATATATATACAATTTTTGTTTGAAGTATTTTCTTTTTACCTATTTGTTTAGTGAACGTTTTGGAATTCTTAGTTCCAACTCTTATACCAGTTGTTAATTGTTTATGCCATCCAGTAATAGTGAAGTACACTTTATGCTGCAATTATTCTGCTCTTTATTTCTGAAAGTGAAAAATACAACATAATATAACATAATATTCCATTTCTCTTTATCAATGTTCCTTTTGCTTTAAAATTAATATTTTATATGTGAAATAAACAAATGAATCATCTGCCTCAAAAATAAATCAATAAATAAAATAATGATTGTTTATTTTTCTATTCTTACGTCGGTTATTATTATTATTTACTTTGTGAAGTTACTACACTTTCATTATTCACTAATCTGTTGAAACAGGATAGTTTCAAGATCATCAATGTTATTTTGTGACCAATTTATAAATTTAAGATTATGTTTATGTCAGCTCTTCAAAATCAAACACTTTAATGAGTCAAGCGTCGTTTTTTCCATAAGTTAGTCAACACTTTTCACTTTTTTATAACTGCATTTTTACAAAAATAATAATAATAATAAAAACTCTGTTAAAGACTAATATAAAAACTAAATTAAACAAACTCTGAACATTCTCTGTTAAATTGACAATATATAAGTATCATTTTTAGTTTGACCAGCAAACATTACGCTCGAAAGACTACAAAAGTTTCTCTTTATTTAACGAATAAATCCCAGAACCTGTAAAAATAAAAAATACGTGAAATGACATCATTTTAAATAGTTCTCATTTATTTATTAGTTTTTTTCAAATGCATAAATTACATCAAATAAGGTACATACATACAGACTACACACATACATAGCTACGCACACAATCGCAAATTCCATTAAGTGACAAGTTTGAAAATAAATTTCTCTCCAAGTTATAAAAATCTTAACCTTTGATGTTCTTCGCTCTGGTCTTGTTGGCCCGTCGGTCCCTCACATTTCAGAGGTGCTGCAGGACACGGAGTTCTTTTGAGGGAAGAAGGCAGTGTTTGTTAAGACTCTCAAGCGTCCAATCACCTGAAAGCTGCCTCAAAAAAGCGCGTCCATCATCCTTTCCCAGCCAATGAGCATGGTCGAGGGGCGGAGCTCAGGTGCGCGCCGCTGCGTCCACTTGGCAAAGAGCCTGGGAGACGCCTGTGGCAAAAGAGTAACTGTCAAATGCAAGGTTCCTTTAATAGGAGCGATCAGTCCGGCTCCGAGAGTCATGGCGACTACAGCATCCAATCATTACAATATCCTCACCTCCAGCCCATCTATTGTACACTCGGAGCCTGGGAGCATGCAGCAAGCTACGGCTTACAGGGACGCGCAAACCCTGTTGCAGAGTGACTACTCGCTGCAGAGCAACAGTCACCCGCTCAGCCACGCGCACCAGTGGATAACAGCCTTGTCACACGGAGAAGGAGGTCCGTGGTCGTCCAGTCCCCTCGGCGAGCAGGACATCAAGCCAGCGGTGCAGAGCCCCCGGGACGAGATGCACAATTCCAGCAATCTCCAACATCAGTCGCGGCCACCCCACCTGGTACATCAGACGCACGGGAACCATCACGATTCAAGGGCATGGAGAACAACGACGACAGCTCACATCCCCAGCATGGCCACATCGAACGGACAGAGCCTTATTTACTCGCAGCCCAGCTTCAGCGTGAATGGTCTCATCCCGGGCAGCGGCCAGGGCATCCACCACCACAGCATGCGCGACGCGCACGAGGACCACCACAGCCCGCATCTCAGCGACCACGGCCATCCACCGTCCCAGCACCAGCACCAGTCGCACCAGAGCCACCACGACCACTCGGACGAGGACACGCCGACCTCGGACGACTTGGAGCAGTTCGCCAAACAGTTCAAGCAGAGGAGGATCAAGCTGGGCTTCACGCAGGCGGACGTCGGACTAGCTTTGGGAACGCTCTATGGAAATGTGTTTTCGCAGACCACGATATGCAGGTTTGAGGCCCTGCAACTCAGCTTCAAAAACATGTGCAAGCTCAAGCCTTTGTTGAACAAGTGGTTGGAGGAGGCAGACTCCACATCTGGCAGCCCCACGAGCTTGGACAAGATAGCAGCGCAGGGGAGGAAACGGAAAAAGAGGACTTCCATCGAGGTAAGCGTCAAAGGGGCTTTGGAGAGCCATTTCCTTAAGTGCCCAAAGCCAGCCGCGTCGGAAATTACTTCACTGGCGGACAGTCTGCAGTTGGAAAAAGAGGTGGTGAGGGTTTGGTTTTGTAACAGGAGACAGAAAGAAAAACGGATGACTCCTCCCGGCGGACCTCTACCGGGTACCGAGGACGTATACGGAGACACGCCACCGCATCACGGGGTTCAGACGCCAGTTCAGTGAGGGGGGAGAGAAAAACACACAAAAACACTTACAAAACAAGGACATATCTTATCATATTGACTGCCTCAGTCTTCATTTATGATTATGTTCACATTGGAACTATCCAAAGTGAAAGCAGCTGCGGTTTAGACTACTGAGGCGGGAGAGCAGATTATATCCGTCTTCAATGTTTCTCAAAATTCGTACGCTACTGCTGCAACAGAGAGGGGGACCGTGCGTTCCCCCGCGCGAGCAAAGAGAACGGTTGTTCTGTGAATACCCAGCACTGTGAAAAGACGCAGTTTTAAGGTGTAACCCTACTATTTATCAACCACTTTGAGACGAGCGAATTGTCCCTCAAACGCAAGCATGGGTGTCCCATAGCCAGTTGTTTACATCGAGACGCATTCACTGCATTTGCTTTTGCAGGCTTGAGACCTGAAAAGTGACTAGTGCTGCAGCACTTGACAAATACACGCCATTTTTACTTTTGTTGTGGGCGACTGGGGTGAACATCGATTCTACTGAAAAACAACATCAGTGTGACATGCATCTATCTACAGTATTTAACAATCTATTTGGAACACAAGGCCTTTAAACGTTATTATTATTATTATTATTATTATTATTATTATTATTATTATTATTATTATTATTATCAGGCTATTTTAGATACATTATACTTACTCATAGAAACACTGTGATGAGGTGCAAGGTCACACTAAGCAGATGTTGTAGTCTTGGCGCCAAGAAATTAGTCTCACACAATTGAATCTGGTCTCTTTCTCCGTTTTATCAATACGGATGGCTCTAAATTGAAAAGATATCAAAGGAAACTCCCATCATTGAGCTGCAGACAGGTCACCGAAGGGCTAGAGAAAGAAACCTGGCATTTTCCTTCGATAAAAGACGTATTACCATAAAATACAATTGTTTGACAGGACTCCACACAGTGCTGTAAATATTGTATAATTTTTAAAGGACATAGCTACGTTATTCTCTCACTTGAGCACTTTTTCGTATTATTTCGAATTGGGGAAATAAAAAAAATTGAGGTTTTTGTTTATTTTTATTTTATTTTTCAATTTGTTTTAACATTAGAGTTGGTCTATTTTGCCTTTATATTTATAGCAATTTTAGTCGAATATTGCTTGCTATCTCTCGCGTGAGTCAGTTGCTTTTTAACCCACATTCAGCTGCTTTTTTATAAATTAATGAGCTGACTTTACTATATGTTTATGTATAGTAAACAATGTTCAGTCTTCAACAATGTTAGCACTATTTTCTACCCAACGAATTCAATATTATATATCTCAAACATTTGAATGTCTTTTTAAAATTATTTTGAAATAGAGGTTATTTACACAGTATTGTGGATAATGGGAAAAGCAAATGATATGACATGCAATATTTTCATTTCAAGTCAAATGATTCCTCATTGGTCCATATAACAAAGCGGTTTTTGTGTATATTATGATTCCATCTTTTATCAAGCATATCAATCTGAAACACGAGCACTATTATTGTCATTATTGCTGTTATTATTATTATTATTATTATTTTTTTTTTTTATATATATATATATAGTCTCTACGTTTACCCAACAACGGAGCTATAAGGATACTTGGATTTTTGATTGATCAGTTTATTTTTCTTTGTATTTTTTTCTTGTGTGTTTCTTAATTATTCATTGTGTTAGTCCCGCTTCGCCTTTATAGGGACACGATGCAGTGATGATTTACTAAAAATGTAAACACTGGAATATTTGAAAAAATGGGAATATTTTTTCCCAGGGGCTTGCTATACGTGTGTAAATACAACAATCAGAAATTATTATTATTTTTATTTTCTTATTGTTTTATTTTTGCTTATATTTTAATTCATATTTTTAATGTAAATCTATTTCACTGAAATTCCAGGGACATCTGTTTTTATCGTTCTACATTTTTGTTTTGTTTCTCAAAAGAATCATTTACATAGATTAATTGATCAAACTGTCATGTAATTCAAAGACTGTGGGAGCTATTTATTTGTCGTTTTAAGACTCCATCAAACGTTGAACTGGATGAATTTGTGGGTATAATAAAATGCGCAGAGGTTGTGATAGAAATTTGATTTTGTAGTACATGCTGTTTTTTTTCTGAATCGAAGTATCAAACTGACATTATATGTCGTCGGGTGGAAAACAACGCGGGTAAAGCCTGAATGTATTGACGAAAATATAAAACAAGTAACAAAACAGCATTACGATATACCACACGCGTTCAGATTTATTAATTTGTCGCAATCTCAAATGAAATCGAGTTAAAATTTTACGACTAGTGCAAACAGAATAATTATTTATTTTCCCCGAAATAGAGAAAAGAATAATAAAAACATATAGGACAGATAGCCTATTCTGAGATGTGTTCTTGAATCTTGTCTTTTTGTGTTTCACCAATCTCGCTGATTTATGTGGTGAAACATGTTCTACGTGTATTTACAAATAAAGAACACTTATATTTAAAATGAGCAGATTTTGTAAAGGAAACGGTTAAGGACGACGTATTACTATTATTTAATATTTGGTGTCACCAAAACGTGGGCCTCGGTGGGCCTTCTTTTATTGCATTCGTTTAACTTGCGTATATTCTTGTTTGCAATTCACTTTTTATATTTAGCTAACTTTTGGCATCATCTTTCTGTACAAAATACATATAAAATGTATTTAACTGATAGCGTAAAACATCACGTTGTCTTCGTAATATATTTCATAATTTTGTCATGACTCATAATAGTGAACGGAAATATGTTTGGTGTTGCTCTTGTCTTTTTTAGTGCTCTGCTTTGATGGTTTGCATTGTTAATCCCAGTCTCATTACCATTCAGAGAATAACAACTATTTTTTCCGTATTGCTTTTCTGTAAATTTAGCACCATTTTGTTAATTTAAAGCTAGATTTAAGTTCTTAATAAGTTTCAAAGTGATACAATTTTCTCCATATTTGTGACAAAGGAATGTTTTCAGTTTAAATTTGAGTGTACTCATTCCGCGATTGTGTAAAATGGTCAGCCTTATCCTCTAGTGCCACCTAGTGAAATTTTATCCCACAACATCTAAAGTAACATTGATTAAATGTAACAACACCATGGGTTTTCTACGGGTACTCTGAATTAAATAGGCGATGTAGCCATGCTAATTTGAAATTTATACTACACATACTCTGGTTCATAAGAAACCATTGTTTGTTCAAAAACACTTTGACTTGAAACACCAAAAGGTTTCGAGTATTTTCTGAACTGATTTTGTTGGTTTGCTGAGGTGACAAACGGATTGTATTTTGACTCTAATATTGTAACGGTGCAACTGCTTATGTTTCGTCTGCATCTCACACACACACAAACACAAAAACTTTATGCTAAACTTAATTTTAGAAAGCCTTTCAATTACTTTATTTTTATATAAAGCCATATTTAACCACATGCATGGGAGCTCTTGCATTTTTGCTTTCAATCCTAAAGACATTTTTTTCTAAAACAATTAATTACTGTATATTGTATTTAAATATTCTTGCTTCATAATTATATGAATAAATAATAAACAATTATAAACAAATTCGCATTAATATGGAGGTAACCTAGTTAGAACACAACCTGTAGTGTGTTGAATTTGTAACAAAACCCTTTTAAAACTTGATTAGGCTTAGAAAAGTGTATTAAAAATGTAAACCAAAAATCCATGATGGGTAATTTTTTTATATTAGCTAATAAATTATTTTATGAACACAAGGTTAACCTAACTGCAAATACATGCATTATTTTAAGCCTGTCTTTAGTTTTAAAGTTAAGACTTTTAACATTTGTTTTAGAATGGCGCACTAAAACAGTTTAGAAAGCTTGCATGATTATGTTAAAAACATTCCTCAAACTATCTTATACAAAAGGTGTACATGAAAGACAAAAGGTCAAATGCGTATGGTAAAACCAGCATTGTAACAGCGCAGAGCCACTTCTAAATTACAGGGTCCAAAGGCAGAGGCAGACAGTGTTATTATGCTTTGTACTGCTGATCTATTTACAGGGGTGTAATGACAGTTTTCTGCGTGTACTGACTAGCAATAGTTGTATAGAAATCAAGAAATCGTTTCATCTAATTAACTGCATCCCTCCAGGTCCTCAGGGCACATTAGAGCTCCTCAGTCCATCATTAAGGCAGACATAAACAATTCATTACATCACTGTTAGTCCAATGAGACTGTCACTGCCGGATGCAATATTAATACACCGTTAACACTCCGAGGGATTGAGATCAGGGAAGTTTTTGACTTTCTGCTTGACCAAATTATTAAATTTCACAGTTGGAGACGAAGGACCGTAACTACCATTGACAAGTCCCCTGTAGTAAATAGAAATTATGCAATTTGTTGCAATAAAAAAAAGAAGGTTAAGCGGTTATATTTTTAGGCTGGTCTTCCTTAGCCGCCTGATAGCGATCGTCAATGTCAAAATTACTGCTCTGACCAATCAGATAAAAATAGGCGGGGTTTGTCGTCGACAAGCAGAGAGTGATGCGTTGAAGGATAGCGAGGTAAGCTGAAAATAACGAAATTGATGATATATGATTACAGTTTTATTCTAAATATTAAATGACAATATCAAGTGATGCAAACCATTTGTTCTAAAATTCCGTCTTTAAATCAAGGTATCATTAAAGCTTAATGTGATGAGATACGTTGTGCATAATTGCCATAGGAGAGAAAAATATGTGCTTATATATTTAGTAACTATTTTAGTTACTCTCCCCAAAAAAGAATTGAACTTGGAATATATTTAAGCATTGTATTATTTTCTTTATTAAACCTTTTACCTTTATTAACACAAGCTATTAGATCAAACATTAAGAGAAAATATGGAAAGTTGTTTAAAAAAAAATCAAAAACTCCAAAATATTAAGCCTCACTTTATTGAACCAAGACCTCATGACTGTCACTCTCAGATCTGAAATGATGCTAAAACCCTCCTGCTTTCGAACAGCATGAATTAATACAATATCCAAAATGACAAGAAATTCACTATACAATTTAACATAAATAAAATAATGTTAGGTTACTTCAGTGTTTACGTGGTGTGCTCAGTATGCTAGAGTAAAGTACAGGTAAGTCAGATCGAAACATTTCTCTAAAAATGTGGCACTTAAAAAACTTTTACCAAAAAAAACAATAATCCTTGTTTTGATTTAAATAACTGTACACCTTTAAAGAAAATACAGTACAATGCCATTAGTGTGTTTTTCAAAATTAAAATAAAGAAAAAACCCTTTGGTTTAGGGTGATTTTCGCAAATCACAATTTTAGCATAGCACAATATAGACAACCAGCACACACACACATAAAGCACTTCTCTTGAAACCTAAGGCACAAGGATATGTCATCTACCAGTTATAGCATGCGCAAAAGTAAACGTCAAGTTTTGCAATAGAGAAAAGCTTATGTTTTGGTTTTGCCCTATTGTTTACAAGTGCATAAGAAGTCTCACCCAAACTAGGTATTGCCACAAAAGATTTCTGTGCCCGCGATTCAAGTCAGTGTGGCTCTGAATTGATAATGGATCAATAAATAATCATAGTACGCCATGTTACTATTTCACAACATCGATCTGACAACATTTAACAATGCAAATAAAACACTGGTACTGATACGCTAGGTTTAAAACAAAACCACTGGGTTGTAGTACAGCATACTACAAATGTCTCTCTCTCTCTCTCTCTGAAGACAAAAATAAAACCCTGAGATTAAGATCAAAAACTGAGGTCTGATGAAATTGTGAGATTCAATACATAGTGAGAGTGAGTGAGTGGAACATCTGTGACGTCTTGGAAGGGCAGTTCACAGCTCCTGCAGTTGAAGGCAGCGAGTTCACAGCACCAAAAAGCGCAAGGCTTCTCCCCAGGGTCTTAAAGCCCATCCCGCTCAGACCCGCTTTTTTTTTTATTTTTTAGTTTTACTGAGTGAAGCTTTTCTTGATGGACACATTTGGGAAAAGGTTACTGAGCTCCTGGACGAAGCGCGAGTCGATCTGTGAGCAGAAGGACACGTCCAGCAGCTTCAGACGAGGACAACACTGCAGTAACTTCCTTAGAGAGGCTGAACTCACCATCCGCGTGCCTACAAACACAAGACAGAAGAGTTTTCACACAAAAACATTGTCAACAGCAGTTAAAAGTATTACTTTTAATACGCAAGCACACATTAAATTAGTGACATTAACAATGTAACAAAACTAATTTGATATCAAAACAGATATAATTTTTTATTCTTTATAAACAATGTTTTCAACTAATGATACATTTTTCATGAACACCAAATCAGCGTATTAGAATGCTGTCTGAAGGATTAAATAAAGTGTCGTAAATGTAAAAAAAAAATTAAAATTGCATGGTTGCTGAAAATTCAGCTTTGCCATCACCAAAATAAACATTTGAAATAATATATAATAACATTACAGCTTTTACTGTATTATAGAACTTTCAAAACACAACATTTTACTCGCTTCAAAATTCAGAACAGTTGTTTATTCCAGAATGTTATTGTCCAAATAACTTACAATGGAACCCAAATAACTTAAAATTCTAAATTGCAAATAAAAGTATACAAAATAAATAATAAAAAATAATAATTACAAATATGTTGTCCAAATTAGGTTCTTAAAAATGCATAATAAGAATACTAATCAGAAATTAAGATTTGATATATTTATGGTTGAAAATGTGGAACATAATCTATATTTAATATTCTGCTAAATTTTGGCATACAATTCAAATCGATAATTTTGACTTATACAATGTATTGTTGGCTATTACTGCAAATATAACCATGCAACTTTAGTCTGGTTTTGTGGTTCAGGATCACATATATAAAATGACAAAATATATACAGTTGAAGTCAGAATTATTAGCCCCCCTGTATATTTATTCCCCCAATTTCTGTTCGATGGAAAGAAGATTTTTAAACATAATAGCTTTAATAAGTCATTTCTAATAACTGATTTCTTTTATCTTTGCCATGATGGCAGTAAATAATATTTTACTAGATATTGTTCAAGATACTAGTATTCAGCTTAAAATGCAATTTAAAGGCTTTGAAAGGTTAATTAGGCAAGTCATTATATAACAATGGTGAGTAGTATTCAGCTTAAAGTGACATTTGAAGGCTTAACTAGGTTAACAGTGATTTGTCTGTAGACATTCGAAAAAAAATGTTGCTTAAGGGGGCTAATAATATTGACCTTAAAGGGCTTGTAAAAAAAAAAAAAAAAAAACTCTTTTATTCTAGCCAAAATAAAGCAAATAAGACTTTCTTCAGAAGAAAAAATATTATAGGAAATACAGTGAGAAATTCCTTGCTCTGTTAAACATCCTTCGAGAAATATTTGAAAAAATTCACAAGAGGGCTAATAATTTTGACTTCAACTGTATATATTAGTATCATTCATTCATTCATTTTCTTTTCGGCTTAGTCCCTTTATTAATCTGGGGTCGCCACAGCGGGATGAACCGCCAACTTATCCAGCATATGTTTTACGCAGCGGATGCCCTTCCAGCTGCAACCCATCACTGGGAAACATTCATACACACTCATTCACACACATACACTACGGACAATTTTAGCTTACCCAATTCACCTATACCGCATGTCTTTGGACTTGTGGGGGAAACCGGAGCACCCGGAGGAAACCCACGCGAACACGGGGAGAACATGCAAACTCCACACAGAAATGCCAACTGACCCAGCCGAGGCTCGAACCAGCGACCTTCTTGCTGTGAGGCGAACGTGTTACCCACTGCGCCACCGCGTCGCCATATATTAGTATTGTCCATTTTATTTAATTGTGAAAAAAAAAAAACAGCAGCTCACCCAGTATATCGAGGTGCTGCAGAGCGCTGCAGTTCGCGGCCAGCTCCTCCAGGTCAGTGTCACAGACAGTGCGGTTTGCGGTGAGGAAGAGTTTGCGCAGACGGGGTAAACTGCGGGCCAAGTGCTGGAAACAGCCGGAGCTGCTCTGAAGTGTGGAGCACCAGCCCAAATCCAGCTCCTCCAGCAGCCGGCAGCCTGAAACCAGCTCAGCCAGACCACGCTCACTCAGATTCCTGCAGCGCCACAGGTCCAGAGAATGCAGAGAACGACAGCGGGCGCTCAGCATACTCACAACCACGTCATAGTCCTCAATCTGTCAAGAAACCACCACAATCAAACACTCTGAAGTTTCATAAGATAATACAAGCTAACAATCTTCTGTATCTGTAATGTTAATACCAATTGGCATACTTTAAAGAAATATAAAGAGTGGCTACTGGCACTTTGAGAGTCCAAAAAAACATTTACAGTCAAAACAACTCTTAAAATGCTAGTAGCCTGAGGGGGAAGTAAATTGACAGCCAATGTTCATTTTTGGATCAATTCTTTTGAGTTTTCCTTTTAAAACAAGGGTATACCCTTTTGATATACCATTTCAGTGTATTAAACCTTTTCAGTGTATTATTGTTATTATTAGAAAAACCCTAAACTCAATCATGCATATTGTTTAGTACAGATAGTACTCACAGGTAACTTTTGTTTTGTTTTTGTGATTTTAGTGATTGACTAGAACTACATTAACAGATATAAAATATATAAAAAGGTAAACAATTTTTAAAATATATATATATGTTGTGTTAGTCGAAGCTGTTTTCCTGCAAAAACTTTCATTTACTAGGCACAATGTATTTATGTTTTGTTAACATATGCCAGTATTCAATGTAAAACAGCTAAATAACTAGAAGTGGCTGGCACATTCAAATTACATTCAGTAAAGATACACCGGAAAGTTTATTCTCAGACTGCCATGACTTTATTGTGTGAACTGGAATACAGCTATGTAAACCATCTGGGCATCAGTGTCCAGTAGACTCACCATAACACAGCTCCCCAGGTTGAGGTGTCTGAGCTCTGGGCAGAATGTAAGAATGCTCAATATGGCTGATTGCTGCATGTGGAGAGAAAAATGAGAATGAAGAAAATAGCAATGATTACCACAAATGCTAATGAGAGAATACCATAACCTTTAATTCCAACGCAATTCATAACTTTTTGATTTAATGTTAATATGTATGATCTCATTCGTATATTTTAATAAGATTTTCTCATCCTCCAATCAGGGGTAGAGTTAGGGTTTGGTAGGGTGGGGTTTGAGGGCACGCCTCTTTTTAAAAATCATTTTCATATCAACAAAATCGTACGAATTTATACAGATTAGCTTCTTTTCTGACAAAACGTAAAATATTGACATCCAATTTAGATGCCACATAAAGGAACACACATTTGATAACTGCAAATCAAAGATGACAGCACGTTCAACTACAAATGGACGTGTCACAATTAAACTATTATATGAACTCAGGTTCTGGCGCACACAACTGATATGACACTAATATATTTCAGAGATGAAAAAAGGTTGTTTTGATGTAAAAAGCAGGAGTCTTGAGGACATAAGTAAAAGAACGCAGTCGTTGTTTTCATTATTGTGTTGAAATGAAAAATGAAGACTGATGGCTTTGTGCAAATTAGTAGACAAATGTTCTGTGTATATTTCCATTGTTATTTACAGTGATGATGACTGAGGTATGTTTGTGTGTGTATGTTTATGTGCTGTCTCCATCACTACAGAAACATTATACCTGCTGGAAGCGGCGCTCGTACACTGCCAATGCTGATTCACTGTTAACCACACACGAAGGGACGGGACGACCCACAGATTACTGACACGCACAGACACACAGCATTGGTGAACGGCAAACTTACTGTTGTAGTATCATTTACAAAAACAGGTAAATATAATGGATTAAAAAAAAAAGATCTGCTGGCACACAAGCATGTTTTCTTCGTTAATTCCCAAAATAGCTTGCTTTTTTAATGATGACGTGTAAACAATAAACAAAGGCAGGCGATGTATGATGAAGCACACAACTTTTGTGGGAACAAAAAACCTCATGGATCTGTAATTATTGATTTTGTCTCTGATGGTTAAACCTTCATTATTACCAGTGTTGTGCAAGTTACTTTAAGAAAAAAAATTACTAATTACATAATTAAAATTCAGTTTAAATTACTTTGTTTAATAAAATAATTAAATTACTTCACTCAATACAAAAAATTAGGGGTGTCAAAATTAATTGTTTCTTCAGTGCACTATGATGCAGACGCGGACAATATGGTATCGGTTCAGTAATAGAGCCTAACCGGTTATTACGTACTGACGTCATTTATCTCATATGCGCTATGTCGTGGTAGATTACTATGGCGAGGGAGGCGAGCGCGAGTAATTTAAACGCAGAAACTCTCAAATTCACTGCGTGTGTTTGCTGGACACAGTGGACAGTCATTCACTGACACTGAAGTTACAGCAGAAGCCCCTATTGTACTGCTATGGAGAAAATGAAAGTAAACCCCATTTCTCTCTCACTCTCTCTCTCACTGTTGCCCGTTTGACCTGCTGGCGTGACGTTTCCTCTCCTCTCGGCTGTTACAGCGATACTTGTGGATCCAGACACGAGTCTGTCTGCAGAGCGAGTTTTCTCCACCGCGTCTATCACGGATCTGCTGTGATCGCCGCTGCCGTTTATCAGTGTTACTCATCGGTGAACAGAGCCAAAACGTTAGAGCCAATCGCAGCCCTTTCTGTTGAGCGCGTGACCAATCATAGCCGTTTAACAACTGTGCTTTAAATGCTCATATTGTTCTGTGCATGTCCTTGAGTTTTGTTTGATACAGTGTTTTCTTTGAGCAGGTAAAATTAAAGGTACAGTTCATATATCTGACTGGTTGTATTAAAGGACAAGATTGTATTATACATACTTTTTTTTTTTTTTAATTATACATTTTAATACAAGAATTCTTGTGCTGTGAAGTAAAATATAAAATTGTGTATGGAAGGCATCGTCAATGCACCGTGATATCGAACTGAACCGAATCGATTGCATGATAATCGTAACCGAACCGAACCGTGAGACCGTGAGATTTATACAAAACTGTTGAATTTATGCACAGTATTTTAGGTACTTTAGGCCTAAAAAAATCCAAAGCAAGTAATTTAATTACAGTAACTAGTTACTTAGTAACTTATTACACCCAACACTGATTATTATCACAAAAACGTTGCCTAAATTGTGGAGAGAGACATAAACTAGAAAAAAAACTGGAAATTTATCAAACATCATAGTCTGGATTTAAGAGAAAAATCTATAAAAACTATATGTAGAGATTTAAAAGTGTCTAAAAAAAATGAAATTAAAAAAAATCTAATTAAAAGGACGACGTAAAAAATAAAATCTAATCTAACATAGTAATTAATAAGTTATAATTGCATCTCAATGAATATGAAATAACAATGGCATCGTGTTCAAATATTAAACAAAACTCTAAATAATATATCAAGGAAATTATTTAATTATTTAATTATTTATTATCATTTAATGTTTTGCAAAATATGATGTAACTACAATAAAAAAAATTTTAATTCCAGAATAATACAAATATTTTGAGGTTTAAGTTCAGAATGAATCCACAAAACGTCAGGATCAGTATTTAGCCATTTTGATGTGTAAAACCACTCAAACGTTTAGCTTCAAAAGTCATAAATGTGATTCAGGAAATCTAGCATACACCAAAGAAAACATGTACAGTAGTATACATAAATCTGAGAGTGTTTGTGTCTTTTTTGTTGTTGTTGTTGTTTTTAATAAATTTGAATATTTAAATCATATCCAATATTTAATTACTATTCTCAAGTATATTTTTATTTTATTTCCTGCATTACAGTATTTTTAAATGTAAGATTAATTTAATATACATGTATTGTGTATTACAAGTTATTGACACTTTAGAGAAAAAAAAACAGGGATGTGCTTAATGTATTAAAAAACTTTAGTAAGAATAATAACATATGTTTACAACATTGTTTTAAAAATGCTTAGCAAAAACGTTTAGAATTAGGTTTTTTTTTTTATCTAAACTTGATCTAAAGGAAACCATCTAATGTTTTTTTTTTCCAAGAACCCACAATTCAGTGCATTCCAGATGCTTTTACCTAGTTTCAGAATTTTCATTTTAAATTTACTTAAAAGTTTTAGCATTTTGGTTGTGTATTTTTGTCATTTTTATTAGTATTGTGCTATCTTTTAAGTATGTCTACATAGATTTAATTTTTATTTTAGTTTTAGCAAATATTTCATTGACCCCAGAAAATCAGCGATTAGCATTTCCTCGGTTCTCACCTCAACTTTGGTGCGGTAGAGCACGAGCCTGCGCAGATGAGTGAGTTTAGCGATGTGATTGAAGGCCTGAGGTTGCAGACGGTCACAGGAAGCCAAATTGAGCTCCTGGAGGCACGGACACGTCTGGGTGATCACTTCTAAACATGCTTCGGTCAGGAAATGACAGCACGACACCTCCAAACACACCAGACTCACCCCACAGGCCTTCATAAAGCTACAGAAAAAAAAACAAAAAAAAACACAATTACCTCACGTTTGGTAGATCAAAATAAGTTGAAATGCAGTTGAGGTCAAAATTATTAGCCCTCCTGTTAAATTTGAATCCTTTTATTTTTTTCCCCAATTTCTACTTAATGGAGAGAAGATTTTTTTTTTAACCCATTTCTAAACATATTAGTTTTAATAACGGATTTCTTTTATCTTTGCCATGATGACAGTAAATAATATTTTACTAGATATTGTTCAAGATACTAGTATTCAGCTTAAAATGCAATTTAAAGGCTTTGAAAGGTTAATTAGGCAAGTCATTATATAACAATGGTTTGTTCTGTAGACAATCGAAAAAATATTGCTAAAGGGAGCTAATAATATTGACCTTAAATTTATTTTTATTTTTTATTAAAAACTGCTTTTATTGTAGCCGAAATAAAACAAATAAAACTTTTAAAGAAATTAAACATTATAGAAAATACTGTGAAAATTGCTCTGTTAATCATCATTTGGAAAATATCTGAAAAGTCAAAAAAGGGCTAATACTTTTAACTTCAACTGTATGTGCTAAGGCGACATGGTGGCTCAGTGGTTAGCATTGTCGCCTTACAGCAAGAAGGTCGCTGTTTGAGTCCCGGCTGGGTCAGTTGGCATTACTTTGTGAAGTTTGCATGTTCTCCCTGTGTTGGCATGGGTTTCCTCTGGGTGTTCCGGTTTCCCCCACAGTCCAAAGACATGCGCTACAGGTGAATTGAATAAACTAAATTGTCCGTAGTGTATGTGTGTGAATAAGTGTGTATGGATGTTTCCCAGTACTGGGTTGCAGCTGGAAGGGCATCCGCTGTGGCGACCCCTGATGAATAAAGGGACTAAGCTGAAGGAAAATGAATGTATGTGCTAATAATTTTGACTTCAACTGTATGTGAAGGGGTGTAAAAATTACTCAAAATAATATTGAATAAAGTTTAAGTACAGAGGCTGAGTGAAATTTTTACTCAAACAAAATGACAGGTATCTGGCCCAAAATATACTTAAGTAAAAGTAAAAAGTACAGCTTTAAATTACACTTCAGAATTAAACAGTTGTGTCTTCATACATCATACATCTTCTAATGCAAAGTTAAATAAAAATCATCAAGTAATTTATCAGACAGACATACAAAAAATTTATTAGCAAATATATAATAATATTAATTTATTTATTACTAAATAATATTCATTTTATGTTTAGCAATGAAATATTAACTGTAAATCTTGTGCATACTACCAATATTCAAAAAAGATAGCTAATGGATATACAGCTATATACTGATTTCTTAAATTATATTGTATAGAATAAATAAATACAGCATGCATGTTTGATTCATTTGCCATAATTAATGTGGAGAAAATTTTGTTAAATCAAAGTCTTACCATTTCCTTTTGTGTTTGAAATGACGGTCCTTCTCTGATGATGTCAGATTGACGGCTTCAGTCACAATATTCTTAACCACGCCCCTCTTACCTTTAGTTTGCTACAAGTGAATGATGCACAAAAAAAAAAGCCCCACCCCCTACTAAATATTCCATTTCAGTTGGAAGTACATCAACATTCCAACTTCCACAAAACAAAACTCTAAGGAACAAAAAATAAAAAGTGTTTTCCTCTTCAGAAATTAACTCAAGTAGAAGCACAAGCAGTCATTCTTAATTGTAACTGAGAAACATCCCCCAAATACTACTCACGTACAGTAATGGAGTAAAAATGAATATGTGGATGAGAGAGTGTGGTGGTCACCTGCAGAAGCCGGCGGGCGTCACGGCTCCGCGGTTGCCCGTCCAGGACAGGTTGAGTCTCTGCAGAAGGGTACAGCGGCTCTGCAGGTGGCACAGGGAGGCGTCTGTGAGCCGGGCCCAGTACGGCTGCAGGCTCAGCTGGATGTACTGCAGCGGGTCACAGCAGTGCTTGTGAAAGAGCTTGCAGCTTTGAGCCAGTCGACACAGGTCTGGGACCGGCAGGTGACTCACGATCAGCTGGATGAGCTACATTCAATCAAACAAACAAACAAACAAACAAACTGTGACCCTCGGAGCACAGCATGCTAAATAGTGTTGTATTGGATCAAAACAGTCACTTGTAAAGACAGAGGTACGAAGATCAGTCTTTAGGGCTGGGTGGTGTGACAATAAATATTGTGGTGGCTATTGTTGAAGAATTCATAACACTGCAGGTTAAAGGTCCCATGAAGTGCTTTGAAATGTTCATTTTTTTTATTCGATGCTTGATGTAATCTCAACCAAAACATGAAGAGAGGGTGAAGAGAGGCTCCTCCCCTTTATAAAAAAAAACCCAGCCAATAGCGTTTTGTTTTATCAGTGCTCTGCCAGTGAGAGTGGTTGAGCACAAGCGCATCAAATGCGAAGCGTCTTGAAGGGGGCGGGGCATGTTAGATACAAGATAGCATTTGATTAGTCACAATTTGATGAGAAAATGAAGTTTGAAGTGACATAAATAAAACCATTGATCCATTTAGGTGGAAGTGACAAACTACAAGCTTTACATGTTTATTACAGTTTTATATCTTCTACATGCAAATTTTGTCACTGTTTTGGTGCGCTCTAGCTTATAGATATCCTAAAAACGAACAGAAATGACACTAACATCTAAAAAAAAACATTATTTTAATTTAATGGGACCTTTAGGTTATTGGCACTGCAACTGTGATAAAAAAATCATGCAGGAATGAGAAAAAATTAAGAGAAGAATTTGGATTAAAAAAAGGTTATAAGGGCCAATAAACTGAGAAAAAAGTATTCATGTAAATGTAGTTATTTAAAGGAATGTAAACATTTGAATGCGTGTCAGCATATTTGATCTGTGCATCAGGTCTTCAAATGACAGCCTAGAGTTCCCACTGCTGTCTGTGTCATTAAAGTTAAAGAAACAACAAAAGAAATAGACAACATCACTCACTGCTCTCAAATGAATAACTTTAATAAGAATCCATTACAGTAGGCTATAATGTTTTTTAATATATTTTTATTTTAATTAAATATGAAATCTACTTTAACAGAAAAAGTACATTATTTAATGTGTATGTTTTTGTTCTGTTTTATTTGTGCTATGGTTTGCAATTTGCTAAAGGGAGCTTAATTTTAATTATAATTCTTATTTCATCTTACAAAAATAAAGTAAATGAATAACATTGTATAAAATTATCTTCATTCATTCATTCATTTTCTTTTCGGCTTAGTCCCTTTATTAATCTGGGGTCGCCACAGCAGAATGAACCGCCAACTTATCCAGCATATGTTTTACGCAGCGGATACCCTTCCAGCTGCAACCCATCACTGGGAAACATCCATACATATATAATATAATAAAATTAAGTGTGTGTGTTTTATTTTATTTTAAAATAAGATTTTGGCAACATCTTCCACTCGACTCCTACTATGAAGACATTTACTGAGGTACAGGTTAGTGTTTTTGATACTTGCACTGTTGTGAGTGAACAATAGTTTGAGTGTGAAGCCAAGTATCACTGAGCAGATAATGGCCAGATAATGTTTCAGAAACACATTTGTGTTTGCTGTAACGCGACTGTGAGGGTGACAGTGGTTTGGGCTGGGGATCTGAGCTGTGTGCAGGTAATTAGGGGTTACGAATTGGAAAGGTATTTTTAAATTACAGTAAAATGGTCTCTAATTATTCTGAAGAAGACCCACTGCAAACCACACAAGTCCTGGCTTGAGAAAATAGACTACTATTGCTCTTCAATATCTTTCTGACACGCTGAAGATTTCAACACTCTGTGATCCAGCTTGTGCTGTTATCCACAATCCTTGAAAATTATCTTTGTTACCTGGCCAACATATTATTTATTAAACATGCTGATGGCATGAAAAACAAATATTCCACAACTGTACATCTAATGAGTAAATAGCATGAGTTTCCACTGCTTACCTCATAAGGGAGTCGGTCAAAGTATCCGTTTGCCAGACTCTGCCTGTTCTCTGCAGTCGAGCGGCAGCACAGGCCTCCTGCTTCGCTGATCTCCTCTTCACTGTCACTCAGATCACTGATGTCGATGACTGGGATCTTGTAGAGGGCCAGGATGGGTCTCTCTCGAACTCCTCGCAGGATCACTGCATCCAGCTCAGTGTAGTAGTCCAGCAGAGAGCTGTTGACCTCCAGGCGCAGCAGGTTGGTGGTGAAGCTGATCTGCTTGATGTTGGGGGAGAACTGGCGAGCTTGAGGGGTCAAAGCCTTGTTGGGTTTGCCAGACCACAGAACCTCCCACCTGCAAAACATACAACATCATGAGCTATACTATTATAGCTATTATATATATTATGCCACCATTTTTTTTTTTACCAAAGGATGCAATGAATATACAAATGTCAGCAATTATTGCAATCAAAAAATATGCAGAAAATTTCAGGTAAACGGCACTAAATATGGATTTGGTTGACATTGTTAACTAAAATGGTCTAATTCAAATAGGTTAAAGTTTGTCCTAAAAACACAGTAACAATAATATATATTATATATATATGAAATATTATGTAATATTCATAAATGGATAAAAGTGGTCTATATAGCTTATAACAATTAATACACGTTTTAAACATGAATGCTCTTGCTCCAAGTAACTAAAAGGGTCCTAGGGCTCTTAATTTACAACCAACTATTAAATAGACACTTTTGTCAAATGTAGCTTTACCATATAATCATTTTAGGGACCACTGCCCAGCAGCAACATGAAACGAAATCCCAGCGACTCATTTTTTAAGTCTACGCATAACTCAGATTTCATCATTATATAATAATATAATTTCTGGAACCATGTGAACAATGTGTCGACAGCTCATCCAACTTTGTTTGGCCACAAGGTGTGAACACTTAACTGGCACACTGTTTCACAGTTAAAACACAAAACTACATATAAATAATAGACTCCAGTGTTGATGAGCTCATGTGTGAGGGTATTAAAAGATGTTCATTCAACTCTGCATTAAATGAGTACAAAGATAATTTGTAACTCAAAGCTTTTAGAGAGATAAAGTGCAGAGAGTGGACAAGATGAACATGTGTGTTCTACTTTGTGTGTAAAAAACAAACAAACAATCAAAAGTACACTTTGTGCTTAAATGGTAATACTCACAATTTAAAGGGATACTTCACCCTAAAATGAAAATGTACTCACTATTTACTCACCCTAAAGTGGTTCCCATCCTTTATGAGATTCTTTTTCGGGTTGAACATTAAAGAAGATATTTTGAAAAAAAAAAAGAAAAACTGAAAACCTGTAACCACGGAGTTCTATAGTAGGAAAAACAAATACTATAAAGGTCAATAGTTACAGGTTTCCAGCTTTGTTCTCTATTGAAATATACTTTTAACCTTGTGGGATTAGAACGAACAACCTTTTGATTACAAGAACAGACCTTCATCTCACATCCAACACTGTACCTCACATCAGTCGGTGGGTTCTGAGAGAAAGGGTTGAGCGAGCATGCCATGATCTTGACAATGGCTCCAGGATGGTAGGTCTCCAGCACCTCCACCGCTGTGGGATAGACAGGTTCCTCGAAGGCCAGTTCCAAGTAGTCATGGCTCTGGAAACTGGGCGGCGTACGGCGAAACCGAGGTGTAGAGCTGATACACTGCTCCCACCAGCTTCCATAAGTGCGAAACACAGCAGTCTGGGTGAAGTCTCCTGAGCTCGGGTACACGTTAGGCACTCCTGCCAGGTTCCACATGGTATAGGACATGCTGTTCTCACTGCCGTAGTGAGAGCTGAAGTCCAGGACCTCCTTGCCATACTGCTCAACCTCCACAGTCACGGGCAGCGCTGAACGTTGACCCAGTTCCACCGCCCGTCGGCTACCCAACGCCTCGCTGCGCGTCCCGCTCCTGGAGCGCCGCCGTAGACAGATATAGTAAAACATGCTGAGAAGGGTTAGCATAGGAAACATGGAGCAGCAGGGCTGGGTTTGAGTCAGGAAGCACAGCCTGTGTCTCTTCCCTGCACTGTAGCACGACAGGCTCTATACAGCACAGGCTATAGGCCAAGCCGCATGCATGACCTGTGGGTTATAGAGAGACAAACACGCACACAAACATCACACAAGATTGTGAGAACACTACAAAGGAGTCAAAGGAGATCAGTATGAGCCGCATACAGGAAACAGAAGTTCAATCATATTGTGTATACACTCTTGCATTCAATAAAAATGTCCTTAAAAATATATTCATGAAAAATACACGTAGGTTTGTTTTGCTTGTGTTTCACGAATGAGGCCAAATAAGCAATATTTTGCTTATCTTGCTTATATGTTTAAATGTGAAATTAACTTTATGGGTTAACTTATTATTTTACACCTGTTTGTGCAAAGAATATCCACAGCAGGATTATTATTGTGAACTAAAAAGAAATTATTAATTTACTAATTTAGATAAAGCTTAATTTTTACACACAAACATACACATATAAATGCATATACAAAATATTCGTTTAATCCACGGACAGGCGAACAGCATGTCATAAAGTGTAAATTACTTCTCATAAAAGGTATCTAATTACTGCCATGAACCATTCAGTCTAACAGCAAATTCTTCCTGCTGAGAAAGATTCATAAGAATAATGACTTGTCATTTCTTTTTTCTTGCTAAGGCATTACATTTTGACAAGCGCTCCTTTACTTCCTATAACTGTACATTCGGTTGTTTTAAGCTAAAACGGTTAAATTACACTATGCAATTAACGTTAGTGACATTAATCTACGTCAAAATAAAAATGTATCTAATAAAGTCAGTCAATATGAACAGTGACCAAGCATAGATAGTTAAAGAAATAGCCCACACCAAAATATTTAGTTTAACGTAGATCAGAATTCCAACAATCATTTACACACCTTTATATTTCCAGGCTTTCTCAAATAAAGGAGAGAATGTTCATTTTGGGGTTGAGCTATTGCTTTATTGTTAGCCTGAAAGCTGTTGTTGATTATTACTAGCCCCTGTCATCAACATATCGTTAGATTTGAGCCATATCTGGCGTTTTATTTGACCGAAACGTTTAAAATGTAATCTGAAAAGAGTAAGTGTTAGCGATGAGCTATCGAGTTCATCAGGTTGTGTTAAGAATCGGCTGAATATTAAGGCAGGCTGTCATGCCACACCGCACTAACGAACTTACAAACATCGACAACTTACAGGTGATGCAATGGTGTGTTGGAGTGTTGTGCTGAGTGTGTCCTGCGCTCTCGATCCATCTCTCACTGCTGCTGTCATTGCTCGCACATTCCTCGCTGTTCACGCCGAATATAAACATCCGCTTCACCTCCGCGCAATGCATTATGGGAAGTGGAGTTCTGCCACCACAAGACACCCAAAATAATCTTTCTTTCTTAAACAGTGATTCTGTTAGAGCTCAAACATTTTTTACCTGAATTGGGAGCTAAAAATACAGTAGAGTTTGTTGTTTTATCCAGGCAATTTTCTCTTCACACAATATGAAAAATTAGCTAAACCAACCTTTCAAGGAAAGTTTGCTCACTCTGTGGCCATATTTGTTACTTCAAGCATACAAGACAAACATATAAAACATATTACAGGCTGATTTTTTTCTTTGGCTTAAAGGTTTGACATATTACATACATTGTAATTGACTGATATCTCAATATTGGAAAATTATATATTCTACTAGTGAAAAAACTAGCTATTTATGATTGCTACTAGCGATTTTCTAATTGAAGTTGCATATAAAATATTATATAGTGTGATTTAGGTGTGCTGTAGCAGAGAGAGCTCAAATTCGCTGCAAGTTAAGAGGACAAATAGAAAAACAAATGCATGTAGAAAAACACTAACAAATGGGAAAACACATGCACATGCAAATTCTCACAACACATGCAAAATACAGAAACATGCTGATAAAAGCGCAGGCTGGTTCATAGTCAGCAGCTTTGACGGAGATCTGAGAGGTGAGTTTTTTATTTATTTTTTATTTTAATGCCCTGGTTGTATGGTTCTTTGTTGTTTGTGTATTTTTAGCCCCAATAATCTGACAAATTGTTTAATTAACGTTAAATGAACTTCAGGAAGTGACCAGGTTTCACCTTTTAGGATCCCCTAATAAATGTCCATGGTTGACTGTGCTATTTGCAGTGCATTTCTGTGTTTGCATACAGAGAATTTGCGTGCACGTGTTTTGATTATGTTTTCTACATTTTTTTAGGGTTTTTCTATTTCTATTCAATATTTTATTTGCTTTTTTTTGAGTAAGATGCTAATGGTCTGATTCAATTATTTATACTAAGCTAAGATAAAAGTGCTCCTGCCAGACCAGGAGATAGGTTGAATGGATTCAAAATGTAACTAGGGGAGTTGTAAAATGATCCTATTTAAAACAAAAAGTTGCAGTGCATTTGAGCTTTATCAGCTACGGTAGTTTTAATATTTGAAGGTTTGTTTTTGGGGTTTGGACGGGTTTTGTTACCCAGACCAGGAAGTCTTCTTCTTTAGTGCATTGGGACATCATTAGAATTTAGTGGCTGCCGTCAAACATGAATGCATAAATGAATCAATCAATAAACAAACAAGCAGTTTCAATTAAAACCAATGTCATCTATTTTAAAACTATTACAAATTCTATGGATTTCTATTGTTTTCACAGCAGAGATGAACTGCCTTTACAAAGGTTGTTCCAAATTGCCAAATTATGGTCATTAAAGTAAACATATTTCAGATTGGTCCAGTCATTGTGCGTTTGCACTAAACAAAATATGTAGATTTGGTTTATCAAGTTATTACTAATCATGGATAATTAATGCTTTAATTTATATTTCTGTTTATTAATGAAAGTTATTATTAAAAGATAAGAGAATGTGTATTTTGCAGTTAAATTTTTTCTCATTCGGTTTTATTTCTCTCATTATTACACTTTTGTGTGACACAAAATCATTAAGTGTGGCTTTTGAATAATGATGACTGTAAACAGTTAGGCTGGAATTTCCAGCAGTCTAAAGAATATTGGTTTGATTAGTCTGGCTTGTCAAAATTATTAAAAAGCATTATGAAAAACAGTGAGGAAACTGAGTAAAAAATAAATAAAGAAATATACACACAAATTACTATGCATAATCATGCCTAGACAAATTATTCACAGATTTAAGGAGAATATGTTTTCTTAAAAATAAATAATCCTTACAGCCTATTATTCTTTACCACATGAGTTTGTGGCATTCAAGACTAACCTTTTAATAATAAGGTATAAGGACAAAAAAAAATATGTAATATATATAATATATGTAGTATATATATACCATATTCCATAAAATAGTTTCACTTTTATGGTGATTAATTGGTTCATTTAATTAGCTTTAAATATTTTTGCATCTGAATACAATGCTCAGCATATATGAGTACACCCCTCACAAATCTCTCATTTAAATTAATATTTTATATCAAATGCTTTACAATATTATGATAACGATGACAACTTACGATAACGGTCCAAAAATAACAATAACGATATGGTAAAGCCGGCAGCTAGCTCTCTGCAACTCTCACATGGTCGCCCACTGAAGCTAAGCAGGGCCATGCCCGGTCAGTACCTGGATGGGAGACCACATAGGAAAGCTAGGTTGCTGCCGGAAGTGGTGTTAGTGAGGCCAGCAGGGGGCACTCAACCTGCAGTCTGTGTGGGTCCTAATGCCCCAGTATAGTGAAGGGGACTCTATACTGCTCAGTGAGCGCCATCTTTCGGATAAGACGTTAAACCAAGGTCCTGACAAGGTCTGTTAAAAATCCCAGGATGTCATTAGAAAATGAGTTGGGGTTTAACCCCGGCATCCTGGCCAAATTTGCCCACTGGCCATTGTCCATCATGGCCTCCTAACCATCCCCATATCACACACAATTGGCTTCATCACTCTGTCTCCTCTGCGGTCTGGTGCAATATGGCTGCCGTCGTGCCAGATGGATGCTGCACACTGGTGGTGGATGAGGAGATTTCCCCCAATGTGTAAAGTGCTTTGAGTGTCCAGAAAAGCCCTATATAAATGTAAGGAATTATTATTATTAAAAATCAGTAGCCCAAATGTATATGTTAGGGAAAAATATTTAAAAAAAAATTTTTAAAAGAGCAAAAATCAAGAGTAATAAAAAATATATAAAATGTTGTTGAAACTTTATAGTTTGTAATTTTTTTTCTGCAATATTTATTAAGAATTTAAATGTATTATCTTTCCATTTTCTAAAGATGTTTGGTGACTAATATATCATTTTAATAAATATATATGTTTAAAAAAATCTGTTTTGTTCAAATGCACCAAAATATATTACCAGTATTCACTGAGAAATAGATAAAATAGTGTGTACTCATTTATGCTGAGCCCTGTATATATACACTGTAAAATAAAATTTATATTAATGCCACTGCTACACATTTTGGAGTTAACAATTGAGTGGAAAAGATAACCAAATATATTAATATTTATATAAAAGATTATTATATGTAAATAATAATTTGGACTTTTTTTCTGCTCACATGTAAGAACCGCCGTCCCTTTGTAGTCTGAAGAAAGAGATTGTTTTGATGTTGTGAATAATACATTTGTCTGTTGGAATTGCCTGAGAATGTGGCGATTGTGACATTTATTTGATGGTAAATGGCCACGTTCCCTTGTGCCCCGCCATGCTGGCCTCTCCGGCGGACTGAAGGCAGGGCCGCTGGCTGTCCATCATGGCTCACACAGGCAAACAGATGCAGAGCTCCACGTCTTGGCTGGCATTTGCATCGATGAATGACTTGTCCAGTGGGTTTGTCTCATGGGTGAATTGAAGGCCCATTGTCACCACAAAGAGCAGCGAGTCTCGGTGGAGGCGTCAGCAGGCAATCACAGGCAAAACTCTCATTAGGACTCAAGCCGAGGACAATTGATTTTGAATAACAGGTTTCCTGCAGATTGACGCTTTATTTTATCCTGAAAAAAGATGCTTTTGTACATCGTGAAAGACTGATTTCATAATTGTTATATCAGTTTTTGACGTCTGCTTGAAATCTATAGACTAATAAAAGAAAAAAGTGTCAGTTTCTGCGCTGATGACATTTTATCATTTTGTTAGAAATGTATTCGGTTCTTTTGTGACCAACTGACCAAGAACAAATCAGAGGGTCAATGACAAAACAAAGGCTGTTACAGGAGAAGGCTTTTTGGTATTTACTCTGCAATATATTACTTCTGTAATGTAAAGTAATATTGAGTCAGAGATAAAATAAAATTAAATTAAATTAAGGATAATAAATACAAGAATAATTAGAAATAGTATTCACATATTTTATTTTATTTTTATGGTAATTATCTAAAAGACAATATAGTCAGACATTAAATTAAAATACATTTAAAAATAAAATAAAGTTATTATATAACCATAATAAATGCAAGCAACAAATAAGAGGGATAGTAATTGAACAAAATATATATAATTAAAAACTAATTAAAACAAAATAAAATTATGAAAAATAGAGGGAAACAAAAATAGAGGATTTAGAAAGAAAAAATGGCAGAAAAATGTTTAAACAATATGGAAACATTTACTTTCTTTTTATGATAATCTGTATAAAGGAAAATGTAGTCAAATATATCCTTATCTATCCTTATATATCCTTATTTATAGAAATCTAAGTAAAGGACAATACAGTGATTAAAATAAAAAGATCTATTAAAATTAAATTAAATCAAAAATTAAGAGGCAGTGTAATTTAGAAACAAAAGAGGAGAAAGAGAGTGTACGAACGAACGTACATACAGTTATATTCATCTATAGTAATCATCTACATCTAAACAGGGCAATCCAGTCAGACAGTGATAAAAATAAAACAGAAATACAGGAGGAAACCTTGAAGCAGTGGATCATTTATGAAGAAAGAGTAGTGAAAAGAGGCCTTTGGAAGAACTGACAGGAAGAAGGTTGCCGGTGTTGATTCTGTTAGCCTCCAGCTTGACTGACAGTGTGATCAGCTGTCAGCTCCTGCAGCCTCCACCGACAGGCCTCCTGTCTTCTGTCAGGCCTCAGTAACACACATGCGCACACACACACACGCACGAACACACACACACACACACACACACACACACACACACACACACACACATGCCAAAGCCCTATCCTCCCTCCGACCCGGCTGTCAAAAAGAGCACAGCTAAATAATGAATCTGGCCATATTCCTTGAAGGAGAGGCAGAGGGGAGGAGAAGCGGAGACTGCGAATCCTCGAGGGAAAACCAAAAACAAACCTCAGTCCATTTAATCCCTCTCTTCACTGCCGCAGAGGAACAAGACAACAGCAGCAACAGAAATCCAGCTCTCCCTCCATCAGCTGTCATGAAGAAGAGCCGCCGTGACATTATCCTCTCTCCGTCCATCACAGAACACTCGGATGATGCTTAGCACACTGAAGAAAGAGGGGAAAACAAGAGCAGATCCCTTTACTGAGATGTAATGACGCTCCAGATTTAGACGGACTGCTTCTGCATGAATGTACTTTTGCGATCTGAAGGCATCTGAAGTTATGATTTATGACTCGAATAACTTCTCAACCAGAAACTTCTGTTCTTTACAAAGTTTAAAAAGAGCCCACATTTGATTTGGTACAACATGTTAAGGGATATTGTAGCATTAATTGTAACAAGTGAAAAATGTGTTATGTGTAATAACAATGACATGAGGAGATAGTACTGAAATAATGAAATGTATTTAATACTTTGTATAAAATACTTTTTTTCTCAATTTAAGATGAATAGAGTCTCAAAAATCTTGACAGTTCTAGGGGTCTCTTCTATGAACTCTGATCTTTAGTTCTTATTCTATTCTATTTTCTATTGGATTCAGATGAAGTGATTGGCTGGGCTAGTAGTAGTAGTAGTAGTAGAGAACTTTATTAATCCCTGTCAGGGCAAACTCATTTGCCACCATTGACATTATAATGCAATAAAATATTAAAGAACAAATACCACAAAAAACAGTACAACAGCACACCATTTGCCCCAACTACACATCTAAACATAGTAAGTAACTGAGCAAATAAAAACAAAAAGCTACATATATACAAATTTTACCATTTCATTAAAAAAACCTAACAGCAGTTGGAATAAAGGACCTTCTAAATGGTTGCTGATGTCACAGTCATCAAGTTGAGTGCCCACCAGACACACTAGAAGGCGCTCTACACATCACATCTGCCACTGAACTGGACTACATATTCCATCATGCACTTCACACACACCTGTTCCAGTTCTCTCCCTGATTGCACTCACACAGCTGGAAGCTCATGATGGACAGATATAAACAGCACACACACACACAAACTTTGCTAAGTCTTGTTTTTGTACACTACAAAGCGTTTTCCTTGTTCTGTGCCGTGTTTCCTGACCCTTGATTTGTTTATTGTTTCTTGTTGTTAGCCGCCTGGACCTAAATGCCAAAAATAAAAAATTGCAAAAAAGTTATTGAAAAATTACATTTATAAATAAACAGTTTAGATAGATAGATAGATAGATAGATAGACAGACAGACAGACAGACAGACAGACAGACAGACAGACAGACAGACAGACAGACAGACAGACAGACGACATCATTAATTAGAATTTTCTGACCACTGAAGGCCATTACAGACCAATCAGAATTACATATTCCAGACAGCTGTTTGATAACTCTAGGCATTTGCGGTTGCTATTTATGGTTGCTGAAAGCCATTGACTTTAATGGTTGCATATACAGGGTTAAAATATAAATCGCTCTCAGCATTTCTAGCAGGACAAGTCATTTAATGCTGCCATTTGCAGCATAAGCTGTGGATTTACTCTTCTCATCCTCTTATTCCCTTTAGAGACCCATTCACTTAACAACAGCAACAATTTTTAGGATTGATGCCATCAAAATGAAAACCTGCTAAAATATTCCTGTTTCCTCTTGAGCCATCCTGATAATGTAACATTCTTTAAAAGTATGTGACCTAAGCTGAATTTGTTGGATTAGTAAAGGTTTTTGTAATTTATATACAATTACATATATGAAGCAATTTGATAGAAAGTCATCAATATCATTCATATGCGATTTCAGAAAGGTATCAACTCACACTGAACTGAAGGATTGCATGCACACTACAAAAAAAACTCTAATGAGAAAAATTGGTATCTCGCAAATATATATGAACAGAATATCATACATTTTTAATTGTTTCTGTGCATACTGGAAGATATTCTTTAAAACTGCACACCAATGAACCTGGAAGTGTGTTTGTATTTTTTTTCTGTTTTCACACAGGTGCAGTGAGGGCACAGAGCTCAACTAAATCAGTTCGTAGCTCTGATTCAACTGTGTGATTCTCTCATGATGGTCAACCAAAATGTCTGACTGAAATTCATCCGATCGGGAGGGTTAATCGTCTCTCGGTTTCCCGTGTACACTGTACAAACACAACACAACAAATGATGCAAAACAAAAATTAATTTCAGTCAGATTTAAAGAAAAGTCGTACAAAATCTGAGACAAAATTGTCCAGTGTACCCCCGGCCTGGGTGAACTATCCCTTTAATTACTCCTCCTCTCTTTGCATCTCGCTCATTTTTAACCCCCTTGAGTTTGTGTTTAGCCATAAAACACACACACACACACACACACACACACACACACACACACACAC
>CAIGQV010001633.1:15437519-15448370 GCA_903798115.1 Danio jaintianensis
ACACACACACACACACACACACACACACACACACACACAGACACACATCCCACTGCCTCCAGGTGAGAGAATTACAATTCACATAGATTAGAATACATTTGCCACCTAGCCAGGTGTTCTGAAACAGGGGCCTATCAGCACGGCCAATCAGCTGGCAGCAGCACAGCTCAATGACACTTCACATTCAAATCAAAAGCCGTTACTCCGGCTCTCTTCGCCATGATAGTCTTTTGAACAGGAGCAAGAGGAGGGGGAGGAACCTGTGGCTATAACAACATTATCTGAATTAGAATGGCTTTGATCGCTAACAATGGACGGCGAAACACTTGAAATAAAGAGCTTTTGTAAATCCAGTGCCTCAAAACTGGGTCTGACTCAACGCTGCGCAATGGCTTTCCTTTGAGTTAAACTAACACTCAGCACTCACGTGTGTGTGAATACGAACGTTTTAACTTCAGAACTTGAGCACATATGCATTATTCATTCCCAACACACACACAAAACAATACACACCTGTTTTGTTTGTTTCGTCGTTTTTTTTAAACCCCTAGTGGCATTTAAAAGGCATAGTCATTGCTTTTTCATGAAGATCATACCTGGCACTAATTGTAACTGTAAACACGGCTCATAATTATTCACATTTGGTTGCCATATTACGCTTATCGAAATGATATTTGATTACCTTCACATATCTTGCAACTGACTTCATTTAGAAAGGTCGACTATTTGCACCGGCCAGGGAGTGATTTAAATGTTTTATGATGATTACCAAAGTTATGCGCCTTTTTGTCTAAATGACAGAATCTGCAAATATAATTAGCACGGGTGAAAAAGCAGAGAGATAGTGGCGTCGGCTGTCATCACGTTCCCCTATTGTTACAGCACTGTGTCCTCCAGCTGAACTTCACTACACTGAGTTTAATTGGTTTCAGGAACTCTGCTTTGAGGAAGTCATAACCTTGATCTTCCCCCGGATAAGAGATTTGCTTTTTTTTTTTTTGCCATCAAATACATGCAAATTTCACTGGCAGCCTAGGAGAATTGTAAACAGACAAACATTGTTTAATTCCATTGTGATTGTGATTAGAGAGAAATAATGAATCACTGTGTTTAAGTATACCGGAGACAAGAGGTGCAGTGATCTTGTGGCACAGACTGACATAAACTACTGTACTTCTGTTTATAAGAACAACTCTACACTGCTAAAATTTCATGAGGTGAAACTTTAATATGTCTAATCTGATTATGCATGGAAAAGGGATATGACAAGTCTGTCAATGCTAAAGCAGAATTCAGTCAGTGATAATAAGAATTAGGCACTTTAAAAGGTAAGGAATCTTAAATTGTTCGTCAAAATTTTGCTAATGGTTCTCTCTAAGTAATCTCTTAGTACAAAACCTTAAACTGATCACACTTGTAACATCACTAGTCATTCTTTCATATCTGATGTCTTGATTTCATTGTATTTGCACATATTTTCATTCCACTTAATCATTGTTTCAAAACACAAGATCATTGTGATATATATTGCAAACATTTGCTTTAATCACCAAAACAAAACAGTAAGATCTTTTTTCAACTTAGTACTTTTTACAATCAGTTCCTTCACTAGCAAGCAATACAAGATACAGATTTCAAATTACTATTTGTGCTGAATTAATGTTACTGTGCTGTAAAACTGTATACACAGCAATCACAGCAATCTGACAAAAGATACATTTTTTGTTTGAAAGGTTTATACAACTTGAAAATGTGATCAAAGAACACATAGAGAAATCTTATATATGGCAATATTTGCAAATTACATATATGACATACAAGTTCATTCATTTTCCTTCGGCTTAGTCCCTTATTTATCACGGTTTGCCACAGCGGAATGAACCGCCAACTATTCCTGCATATGTTTTACACAGCAGATGCCCTTCCAGCCACAACCCAGCACTTGGAAACACCCATACACTCTCACATTTACACACGCACTCATATACTACGCCCAATTTAGCTCATCCAATTCACCTAGCGCATGTCTTTGACTGTGAGGGAAACCAGAGCACCTGGAGGAAACCCACGCCAACACGGGGAGAACATGCAAACTCCACACAGAAATGCCAACTGACCCAGCCAGGACTCGAATCAGCGACCTTTTTGCTATGAGGTGAAGTTCATTTTTGGATTTTGCATATAAAAAAAAGCTATATATGCAAGAGATATTATAAAAATGGCCATTTACACACACGTACACGCATGCGCGCGTGTGTGTGTGTGTGTGTGTGTGTGTGTGTGTGTGCGTGTGCGTGTGTGTGTGTGCGCGTGTGTGTGTGTGTATGTACAGTAATCAACATTTAAAGAGGATCAAAAAAAGTTGTAAAAATGTATTTATATCTTTATTCCTAAACATATTTGTAATTCCAATGGTTGAAAAATAATACGCAAACAGCCATTTTGATATTTTGAAATATGTTGCATGTATGACATTTTATACATGTAAAATCCAAATATGAACTTGCATGTCATATATGTAATTTGCATATATTTCAATTTATCAAATTTATATATGGGAAATATTCATTTACATACACAATCAAAATAATTCATGTACTGTATGTACCGTAATATCATTTTAATTTTACTTTGCAAGTTACTTATACATATAATTGTGTCATCGGGTGAAAATAATTAGCAATTGGTCTTTCTGAAAGCTCCTGCAGCAATTTGTAACTTACAAATGATCAGACAAGTTGAAAATCTATGGACATAATAAATGATTAATTGATTAAAAATTAAGATCAGTTGAATTGAATAACAGACAAATGTATTAAAGTGAATGATAAGCTTTATAAAAGGCGGTTAATGTGAATGAAACATTTATTTAGATGAAACATTTATTTTGTGTAGTAAAAAGGTTATATTGTACTAACACAATTGAAAATATGCTGAAAAGTGCACTTTTGATGATCTGTTGTGATATAAGAAGAAGAGTTTTGAAAATGTACCGATTGCTTGTGAAAACTGCGCCAAACCAATTAAAAAAACAATAAACATTATTCTAATTATTCATTCATTTAGCAGTTTTCCGTATTTTGTGATCCATTTTTTTTATTGCATTATGGGACCTTGATCTTTCCTACAACAACTTTGGATTTTAAATAGTTTGAAAAAGCCATTTTTATTGAGATTCATAATATTATTGTCTTGATTGGTGGTGCGCCAGTGCGTTTTTTTAATTTACAAACATATTATTTCAGTATATATTGTTTATTATATTTTAGGTTAAACTACTAAAAGGTGACTAAAAATAATTTTTTTTAACTACAAAGATGAACTTTTGACATCAAAGTCAACAGAGCAGAGATCAAGGTCCCAAATGCAATTATGTATAACAGCATAGCGTAAATAAACAGATAACGCTTGTGATTCACAAAGTACAGAAACTGTTCATTAACAGATTTTTTTTTTTCAGTGTATGTGTGAGGACCGCTTACTCAGAAACAACCAGATGAAATGGAGAATAAAAAGTTTATTTGTTTTTTTTAACAGTGGAACAAATTTACCATAATGAAATGATTTGCAGAGAGGTAAATGACTGTAATAATATGTGCGTTTGTAAACAAAAGTGCAATATATATTTCTTTTTCCATACATTAGAATGTGTATTTTTCATACATTAGAATGGGAGGGGTATAACAATAATCAACAAGAACAATAATCATTTGATGACAAATTACACTAATGTTAGGTCATTTTAACCAGTAGCGTGGTCAAATATGGACAAACCCAACAGCTGGGTTAAAAAACATCATTTATATTTAATTTTTTTTTTAAAGTACTCAACATTGGGTTTGTTCATATTTGACCGATTGTTGGGTTAAAGCATTTTTTGGAAACAGACTCTATTTAAGATTACATGCAGCCCTAAAATACTAATTAACTTTCATTTGAAACCTTTATACCTTCCCACTGTCCTTCAAAGTCACCAAGAGGTTTTTTGATGTGGTCATCAAAAAACAGACACATTGTCTGTGACTCATATATACTCTAGATTATTTTATGACTTTTATGGCAAAGTTATTACTGCATTTTAGTTAGTACTACAGATCCACTGTCAAAACTGGACATGGATAATTGTTTTTTCCTATAAGGCAAAGGATATGTGAATAAAAAAATAGACAGGTTCACGAGACTCTGAATAGATGTTTCATTCTGCAGTCTTGGCACGCAAAACCTTTTCTGAGAGCACTTATCTCACTATTCCTCAAAGGTACAGAGATCAAATCCCTGCGTCCTTCACACCTGCCTCTTCAACCAGCCAGAACTCACTCTTGAGAAGAGCTTTAAAAACGACAGTTTTCAAAAAGAACAATCCAGGAGAAAGACAAATATAAAACAGGCAGAAAAAATGACACATCTGAAACACACACTCGTCTTCCACTTTGTTGGAGAGTAAAATCTTATGAAAAATAAAAAAAATCAATAGAAGGCTATGAAAATAAAAACTGCAATAACACCTGTGAAACTTAGCTAAAAAAGGACTGCTTTTTGTTGTACAGTATATAATGATGATTCAGAACTACATGTATAGGCAGCTTTAATGTTGAATCAAACACTTAGTTTTCCAGAACTACTTTATTACAGTTTTCTCTCAATAACACATTATCACTGACTCAGATGACCCAATTTCCTGAAACATTCATTCAGCTCTTAAAAACAAAGACACATTTCACCACCTGTGTTTTCACTTCAGTGTTCAGTATGGCAAAAAGGGACATTACCAATACTGTAGTGTAATTTTGCAGAGGATGTCAAATTTGGTTGTTTTTTTTACTGTACTGTAATACTGTGTTGTGCTGCATACAGAGTTCACATTCAAATATTTGGATATTCAAATAGGATTTATTTTCTAGTGCTTTTCATCTATTGCAAGATCTCTTTACAGTAATTGAAAATAAACTTTGTTTAAAGCTTGTTGTATTTTATCTGCACCCCTCTGTTTATGTTTACTGTAACAGTCATTGACTTGAAAAATGATTCTTGATTCCCAGTAGGATGTTTTTTGTAACAGTGTTTTGAATTAATGTTAACGTTCTGTCAGCTGGAAACGTGTTTGTGTATTTGTTTTTGTATTATATGAGGCTAAATTTTTAAAGCAAAACGAAATTAGCTTTTGGCTAAGATATTTGATTTTGGAGATGGTTAAATGCTCATGGAAGTCTGAAGTTTGTACACGTTGGTGTGTAGTTATGTGTGTAGTTTTTTAAACCTATATTATTTTAAATATTATCTCTATAGTTTTGATAAAAAGAAATTCTGACATCTGTGTTGCATCTTATACAGTCAAGCTATTCAAAATTGTTATCTGTTGATGATATATAGCCCGTGCTGTGTAGCAACCAATTACATGTCATCTTTAAGTATGTGAACAGTTTCCAAAAAGTTAAGTATTTGTAGGCTCTAATAAAATGCTGGGTTGTTGTAACCCAACGCTGGGTCAGATATGGACAATCCCAACACTGAGTTATTTTTTTCAATTACATTTACACACACTATTAAACCCAATGGTTGGGTTTGTCCATATTTGACCCAATGTTGGGTTACAACAACCCCACATTTTTTGTTTAAATTATGTTACATTTTAAATGTGCAACAGGAGATCTTGGAAAATGCTAACATTAGCCTGATAGCACTGAAAGCCTATGTTCCACCCTACAAATGGCCATCCAACACCAAGCCTCCTGAACCTCCCTACACTACATCAAGTAACATTCACCAGAGAGAAAACTTTATAGTACAGTTAGTAAATAATCACAATAGCAAACTTTAAAAAAGATGGTAGGTTGTTAATGTTTGCCTGCCATTCTCTGAACTTGGTCCTATACCTTCCACATAATATTAAAATTCATATAAGCACATTTGGACCACTTCATTTAATGATTGCTATTAGGATGTGCAGAGACCATCATAACAAAAATGTGTTTGTTTCTAAAGACAATCACCTATTGCACCTTTAAAACACTCATAATCAGATTACACTTACATTGTTATTAATTATATAATTACATATCATGACTTATAGGCATGTAATCTTCATCTTATCTAGTGGCATTCACTAATTATGAATTATATTGTAATTGTCATGTTCATTAACATTTCATTTAATAAAGGCAGGCCCAAACACATAATCAAAAATGCAGTTGGATTGCATTATCCACAATATGCGATCTAAATTGTGTTAAATCTATCTCATCTTCTATTTTTTAATTGACTGTTTCTACAACACTGTAAAAGCCCAACTCATGGTGCAGTGCGTGACTCTCTCCGCCGCACCGCTGCCAAGCATCTCCCCCAGCAAGCGCGACACACTCCCATGGAATGTATTCAAATATTTTGACATTTTGCCTTTCCTTACTTGCCGAGCAGAAATGATTTGTGACAGATGGAGAAGGGCTCTGTCTGATGAGCTTCCTCCAACACCACGGGCACCTCTCTCCTCCTCCATCCACTCTTTCTCCATCTCCGTCTCTCTCCCTTTCTCTGTCTCTCCTGTCATGTGTGGTGGCCTGTCTCTTTCTCGGCTGCCCCAGGTGAATCCTCCCTCAGTGATAAACACACAAAAGAGAGACTCCATCAAAAAGTGGAGACAAGAACATGTTGCTGTTACCTCCAGCCGTTCTGGTCTGATGGTCCAAGAACACTTACACAGTCAGTGTCAATGGCTTGTGACGGAGACGGCCCGAACACAAAGCTGAGAGATGTAAAGTTCGACAGCGGTTTTCAGCCTGTCCTACTTAGTGTCCCATTACTGTCTGTAAAGAAATCGGATCAAAAAGACAAACTGATGCAATGTTGACATGATTCCTGGTGCTGTTTTGTGGATAATTTAGACATTATTTACAACCCCAATTCTAAAATAAAAGTTTTAGTAAAATCCAATAAAACTTAAGATATGTGATTTGATGACTCACTTTAAACTTTTTGTTAGTTGACAAAAATACAAAGAAAATATTTCCAGTGTCTTCAATGAGATAAAAAATATATTGAAAATTCATTAATAATGATTATTGAAACATATTTTGATTTTGACTGGCTAAAACGCATTTGAAGGCACTTGGGACAGAAGCCAAATAAAAGTCAAAGGTTATAGAACATCCCAATTAAAAGTGTCAAACAAATTAGGGCTGCATGATATTGGAAAACCAGACATTGCGAAATTTAGATTTTCTGCAAATATATATTGCGATATGAATACAATTTCTCCAGATGACTTGAATCGCTCTGTTTCGAAATAATTAATTAATTTACATTGATTGGGATGTTTTTGTAACTTCATATACACACTCTACACTTCAAAAATGATTTTTGCTGGTTGTTTTTGAGCTGAATGAGCTGTTTTTGGGGGGACAACTTAATTGTTTTTTTTTGTTCAATCCACTTAAATTCGCAAATACAATTACCTTAACTGATTTGTGTTGGGACTTCATGAAGGAATTGAGTGGAACCCAGCATTTTTTACAGTCTAGGGACACCAGAAACTTATTTTACATCTTGTAAAAAGAGGCAAGGTCCCATTTAAAACTGAAAACATAATGTCCAGAGAGACCATCCAGACATTCATGAGCAACAGACAGCAAAATCAAATGTCTTTGGAGAGCAGCAGAAAAAACAGCATGGGTGACTGACAAATGTTCACAGCTACTATTGACATGAAGGCATGTATTGGGAGAATTAAGAGACATATACCGCCATTATGATGGTGTCTTTCATGGGAGGCCCATGGTAATTAGATAAAGTCTCATTCCTCGTGGTTTGGTAGACACAGAGTAAATGTGCTTGCCTGGGCTGATTGCTGTCCAGATCTGATCTCTTATTGAAATTGTGTGGCCCATCATGAAAAGGAAAATCCGGCACTGATGATCATGGACTGTTCAGATGCTGAAGTCTTTTATCATGTCAGATTAGCCAAACATTTGGCTTGTAAAACTTTAACAATTATTATCCCTGATTCCCAAACAATTAAGCATTGCAATTAAAAGGCAAGCTGATGTAACACAGCGTTAAACTGTGTTGTTAATGTTTACAGAATACAAATGCCTTAATCAGTGAAAACATGGGAAATGTTTTATTTGTACTTTCATCAATTAAATAAAGGTTAAGTAGAATTAAAGGGATAGTTCACTCAGAAATTAAAAATCGGTTTCATTTAATCACCCTTCACTTGTTTAAAACCTATTTGAGTTTCTGTTGAACGCAAAAGAAGATATTTTGAAGAAAGCTGGCAACCTGTGACCATTGACTTCCATAGTATTTGTTTTTTCCTTCCGTGGAAGTCAATGGTTACAGGATTTCAGCATTCTTCAAAATAAAATCCATGTTTGAGGGTAAGCAAATAGTAAGTTAATTTTGATCTTTGTGTGAACTATCCCTTTAAAAAAATCAGATATCCTAGATTTTAAAGCAGTTTACAAAAACATCTCAACTATTTCAGAATTGGGGTTGTAGATGCTAAAAGTACAACACAGAGGAATAGCTGTAATTGTCTCTGTAGTCACTGGGCTGCTTGTCTGTAGTGCAGTAGCGGCAGTGAGAAACGCAGGACATGCGATGTTGACACCAGAGCAGGAGTTTGAATAATGCCTCTCATTAGCCACTGAAGCGCTTCTTCTGCCTGTGTCTGTCCCCGGTCATTTTGCGCCAGCGTGATAAAAAAACAAGCCCATCGCGTCTGAAAGCTGTCATCAATCAAAGAGGGATGCAGTTTACTGCTATGAAATGGCATGAATCTCTGTGTTATGTTCGCAGACATCACAACTGCTCTGCTCCAAAATCTAGTGAGATGCATTGTGGAGACAGCATTTAAAGGCGTCATAAGCATGAAACGTGCCTTCTAAGATGACTTGTTTTGACCAGATTATGAAGCATCACTGTTCATGACATACCCTTCACAGAGTAAGAGACAGGTTCTCTGGATTAATGGGTATGGGTTTGAGTAAAATATTAAAGAGAACTAATTTGAGTATCTTTTTCCTGCTTAACACAAAAGAAGATATTTTGAAAAATGTTGGTTGCTGGGACCCATTGACATCCATAGTATTTTTTTCCTAATGTGGAAATTGATGGGTCCCAGCAACCAGCATTCTTCAAAAAATCTTATTTTGTGTTCAAAAGAAAAATGGTTTAAAACCATATGAGGGACAATACCCTTTAATATTTGTTTTATTCAATAAAGGTCTGAAAATCTTTCTTTCAAATTTCAAATACTAATATTGTCACTTATAACATTTTTTTGAGGTTATTCCACCTAATATTAATTTCTTAACTCTTCTGAAGTTAAAAATATTGATATTGTGTTTAAAGATCTTGTGTCTAAAGATTATTTTAAATATGACTTCTTTTTTTGTTATTCTGACAAACTGGGATCTTATGCAAAAAAATGACAAGACTTTAATGTTTCAGTAACTTACAGAACAAAAAAAAATTTTCACATGGTCTATACATTTCTTCCATACAGTAGCTGTATATAGTGGAGATTAGGGAACAACCTCCAACAACCTAAATTTTAAGGTCACTACTTAGTCATACAGTACTTGAAGTAATTCTATAACAGGAGTAAAAGAGCAGTTACACACAGTATAAAAACTGAAATTACCTAAACTAACTTTTAATTAAAAAAAAACTTTCCCAGTAAGTGGTATAAACAATATAATTTAAAGCTGTTCTAAAGTGACTAAAACTTTCAGACAACAGGCTGTCCAGGTGAAAGCCAAAGCTATAAACATTTCAGCCACAGCAAGAGAAGTTGAAATCTATAATATTTCATCTTTACAATTTCACAAACTCATTCAAGTTCCATAAAAGGCTGGTCATTCATGAAAGACAAATGCACATGAGAACATCAATGTGGAGAATCTCAATGAGTAATCGGTGCAACTGGATATGCAGTGTCTCAACAGTTAGAAGACTTTGGACTAAAAGCCAACTCTGAGTGACCAATCCTCTCATCAGCAGAAAGAATCAAAAGACTAACTTTTGCTGAGGAGCTGGTTGGGTAGACAGAAATCCGTCAAAGCCTTTATTTAAATCCTGATCTTTCATAACGTAATGTCATAACATGTCTCTATTCTCAGTTCTTTTAACCAACTTGAAGCATCCTTGCTGAATAAAAGTATACTTTGAAGATGCTTAGCAATCAGTCACTTTTGGAAAACAAGCACTGTATACATAATAATTCTTGAAGCAATTTCCTTCCAAAAAAGACAGATAAGACGAGCAAAAACGGAGAGAGGGAATCTTGTACGGCAGCATCCATCTGTGCTTTGAGCCATTGATTGAGTGTTCGTCTGGACGTACAAACTCTCATGAGCCCACGGGGCAAATGAAAGCCCAGCTCCTCAGCGCATCAATCAATAAAACACGCAGCCTATACGACTGAGAGGGAGGCGCAGGCTGAGCATGCATGATAACAGGAGATTTCCAGCAAATGAGAAGCCGCACAGAGCTCTTCATCATCACACAATCTGCAGAATCTCCCTGCATCACCATCCCTCAACTCTCCCTCCGCATTGGGCTTGGGTTTGTGCGTGAAGCTCAGTGGTTTGCACTGAAGCGGAGAGATTGAATGTGCTCACAAAGTTCCTCTGACACTCTTGCTTTTTATTTTGGGGTCGGAGGTTTTACCCCAGTTGTGGCTTCTTGGATCTGGAGGTTGTTTTGGTAGAAATGCTAATTACTTAATTGATGTTACAACTTAGATCAAACTGAAATAACTAAGCAAATAAAGACATGATATTCACTCAGAAACTGGTTATGGATGTCATGACTAGGGTCAGACAGAATCTGCTAACATTTTTTGCTATTTCT
>CAIGQV010001633.1:15464750-15494161 GCA_903798115.1 Danio jaintianensis
ACACACACACACACACACACACACACACACACACACACACACACACAGAGGTTAGAAAACATTCACAGTGACTTTCTGAATATTAAAACCTATATATGCAAGTGTTGTTGTTTTGAATATTAGCGGGACAGGATATAAACAAGTTTCTTAAATAAACATGACTTTATAAGACACTGCAGGTGAATAGGGTGAAACATTAACTGATAGTTATAAACATTTCTCAGTTAATTTATAGCTAATTGCAAACTTTTTTTATTAAACGTTATCCAGATGGTTTGTTTAAATGCGCAAATTGGGTATTATTTCATAAGCACTATTTTGTATAGCACAAAAATTTGAAATCAGTGATGTCTGGTTTAAAATTCTAGTTTCGTATATTTCAACACAGTGAAAAATCAGAAAATACTTTAAAAATCAGGAGAAATATATATATTTTTTGAATAAAATTTAAGGCAAATTAAGCATGAAGATAACATTCAGAATATATTCATTAAAGTGTAAACTTTGGTGTAAGTGCTGCTGATTATGGCTCAGCGTAGGATAAAAAATAAAATCATTTGAGAACATCCTTTAAAGATGTAAATAGTAGTTTAAAAAAAAGAAACAATTATTGGTATATTTTGTGTGTCTTTATATTGGACTGCATAAGTGAAAAAACTGTGTTTTGACCTGCTGTATCTTGGTATTACAGCACAACACAACCAGCTAATTATTGATTATGTTGCTGTTGACTCAAAAGTTTCTGAGTAAAAGGGACTTCAGACAAAACAGTATAGTGTTAATCAATGACTCGCTCAATAAAATTATTCATCCTTGCATTAGCTAATCTGTGATACACATAAAAATTAATGGTCATATCTTAAATATACAAACAGTAAACAAAAAGTATACCTGCATGACACTAGGATTACAGAGCCCCGGCTTGGTCAGTTGGCATTTCTGTGTGGAGTTTGCATGCTCTCCCCGTGTTCACGTGGGTTTCCTCCGGGTGCTCCCGTTTCCCCCACAGTCCAAAGACACGTGGTATAGGTGAATTGAATAATCTAAATTGTCCGTAGAGTATGAGTGTGAATGCAAGAGTTTATGGGTGTTTCCCAGTGTTGGGTTGTGGCTGAAAGGGCATCCGCTGCGTAAAACATATGCTGGATAAGTTGGTGGTTCATTCCGCTGTGGCGACCCCTGATGAATAAAGGGACTAAGCCGAAAAGAAAATGAATGAATGAATGAAGAGGCTGATTTTTAATGTTCCTAAATTCCCACACGCATATCCCAACTCTACCAAGAGGATGAAATGACACCCTTGAAGTGAATTGCTAAAATAAATGCAAAAAGCATGTTTTGTGGACAAAATGAGTCTAAAATATATATAAAAAGCCTAATTTGGAATAGAACAGTAAATAACTTTTCGACTACATGCCAGGGAGGTGATGAGTAGCTTATTCATACCTGCTAGGGCAGTAAACATCATAGGAATCATTTATTATAATATTAGGCCGTAGAACATAAATTCGATTTAATGTCCATGTTTTTGAAAAATCATAACAAGTGAGATGCTAGTAATAGTTTGAAAACTGAAAGAAATGTGCCTGCCCCACATTCCATTTTCTAAACTGAAAGTTTCATCAGTACGAGTCTCTGATGGACAATTTACTATACCATGAGGCCATGAGAGAGGATTTGTGAATAGCCGTGAAGCAAGAACCAGGTCACATGACAATATGGCACATGTAGTATGTCCAAATTGCATCCATGCTTTTTTCCATGCATTACAACCCTCAAACGAACAAATCAAGTCAGAAAAATGGTGAAGGTTAAATAAGTGCCATTTTGAAGTCAAATTTGAGGACCAAAAACATAGCACGCACGCACTTACTCCCAGGGCAATTTTATATCGAAGTTGATATTTAGCCGCACCATATTGGTGTTTCGTAACATCTAGTTTTTATGAGATGGGTTGTTAGCCCAACGCTCAACCCCCAACCCCCAACCTAGAGGACCCGGACATACACATACACTACGGACAATTTAACTTACCCAATTCACCTACAGCACATGTCTTCGGACTCTGGGGGAAACTGGACATGAACACGGGGAGAACATGCAAACTCCACACAGAAATGCCAACTGACCCAGCCGGTGCTCGAACCAGTGACCTTCTTGCTGTGAGGCGACAGCACTACCCACTGCAGCACCGTGTTGCCTTAAAAACATAACACTTAATAACAGAAAAAAAAAAATCATGCTTGAATTAATTGTCAACGGAACATCAAACATCTACACTGTACAAAATGCAGGGTTCCACGCAACTTAAAGTTAACAAAATTAATGTAACAAAAAAAAAAAAATGAATTATGTTAGTTCAGCTCATTTTAAATAAACAGCTTGCAACAAGCAACAAAAATATTATTTTTGAGTGAATGCTTATGCATAATTCTTGCATAAACTGGCTCAACTGATTTTAGGGGTGAAAAATACACACCCAAGTCACACTTTGAAATCGCCAAAGCTGTTTTAATTGATGTTTTAGAGCAATCATTATCAAACAACCACTCAGTTCAGGATAACGAAGCACTCATGGAGGGGTCTCAGTTATACACAGTATTTAGCTGATTCAGATTAGGTAGAGTCTTATTTATATGGATTCATAACCATCATTTTGCTTCCACAGACAGGAAATTATCTCTGCAATATGGCTTCAAGATCTACTATCAGATCTACAGCAAAACCGACCTTGACATCTCATGAGAACATAATCCAGCTATGCTCTCAACACAGAGACACTAAAAGTCTATCACATAATATAGACTTACATATCACATTATATACCAACATACATCACTGGGTTGAATTAAAATAGCTTAATGCATGAATTTTATGTCAGTTCTTGCTGTTATCCTGGATCAAAAAGACAATTTTTAGGTATGCATCAAAACATTGGCATTTCTAATTATTTTATATCCAAAAACAATAGGCTGCAAATTAAGTAATATTAACAAAATAAGACATGTTTTTAACTTTAATCTCGGTTCTATACAGGGAATAAATATTTATTTTTTATAGAAGATTTCCACTGGTATGATTTACACCAGCTCACACATATACTGTAGACGCACACACAAACACACATGCATGTAAATGATGTGCACTATCACACACACACACACGCGCGCACGCACACACACACACAACACATCTCACATCTGATTGCATGGACCCTGTTTTTAAGTCCTCTAATGTTATGTTTACATCGCCTTTCAATAATCTAAAATGTGCAAAATAACAAAATGGAAATTAAGCTTAAGAATTCTGCATTAAACCTATCATTACAGGGCTTTAGATAAATTTATTTTAGTACAGGCTTGGGTTTCAAGTAAATTCAACAGAAATAGTGTATCCTCATTATGCAGCGATTGTTCGCAACAACAAAAAAAGGCAATCCGTATGAAAATGTAGAGGTTTCTGTTCGGTTTTTTTGGTATATTGATTACAATTTGTATTACCACAGTTTTAGTACACATAGCCTACTATGGTTAACCTATAGTTAGTGTATTAAAAACCATGGTTAACTGTGGTCACTATAGTCTAACAATATAATTTAAAACACCTTTTTATTCTGATGTTTGTGTGTAGTGAAACCATGGTTAATGTTCGTAGGGGAAATCTGTTCATTTATGCACTATACGCTTAGGTACACAAATCAGACACACGGAGAAAAAAAATAAACATCAAACTTCACCAAAGTTGACCGCTTAAGTGTTCACTAGAGGTTTACTGTTGTTATCATTAATATTTAAAAGTGTTTGTTTTTTTAAGGCAGAAGCTTGATGCGATGCGAGTGTCTGCTTAGGCTCCACTCATCATGTGAAAGCTCACAGTGCCCTCTGGTGGTGACATGCAAGCAGGTCTGAATCACAAAAACGCAACAGAAAAAAAAGAGACGTGGGCATGAAGAGACACATAAATAATTGCAGTCAGGCACACGGGCATTAAGCACCATTCAGACTGATCGAGAATCAGCTGACATTGATGACACACACTGGAGTGAAAAGGATTGTATTAGTTTGTGATTCTCGTTTTGTTAGTTTAAACAGGTAGAACCGGGATTAAACGCTTCATAATTCCTTTTATCCATCTTCATCAATCCAATTTTAGCTTCTATGGGAGCAAGGATTATTCGTTTTGGACAGGAATTGACAGATATTTAGTTTCAGTTGGCACAAAGGAAACCAGTTTGTCACAAAAAAAACAAAAAAACAATTAAACATCCTAGAATCATGCAAGCTAGTGTTTTGCTACATGATTCTGTTCAGGAACATTTTTCACCAATGTTTGGGAGAAAATATGGGAGATGTATAGAAATGCCTTGACTGGTCTTTGAAAGTGTGAAATGCTTGTTTTCTTGATTGAAATGTTCGTTTGTAAGGTTTGTTCAACCCAAAATGAACAATCGGTCATTATTTACTCGCCCTCATGTTGTTCCAAACTCAGTACTTTCATTCATCTTCCAGACACAAATGAAGATATTTTTAATCACTTTTAAGAGATTTCTGTCCTTTCATTGAAATTGTCTTCACCCAAAACTCTGACCCTTCAAAATATTCACAGAGAGATTAAAAAATAAATCAAGTCAAGTGGTTTAATGCAAGTCTTCTAAAGACTATGACTCACAAAAAACAAATATGCTGATGTCACATGCAAGAATAAACCTCATTGGTTCAAGCATGCTTGAGCTTCAGTGATCAAATTCAAAGCTTTAATAAATATAAACTATCTAATGCAAACATAACTTTTTGATTTAGTGACTAATTTGTAGGAATTTATATAATCTCGTTTATACATTTTAGTATGATCTGCTCATCAATGATAATGATAGTTAGGATTAAGGGTAGGGTTTGAGAACATGCCTCCTTTTAAAAACAAACGTTTTTTGTATGAATGGAATTGTATGAATTTGTACAAATTAGCAACTTTTCAGACAATACATAAAATAGTTATGTGTCCTCGTGAGATCAGGCTGGAGATTCTGATTGATAAGGTCCCTACATAGTGAGCACAGGATATCTAATGAAGTTTACTTTACTTAAAAAGTGTTCATTTGGAAAACCAAACCCTGCAACATCATCATGCAGAGATGAAACTCAAGTAATGTTAACAGTTTAAATTTTGATGACCTGTCATACCTCTGTACATACATATACAGTATGTTAATGTATTGTACATTTTTATAATACATCTATATTTTTTATAAACAATAAATGTGTTATTAAATTGAAATAAATTCATATTTCAAAGCTCTAAAATGAGTGAAGTATGTCTGCTGCAATGTTTGATAAAAATAAAAATGCGGCTATATTAAAAATGTATTTAATCCTATTTAGTGTATAACTAACAATAACAAAAAATATGTCATGCATTAAAAACCCACAAGCAGGCTCTTTATGAACATTTATAGGCAGTTTCAGTGGAGGGACAGAATTTTTATCATGATATCTTCACTTGTGTTCTGAAGGTGAAAGCAAATCCACATAATAAATGGCATAAACAAAAAGGATGACCACATTTTCATATTGGATCATTGACAGGAATGGAAGCATAATGTTTATACAAAGGAGACTGTCCAAGAACGGATGATTTTCTACACACGTCTCACAAAGAGAACTAAAGTGTGTGTTGTGTAAATATTGAACCCATGACTGATGTCACATCGCATTTTGTGTTCACTTGAGGTCCATCAAAGAGTGATTCATCCAAGCAAGAAATGTCCATATCAGCAATTATGCATCCCAAAATACACCAGACGAAACCCTTGATTTAACCCTTGACCTTCTGCTCCACGTCCGAGCCATCAACTTCAATGTCCGAGTCTGAGAGCGAGTGTCCGGAGAGCTCTGAGTTACTGTGTGATGGGAGGCTTAGATCGCTCTCCTCCAAGGTGTCTGTCCTGGAAAAGAGACCCAGGTCCAGCGGGCAGGGGGGCGTCCCGCTGCTGGTGTCGTTGTCGCTGTCGTAGCAGAAGTCCTCTAAATCCACAAACCATTCGGGCCAGAACTTCCTCCGTATGCGCTCACAGTACATGGCCAGGTTGATCAGTTCTCCTGCACACAGACAGATGTGGCTGTTAATGCTTTTTGTCTCCTTTTAAATTAATGAAAAAAAAAATCATAAGCTGATTGGTTGGTTTTTGCTCAACTCAGAAAGTCATGTAATTTCATAAAGAATACAGCAACATATCTGCAAAGGTGGTTTGACATTCTGTGTGTTTATTCCCTGCAAGCAATTTGTGTGTTTAAAATATGTCTAATAGACGTCTAATAGACATCTTTGCTAAAATAATGCTATATGTGGACTGTCAATGAAAATCTAATAGACATCTAACAATAGTCCAAAAATAGACTAGTCATCAAATAGACAGGAATGAATGACTACAAAGGTTTATGTTTAGGGTTATGGGTTGGTTAGAGTAATGTATAAAGTAATTTTTATATATTTTTTAATGAATGAGGTCAACACACATCTAAACAATAAGTGCTTTAAAATAGTATATAAAAAAGCGCAAGCAAAAAAAAAATGGTTTACTAGAAACGCAGCCCTGAATTGCAGGATTAACCTATGTATTGAAATACACACAACTAAAATCATGAATAAAGGCCTAGAATGCCATTTAGTGGATCAACTGAATGATAGCATTTTATATAGGGACATTCTGGAGAGTTGTTTATTTAAAAAGATAAAATAATCGATGGCAGATCGAGAATTTACTTATTACAAATCCTACTTGCTGCAGCTCTGAAGTACATCACATGCAGATGGCTAAATTCGGAACCGCCATCATATAATGCTTGGATTCAAAAAGTATGGGAACTGTATGAAATGGAACAAATAACATATGCATTACGACTCCAAAAAACAATTTTCTTAAAGAGATGGTCTCCTGTAATGCCTTTAATCCTACAATAATAAACCATACGGCAATGATCAAGGACTCTCCTATCCCTCCCCACTTATTCATCTAATTCTTTTATTTTTTATTTATTTTTTATAATTACTTTTTTATTATTTTTTTTTATTACTTATTATTTATTACTTATTATTTTATTTTTTCTTTCTTCTTCCCATGTCCAGGTCCTAATGACGTTTTTCGTTCTCTACATGTATTTACATCCATTTTGGCTGACAGATATGGATGGTCTAACATGTAAAAAAAAAAAAAAAAAAACTTTTACACTGTATTGTACTCTATGCAATGTTGTATTCTTTAGTAAAAATAAGTTTAAATTATTATTTTTTTTTTTATTAAAAAAAATTGTTTACTATAAATTAATGTGCTCCAAAAATAACCCCAAAGTACCATAAACCAAATACAATTGTCTTTTGCACTATATTGTAAATATATATAAAGACTTTAATTTTATATAATATATTAGTTTTTGCATTGTTTCTAATATTTTTACATTGCCTCTAATATTTTAAAATGTACAATGCATGAAATAGTATAGAGCAATGTGAATACAGTCTAATATCTGCGTTTGTGTTTCATGAATATTTCAAATGCTTTTAACAATAACAATTTGTGCGAGTGCAGCGGAGTGCTGTGTTTCTATTAGGAACTCCAAAAAGCTTTTGTGGGCTCTTGTTTACCTTTAATGAGCTGCTCGGGTCGTGTGCCAGGCAGAGTCCACATGGCTTGTGCAAGGTGTCCAAACACTGTGGCATCCACACTGGACAGCTTGGGGCCCATGATGTACTTCTTATCACCTGACAATCCAGAAAATTCATATCAACACCCAGCAATAATGGAGGACAAATAACAGATTTCTGTTATAAAAAAGTTCTAGAAATTTCGCCATATAAAAATAGGATATATAGCAACATATGCGAATGACATATGGCATGCTCATGTTTGGATTTCACATATATATAAAAAAATATATCATAGATGTAACATATCTTTCAAAATATTGCAAAAATGACTATTTAATTATATAATATTTATATATTTTATATATAGTCAAGCCCAAAATTATTCATACCCCTGGCAAATTCTGACTTACAGTTACTTAAAGAAGTATATTTACTTAAAGAAATATTTTTTTCCACAATGATTGAACTTGTACATCGTCTTATTAAGGCTGTCATTTCCAGTCAAAAACATTTGGTTGAATAAAAGTAACTTTAAATCAGAATTCGCCAGGGGTATGGATAATTTTGGCTTGACTGTATATACATATATTTTTTTTAACCATTGAGATTAAAATCTGTGCATATTTGTTCAAAAATACTATTAATTTACATTGTTCATATATGGCTATATATCAGATTTCTATGCAAATTAAATGATGAGAAATCGTTTCTCTACAATGCCATGTGGTGAAAATTGTGTAAAATAGTTCCTGCACCACAATGTATATTTTAGGAACAAAATGACATTATGTTTTAATTACTTACATTACAAAACGTTTGGGGTTGGTAAGATTTTTTTTATCATTGTCAATGCTGAATTTATTTGCTCAAAAACAAAGTACTATTTTGAAATATTATTATTATTTTTGCAGTACTGGGTTGCGGCTGGAAGGGCATCCGCTGCGTAAAACAGATGGCGGAATAGTTGGCAGTTCAATCCGCTGTGGCGACTAATAAATAAGGGACTAAGCCGAAGGAAAATGAAATGAATGAATGAATTATTATTATTATTATTATTATAAAAACTTTTTATTTGAACTGATTTTAATCTGTAATTAATTACTATGTTGGCAAACCTTAATTACTCATGTCTGCATGATCCTTCAGAAATCATTTTAATACGCAGATTTGGTACTCAAGATATATTTCTCACTATTATCAATGCAGAAAACATTTGTGCTGCTTAACATCTTTGTAGAAACTGTGATTTCGTAATTTGTCAGGATTCTTTGATAAATATGAAGTTCAAAAGAGCAGCATTTAGATTTTTGTATAATAGTGTAAAAAGTATTTACTGTTTATTTGAGTCGACAGCAAATATGAATTTCTTTGAACAAAATCTCCTTTTGCACATAGTTATAAGACTTCAGTTACCAGATAAACAACTTCATAACAAATTCCATTACAAATTGTAATTGTATCCCATCACATAAAGATGGAAGATTTAAAGGTCTGTTTGTGTCCTGCTCACCCAGCAGTGTGGCCAGTGTGCGCATGTCCTTCTCCAATAGGGAATAAACCTCGTCTTTAGTGAAGCTGCCGATGCCGTGGCAGTACATCTCTCTCTTCACCATCCCACCTGTCAGCTGACACAGGATCCACTTCAGCAGGTCACTGAGGGGTCCGGGGAGATCCAGCATCCTCTGAGTCTCCTGCACATTATCCACCCACTGACAGTACGCTATGCTCCTGTGAGCACAAGACATACATGAGAGAATCAGACGTGGGGATGATTCATTTTCTGAAGTACTAAGGTGTTTATATATTTTCATGGATAAAGAGATCTTTACACTGTGAGAGAGAAAAGTCATATTTTGTAATAATCAGTACGTGTAATAATAATAATAATAATAAATAAATAAAAAATAATAATAATAATAATAATTGTCACACTTTATTTTAATGTACAATTCATGCTATTAACAAACCATTAACTAAGACCTTTAGCTCAATAAACTACCAATTAGCTGCTGGGTTTAGGTATTGGATAGAATTAGGGATGTAAAATAAGATCATACTTGAAAAGTGCTAAAAAACACATAATATATTAATAATAGGCAGGTAATAAGCAAGTACTAAATGGTGCAAATTGTTACTTAAAATAAAGTGTTACCATAATAATACTAATTATAATTATTATTGATATTATTATTATGCAAAATGTTGTCAATGTTTAATGCAAGCAATGTTGCAAAGAGAGGAGATGAACACTTAACAAAACCACATGCAGTGGTTTACCTAAATAACAACACTGTCTTTATATTTTGAATGAAAAAACTATTTATACTCTGTTGGGAAAAAAGAAACATTATAATAAAATGATGGTAATAACACTCAAAAATAAAGATACAAAAGCTGTACCCTTTCAAAAGGTACCTAAAGGATACAGTTAATTCATAATAACATGCAATATAACTGTAGAAAACAGACTGGAATAGTTAATAATAAAATATATCAGAAATGTTCTGTGCTGTAATATTTTTGCAAGCATTACCGTATATATTTAAAATGCACACAAATAGCTGATCGTAATAAAAGCTTATTTATAATAACTGAGTGCAGCTTTAGTATCGCACAGAAAACAAACTCAGTTTGGCCTTTGAGATTAAACTTTGAATTAATTCTCTGCTCTGTGATTATCTGAATCAAATTAATTAAAGCCATCTCCTAATTAACTTCTTTGCACACCAGGCAATGTATTAATAAAAACCATTCATCCAAAATGGCTTCGAGCGCTCTTTGGGTTCATGGCTTTGAATTCACACCCCAGAATTTACAATAAGCCTTTCATCAGGTTTAAGGCAAGCAACAGCAGGTGAATCGGTTAAAAAAAATGAACTGATAGTGATCAGCGTACTTCCCCAGTTGATTTTTTGGAGAATTGCAAAAGGTTTTTGTATTAAACATTTTCTAAAATGTTGTTTAAATATGAAAAAAGAGAAATTATTGAATAAAATATGGACTGATTTCCATACAATTCTAGCATAAAAATCTGAACACTGAATGAAGTCAAATTTATGTAATGGATGTGGGGGATCAGACACATAATTATTTGATATATTTAACAAATAATACACAAATACCCTCTCCAATCCAACAAACTAATGGTCAGAGTGAAACTCAACACCTCAGCATCCAGGCATTTGCAACTCAAAACAGAATGTGCTCTTTTTTTCATACAGACAAATGTTCCTGCTCCTATACCATCTTAAAACTATACCCTTTTTATATAATCAGCTATGATTCATACAATCATAAATTCTCTCATGAATTTCTCATTGGTTATCTCAGCTCCTAAGAGACATCATCATCCATATAAAAGCTAGACGCCAAGGTCCCCCTTTTTCCCCAGACATTACAGGAGAAGATGCTGAACTTACAGTTTCCTCCACCCTCACCCTACGCTTGTGCCAGGCTTCGGCCTTGTCTTTCCATTTTTCAAAGCTCCTTGAACTCAAACTGGTTCTCTCTTATCAACTAACCAGCAAAGATCAACTGGAGCCTCAATAAACAACAACAAAACTCTCTTACAAAAGGGGCGAGACTTGCAAGTATCAAATTTAGCCGCTTTAACAGATACAGTAAGTATCATCTACACCTTTTTAAAAAGAGCACGAAGTAAAGTGTTCAAAGATTGAATTGTTGAAAAGCTGATGTTTCCTTCAGGTTGCAGATCTTTTGAATATCTAATAGTGCTATTTTATTCTTTACTCTTTGCTGCCTCTTTACTTCTTCTTCCAATGCCAACTGAATGTGTGTGTGTGTGTGTGTGTGTGTGTGTGTGTGTGTGTGTGTGTGTGTGTGTGTGTGTGTGTGTGTGTGTGTGTGTGTGTGTTGATTCATGCTGATTTTTTCTATTTACATTTGCTCTGAGTAATATTGCATTGTAAGATGGTTATTTCTCAAAACCTTGAAATTAACGTTTTTTCGAAGGAATAAACTTTGACAGAGAGAAATCAGGTAGAAGCATACAGCTGATCTAAATATTCTAATTAATTATTACTAAGTATGATTCATTATTAATATTTCCCCTTGAGCCAATTTGCTATAATCATTGTTTTGTTATATTTCAGCTAAAGGATTTTACAAAGGGGATTTTAAGAACTTCTCTTTATTACTCCAGAAAATACTGTGAACCCCCTTCAAAAAAAAAATGTCTTGCAATCAAAACACAATTTGATTGAAAGCTGCGGTGTGTACTGTAAAATAATGGTCCATTGGTTAATGTTAGTAAATGTATTTTCTAACATGAACAAATAATTAATAATACATTTATTACGGTATTTATTCATTTCTGTTAACATTAAGTTTATGTTATATAGGATAAATAACGTTAGTTCATGTTAATTCAACAAGGACAACTGTGGATATTAATAATGCATTAGTAAATGTTGAAATATATTACTAAATGCTTTACAAGATTATTCATAAATAATGTTAGTATATACAATAATTAATGGACCATTATTCTAAAGTGTTACCAAATAATGGCTTCATTCAAACATGTTGCATTGACAAACATGCCATTTTCAGCAGATATTAGACATAATACAGAGGTTCTATTATTCAAAATATAAAAATATCTTCTTTACTTACAATTATAATTATATATTGCTATTTTTTATGTAAATGGGTCAAGTGTATAAGGAGATTCATTTCCTAATCAAAATCCACCAGTGTTATAATCCAGATTTGCTGTTTATAACCCCATTTGACATCCATTGCTTTTATATACAGCTCAATAACTGCCCTGCTCAGCAAACTCTTCAGCTGACATACTGTACACAACACAGATATTCAAAGCCATGAATTATTCAATCAATAGCCACATGGAAGGCTATATATAGAACAGTGTCAGATGCCTTTAACCACTGTGAAATAATGCACATGAAATGAAGAAACATAATAATAATAATAATAATAATAATAGGTAATTGAAAGAATGATCGTAATGCCAAAGGAAAGGAAATAGCTGAACCATTGCTCTTTCCTCACCTTGATCTCTTTCTTTTTTTGTAGAAGAAATGATGCTTACATAATGATACCCAGTGTGTAGGATTATGTTTAAGCACAAGTCATTAATTTAAATATCTGCTTCCTGCACAGCAAATCTTGTCAGCAGGAAACTCCTGGCTTATCATGCATATTTTATTTGAATGGTTTACTATGACAAACTCATAAACGTCATTGCTTTTTATTATGCAGAAAGAAATGCATTGTCTGTCTATTATTCAAGAACAACTGAAGTCTTTTGTTACAATTATAAGCAATACTCCAATAATTTGAAATGGAACATTACAAAAATTCAACAAAATTAGATTTTTAATAGCAGACAAATCTAAAATTGCTACTGAATAAAAGAAATGATGCATATTTTGGAGCTAAAATTGTTTTTAAAAAAATATACATTAAGTGAAATATATTCAACACCCTAATTAATCTAAATTCTAAATTTCTGTTAATAAATTTGTCATTGCGGCTGGTAGTGCTGTAGCCTCACAGCAAGAAGGTCGCTGGTTCGAGCCTCGGCTGGGTCAGTTGGCGTTTCTGTGAGGAGTTTGCATGTTCTCCCCGTGTTGGTGTGGGTTTCCTCCGGGTGCTCCGGTTTCCCCACAAGTCAAAAGACATGCGCTATAGGTGATTTGGGTAAGCTAAATTGTCCGTAGCGTATGTGTGTGAATGGGAGTGTATGGATGTTTCCCAGTGATGGGTTGCAGCTGGAAGGGCATCTGCTGTGTAAAACATATGCTGAATAAGTTGGCGGTTCATTCTGCTGTGGCGGCCCCAGATTAATAAAGGGACTAAGCCAAAAAGAAAATGAATGAATGAATGAATGAAATTTGTTATTGCAAAATTATTAGCCCTCTGAAATTGTAATGAGAAGATTTTTTTTCAACCAACGCATGAATTAACATAATAGCTTTAATAATTAATTTCTAATGACTAATTTCGCTTGACTTTGCCATGATGACAGTACATAATATTTTACTAACTACTTTGTAAGATACTAGTATTTAGCTTAAAGTACAATTTAAAGGCTTAACTGGGTGGATAATTAGGCAAGTCCACAGCCATATCAGCCAAATCATATCACCCTGCAGCCCAATACCGGTTACTCACTGAAGCTAAGCAGGGCTGAGCCTGGTCAGTACCTGGATGGGCGACCACATGGGAAAACTAGGTTGCTCTTGGAAGTGGTGTTAGTGAGGCCAGCAGGAGGCGCTCAACCTGTGTTCTGTGTGAGTCCTAATGCCCCTGTAAAAGTGAAGGGGACACTATACTGTCAGTAGGTGCCGTTTTTCGGATGAGATGTTAAACCTAGGTCCTGACTCTCTGTGGTCATTAAAATCCCATGGCACTTCTCGTAAAAAGTAGGGGTGTAACCCTGGTGTCCTGGCCAATTTCCCTTCATTGGCCCTTACCCATCATGGCCTCTCAATCATCGCCATCCACCAAACTGGCCGTATTACGGTCTCTCCACTCCACCAATAGCTGGTGTGTGGTAAGCGCACTGGCGCGGTTGTCCTGTGGCTGCCATCGCATCATCCAACTGGATGCTGCACACTGGTAGTGGTGTGGAGAGACCCCCCCCCTCATGATTGTGATGGTGTATGGCCATACACTATAATTACGGTATATAAATACACATTACATTACAAGTCACTGGATAACAGCGGTTTGTTCTGTAATCAACTGAAGAAAATAAATTCTTAAGGGGGCAAATAATATTGACCATAGCAGTTTAAAAACAGAATTTAAATGATGATTTTTATTTTTTAATTCCAGCTAAACTAAAAGAAATGAAGCTTTTTCCAGAAGAAAATTTAAATAGGAAATACTGTAAAGAAGTTCTTTACTCTTTTAAACAGCACTTGGGAAATATTTAAGAAAGAATCAAAACTTCACAGGAGTAATAATAATTTTGTCTTCAATTTAAATATTTCTTATTTACTTTTTGTTATTAAATGATAAATATTTGTATACATTTTATCATATTAAGCATCCTAAATGAAGGCAAAAAATAAAAAACTAAACAAACATTTGGAAAATGTTTATCCTTAAAGCTTTTAAAAAATTCTTCAATCAAATAATAAAAGAATTCAGAACAGAAGGCAGCTGTTTGATGTGTGAGCAGCAGAAGTGAGTCAGTGTGATTGTCAGCCCATGACTCACCAGTATAAATGTTCCTCCACCATGGTGGTGATGGCCTGCGCTACTGCCTGCTCCTGAGCGCTCAGACTCTTGTTCAGACTCACGCCCAGCTTCTCATCCAGAAACTCAATGATGAACTCAGTCCCACACACCTGCTCATAATTATACTCAATCCAGGGCATCTTACCCTGAGCCGAGAGACTTCCATCAAAGTAGCACTGCAATGAAGAAAAAAAATAACTATAAGGGTGAAACTATGGAAACCTAAAATCTACAATTAAAATGTAACCATTCTAGATCATGTGACTGAAGCCCCCTGTAAAGCCCATGGCATGCACCTGTTAAGTTTTTGTCTGAGAACCTTTTACATATTTAACTTTTTGGAACTTGTGCTTTGGTGTGACACCTCTATTTATTAACAATGTCCAACAAGGCCGACAAGTCATGGTTTTGTTTACAATTTCACATAAAATAGCACTATATGAAGATAAGTGTCACTGTCACACTGTTTGTATCACACTGTTTCTCGCACCATTGTAAATTATTAGCAGTTGTTTTTGTTTTTTTTGCTGTCACATCATAGGACATTTCTATGATACATTTCAGTAAACAGTAAAACAAAAATCAGTGAAATTAGTGACCCCTTGTATTTTCTCAAATATCAAACTTTAGTCTACATAAATGTATCTACATATATTTTTGTTTCTTCAAAAATGGTGTTTTACAATACATACAGTTGAAGTCAGAATTATTAGCCCTCCTGTTCAATTTTAATTCTTTTATATTTTTCCCCCCAAGTTGTGTTTAACGAAGAGAAGACTTTAACACATTTCTACACACAATAGTTTTAATAACTAATTTCTAATAACTGATTTCTTTTATCTTTGCCATGATGACAGTACATCATATTTTACCAGATATTTTTCAAGCTTAAAGTGCAATTTAACTAGGTTTATTAGGTTAACTAGGCAAGTTAGGTTAATTAGGCAATACACTGTATAACACTGGTTAAAAAAATATTGCTTAAGGGGGCTAATAATTTTGACCATACAATGATTTGTTTTAAATGCTTTTTTTCAGACAAAATAAAACAAATAAGACTTTCTCCAGAAGATAATATATCATCAGAAATACTTTACACAGAAAAAAATTATGTTTATATCTATACACATAAATTATTATTATTACTATTATTATTATTATTTCTATTATTCAAAATATTACATTTTATTCTGGAGCATCTGGATGTAAACAGCATAAAAAACAAAGCATAAAAAGGGCTTTTATGAATTTCATTCATATTTCAACCACAGATGGTGCGACTTCCAATAACTGCACGTTACCACTGATCAAAGCAAACACAGTCGGAAATTCAAACAGCTGCTTTATGCATACTTGATAGGGCAGATCCACCATGCGCAGATAGGTCTCCATTTTCAGGCAGAAAGGTGACAGGCTTGGGACCCCATTTTTTGGCCTGGAGAACTGGTGAAGGATGATGGCATCTTTAGAATCCAACTCTTGGTCTTTTCTGGAAGACATCAGATAGAGGCTGTAAAATCAAACAATCTGCTTGGGCTTTTTGCTTCTAATGAAAGGCATACACCTTTAATAATACACTTTTAAGTGTTTCTTTATTAACACTTTAGCAATTTGTGTCTAAATTCCCATTACAATACATGTGTAAAGGCCATTTTCTCAAAATAAGTTCATTCTCCTGAGCCATAAATTTCCATTTCAGCAGCACTTACACTGTTAGACTTTGCCACAATTTTAGTTATTTACTGCAAAACACCCAGTAAAATACCACATACATTCTTTACAGTTCACTACTGTAATATGCACTGCATTGTGGATAATTTTAAAACTTTTACAGTAACTTACTGCATATTAGGAATTTGCGGTATTTAGGCATGTGACGATAACCGTTTTCAAGGTATACTGCGGTTTTGTTTTAGGACAACAGTATCTCCAGCAGAAAAGAAATCCAAAGATGCCATTTTAAATTGTTAAAAAAAATCAGTTTTTGAAATAAATGAAGACAGCAGAAGTCAATAATTCATTTGAGTTATTCAGCCTGACATGTTTACTGCTCCAAAATATTTTAAATGTTTCTTAAAATAAAATATATTGTGTTTAAAAGGGAAAAATGTTTTTGTTTTTTACCCAGACATTCAAAAAGAATATATTTTAGAGCAGTAATCACAATACCGCGAAACCGTGAAATTTTTATCCAAGGTTATGATACCATCAGAATCTTATACCGCCCCATGCCTATCGGTATTCTACTATAATCTAAGTAGTCAAGTACTGCTACTGTAGTTGAAGACAAAAATGGGACAGTTAATGAAAAAATTATTAATTAACATTGTGTTACAAAATGTATTTAAAATAGACTGATAAATGAAAATTACTTTTGCAAACCATTTAAAATGGATATAATAACAATGATTAATAAAAATACTGCTGTACATGATCCCGTCACTTGTTTGAAATGTATTTAATTCAATAGTAAATACTAAAAATAAAGATTTTGTACTTGTATTAAAATGTAAATAAATTACAGTAAAAGTACTGTAAAAACAATCATATTGTAACATGAAAAAGTGCTAAAGGGCATTTTACCAAAAATAAGTTGTGGTAAGGCTATTTTAATGTAAATTGAAATTGCGGTAGGGCCCTGCTACTGTAAATCACATTTACAGTTAAGTTACTGTAAAGGGGCAGTTGCAGTAAATTGCTGGCAACAGTGCTGGCAGTAAGTTACCGCAAGAAAATACAATAAATGTCTAACAGTGTACAGTCGTGGCCAAAAGTTTTGAGAATGACACAAATATTAGTTTTCACAAAGTTTGCTGCTAAACTGCTTTTCGATCTTTGTTTCAGTTGTTTCTGTGATGTACTGAAATATAATTACAAGCACTTCATACGTTTCAAAGGCTTTTATCGACTATTACATGACATTTATGCAAAGACTCATTTATTTGCAGTGTTGGCCCTTCTTTTTCAGGACCTCTGCAATTCGACTGGGCATGCTCTCAATCAACTTCTGGGCCAAATCCTGACTGATAGCAACCCATTCTTTCATAATCACTTCTTGGAGTTTGTCAGAATTAGTGGGTTTTTGTTTGTCCACCCACCTCTTGAGGATTGACCACAAGCTCTCAATGGGATTAAGATCTGGGGAGCTTCCAGGCCATGGACCCAAAATTTCAACGTTTTGGTCCCGAGCCACTTAGATATCACTTTTGCCTTATGGCACGGTGCTCCATCGTGCTGGAAAATGCATTGTTTTTCCCCAAACTGTTGTTGGATTGTTGGAAGAAGTTGCTGTTGTAGCTGTTTTGGTACCATTCTTTATTCATGGCTGTGTTTTTGGGCAAAATTGTGAGTGAGCCTACTCCCTTGGATGAGAAGCAACCCCACACATGAATGGTCTCAGGATGCTTTACTGTTGGCATGAAACAGGACTGATGGTAGCGCTCACCTTTTCTTCTCCGGACAAGCCTTTTTCCAGATGCCCCAAACAATCGGAAAGGGGCTTCATCGGAGAATATGACTTTGCCCCAGTCCTCAGCAGTCCATTCGCCACACTTTTTGCAGAAGATCAATCAGTCCCTGATGTTTTTTTTGGAGAGAAGTGGCTTCTTTGCTGCCCTTCTTGACACCAGGCCATCTTCCAAAAGTCTTCACCCTACTGTGCGTGCAGATGCACTCACACCTGCCTGCTGCCATTCTTGAGCAAGCTCTGCACTGGTGGCACTCCGATCCCACAGCTGAATCGTCTTTAGGAGACGATCCTGGCGCTTGCTGGACTTTCGTGGACGCCCTGAAGCCTTCTTAACAAGCATTGAACCTCTTTCCTTGAAGTTCTTGATGATCCTATAAATTGTTGATTTAGATGCAATCTTAGTAGCCACAATATCCTAGCCTGTGAAGCCATTTTTATGCAAGGCAATGATGGCTGCACATGTTTCTTTGCAGGTCACCATGGTTAACAATGGAAGAACAATGATTTCAAGCATCACCCTTCTTTTAAAAAGTCTGCCATTCTAACCCAATCAGCCTGACATAATGATCTCCAGCCTTGTGCTCGTCAACATTCTCACCAGAGTTAACAAGACGATTACTGAAATGATCTCAGCAGGTCCTTTAATGACAGCAATGAAATGCAGTGGAAAGTTTTTTTCAGGATTAAGTTAATTTTCATGGCAAAGAAGGACTACGCAATTCATCTGATCACTCTTCATAACATTCTGGAGTATATGCAAATTGCTATTATAAAAACTTAAGCAGCAACTTTTCCAATTTCCAATATTTATGTCATTCTCAAAACTTTTGACCACGACTGTATTTACAACAAATTTCAGTTTAATACATATTTATATTCTAAAGGATTTTAAAGAGGGATATTTTTAAACATAATTTGCTCAATTATAGACATTTTACTAAAAAGGAGTTTGTTTCTGAACTATTTACAGTATTTTCTGAAATATGGAGTGATGAAAAGAGATTTCCAATGTCATCTCATTAAAAACCTTTGACTCTAAATAAGTAAAATAAATGATACAAGATTTTTTAACCTTACCTCACTCAATGTTTAGACTTGTTTTAAAATATATATATGCATATTTTATAAAATCATACCTCATTTGCATATTTAAACATAACATTTTAGAAAACTCTTATTAGGAAAATGTTTGCAATGGTTTATGGAATCAGTCAACTGGGAAAGTAATAATATAGCAATAAATATTACTTTTTTTTACCTTTCTCCTAGCCTTTAAATATTGCATCTGGAACAAAATGTTACATTGTGACATGTACAGTATTCATTTGGCATGCGTTTTATAGAAATTGACCAAAATATTTATGAAATGAATATCATCAGCCTTCATGTTCCCTGGAAAAATCTATAACCCTGGAATTGCAAAGTGTCGTGCTTTACCTGGTGAATTACGAAGAGAAAATAGTTTAACAGGAACACAATTTAGCCCTAAAAGCAGCTATTGAACCCCCAAAAAACCTTGCAGAGTGCAGTGGAAAAGTCCTTAGACTATCATTATGAGGAAACAGGATGTGTGTGGGAGAAAACAGATAGGTCTTATTTAACAAGCAGCAAATACAAGCCCAAGTCCAAGCTTTCAAAACAACACAACATAGTTATATTCTTCTTACCTCACAAAATTTAACAACCTTCAAAATACACATCCTTAATACTTTAAAATATGAGTAAAATGTGCTTCTGTATCAGGGAAATGTTCATTCAAATTTTGCTGAAATCCCCACAGGTAGACTATAGAAAGATTACAATACAGACAAATCCTTGCAGATTAAGCAATTATTATTAAAAGCAAACATGATTTTACACTCAAGAGATTTCCTAACATGTTTGTTTAGTAGACCCTTACTCTGCAAAAAAATAATATGATATACTTTGCAAAAATAGACATTTCTTTCATATAATATTTTTTTTAATTAACATTGATTATTTGATTTCAGAGTAAGGATGCTCTGATTAAGATTTCTGCATGGTTCTGACAATCGATTTCTTGTCACCATTATGACAACAATCTTTCAAGCTTTAAGTGAATTATAAGGAAAAATCAGTCAATTCAGCTTACTATAATACAGTAATGTTGTATGTTGTTGTTAAACTGAGAATCAAATAAACAAATCACAATAGGCTATTCGTTTTACAATTACCATTTCACTATACCTTTAAAAACTGAGCTCATTCAAAACAATATCCAAGTGGCCTACAAGACTTTAATGACAAACTGAACATAACTGCAATATGGGAATGCGAACGAAAATAAGGAAGGTAGGCCAGGCCTTCATTTACCGACTACAATGACAAATCTAGTCTAGCTAGCACAAGCAAATCATCGCTTCAGTTCTTTGTGATTTATGGTGAAAAAAATCAAGGACGCGCACTCAAAACACCGGTGTTTCGGTGGTTACTAATCTCATGCCTCTGATTGGCTACTGCGGTGGCTAAGCTAAACAAAAACGTGTGTGATTGGTTAATTGCATTTCTATAATGCGAAACACTGCAGTGTTGCTTTGAGGCCCAGACAAGTTCTACTCCAACTTTACTATTTACGTTCCTGAAGTAGAAACAAATAGGAAATATTATGTTCAAAATGTAACTCACTCAATACCAACTTTTAGTTGTATAAATAAAATTTATTAAAAATTGTATAGTTGTATAAAATAAATTACTCACGCGTGATTTTGTTTATTTTGTCCACGAATAGTGAGTGACAAAATAATATCAGTTCGCCTTTCATTAAAACAACAATTGTGAAGGTATACGATAAATATGGCACATTCAGGTGACTACAATGTCTGCTTATGCCCAATGCACCTTGCATATTTGTGTTTTAACGCCATTATGAAATACTAGTTTGCATTCCATAACAATATGAGCGGTAAAGAGTAACTCATCTGCGTATACATTGCCTGCTGCAGGGCAGGACTCAAATGCCGCTGTCCACTGCCTGTGGTCCTGAACATTCTGAAATCATTCAGTGAAGCGTTGAATGAGGACAACGTCTATTGTCACAATAAATATGAGTTGCAACTTCCAACAGCACTACAGTCCCCCTTGAATTTATTAGGTAATGGCCTGCAGATGATCAAAGAAAGGTCGCTCGTGCAAAACAACTCAAGGACATCGCGATCCCAGAGTAAACATTGATGATCACGTGCCGTGCTGCCTAATATGAAGCGTGATTTATCATGACGAGTTTATTAATGAACGAATGTAAACAATGGCGATTCCAGCCGAGTACTGATGACTGGGCGTTTTCACGTCTACTCCAGTGCTGACAAACACTGCATGTGCATGTCATTTAGAAAACGTGACTTGATGCAGTCCAGCGTACACGAGCTCAAGGAAAACACGGAGACTGGAACTGAAACTGGCACCGAGGACCGCAGCAATATTTACATTCTCTCTTCGGCTGGGTTAAAATGTATAAGGTGTTTTACAAATAGTAACAGTGGGTCGTTATTCAATTTATTAACAGTCATGCCAGCAGGCCACAGCAGCACTGACCTGATGGAGAGCAGCTCGTGCAGCAGATACGCAGCCGCGGCCAGCAGAGCTCCTCCCGTGATGTAAAGCGTCTTCCTCCACCAGGAATCCGACACCAATCCCGACATGATCCCGCCGAAATCCTGCACAGGGACGGCGACTATGTAGCCATAAAATAAGTGACGCTCATCAGAGCCACACAACCCGAAGGACGGGCTCTGATTCCGGCCGATATCAACCACGAAGGACCGGGAGGAGGCGAAGCCAGCGACCCAGTACATTCTCTCTCTCCCCCCGCGTCCTCCAGCGAATCCTGCGCCACTTCATTTATCCATAGAAATATGGACAGCTGTTACATGGTTGTGTGTTATGTCGGTCTCGTAAAGCACAAGAAAAGCATATTAACGGGATTTGGTTCCCGCACGCAGCTCCGCATCCTCCTTTGTTGCTGTGCTGGAGCCGAGTGACGTCACGGCGCATCACACATGGAAACTGCTCCGTTAAATACATCACGTCACGTTCAGGCTTTTTATCGCATAATCGCATTGTGGTGTGCTTTATAATTGAAGTGCATTTCGTTTTATACAGTGTTACCAATTTAGACAACATGAGTTGGATATAGTGTTAGATATTAAAAGATATTTATGTGGCTGAACAGTCTTAAACTACCCTTAAGCAATGCACTTCGAGTTATTCTCTCGAACATTCTAAGATGAAACCGAAGAATAAACTTGGCTACATAATTTTGAGATAAACAAGCACTTTTCCATAAAAAAAATTGGATTAAACTAACCTCATAGTTATAAAATAATTAATGCAATTTACATAAGATTCCAATAAATACATTACAGAAAAATAAATAGAAAAGTCATGGACACAAACATTAAAATGAATAATAAATAATTAAAATAAACACATAATAAAAACATTTGTAAAGACATTAAATATATAAATGTTACTAATTTAAACAAAATGTATACAAATAACAATAATTTAAATTATAGTTGTGTTTTTATAAAAGATAGATTTTCCGGTTCTAGTCGACCTTCCACGTGTTTCTATATGGAGGGTCTGTAGGATAATGTCATTTTTATTTTACCAAAACAAACAAACATCCTCTGACGCAGCAAAGCTTAACAGAACTGTGATTCCTCAATCCACCACACCTGAAATCACGTGATGCAAACAGCGCATCAAAAACCACTTATTCCAACTACAGTAACTATAAACAAACAAAAGACGGCAACATACAACATTTAAATGCATCATAAGAGAAGCTTAAACTCATTTAGAGACTGTAAAATCCTTTATGACCACTAGAGGACTATTGTCGGTGCAATCAACATACAGCTTTATCAACAATACAATAATAATCCAAGTAGTTTAGCTCTGAATGTCCATACAGCCAGTAAAACCAAATCAGAAATAAAAGGTATGAAAACAATATTCATTTCACCCTTTTACAGAGGCTTTAACAAAAAGCATCTTCACCTGAATTGGCTATATCACAATTAAGAAATTGATCATAAAAGTCTCAACAATACTCACAATATGGCAGTGCTAAATTTCAGACAGAGGCACAGAAATCTGCAAACACTCCAGGAGCTTTACTTCACAAACTGTGATTGGTTGCTTCAAATGTCTGTCAGACACTCCTGGAAGCTGTAATGATGCAAGGAGGAAAATTCAAGTGCAGTTCACATTACAGAATTATATTACATTTCTTAAATTGAACTAAATGTATTAAATTTGTTGTGAGCATAAAAAAATGAAACTCTCTCAATCAGATCACTTGTTTCTTTTATTTATTTAAGTACTTGCCCTTTTTTCTAAAGTGGCACTAAAAATCATGATGTCTATTTTACAATTAGACAACAACACTACAAAACACACAAGCTGACTGTGTTTAAAATGCATCAAAGGACCACTGAAAATCAATACCATTGCACAAGTGGATCAAAAGTGCTTCAATCTTAACAACAGCTCCACAGTTTCATGAAATATGTTATGAATCATCCTTCTGATAAAATATGTTCAGCAATGCTACATATTTTTACAAATTAGGTCTATGTTGCCCAAAGTACGTTCTGGGACAGGTGACATCTGTTTGATAGCAGTTGCATCAATAAAAAGAGCTCAGCTGTAACTCTTGGCTCCACCTGTCTCCTCCAGATTCTCTTTCTCAGCCCAGACCCGCTCAGGCTGTGGTTCCTCTTTGCGTTTAACTGCACGCAAGGCATAGTTGATGGCTGTGCTTTGCTGCCAGCTCCACGCCCCTGTGAGAGGATTGTACATCATGCCTCTGATAGCCTCCACGTAGAAACCGACTGGTATACAGTGAAACAGAAGGAAACAAATGCATACAATAAACATTTATGATGAATGATAATAAACGAAAACAGTCTGAGATGGCACTCACAAGACTCCAGCAGTCGTTCCAGATCCTCTGGGCTGATGAATTTCTCCCAGTCATGAGTGCCACTCGGAACAATCCTTAACAGCTGCTCTGCTGCCACAATCCCGAACACGTATGATAAGTTGGTTTTGTTAATAGTGGTGATGAATAGAGAGCCACCGGGCTGAAAGACAGAAAACAGCAGCTCACATTTGTTTTGAACTGATCTCAGATTTCAGTAAAGTTGTGTGTGAAATTAAACTGTAAGGCACTTTAGTCATTGATTGAGGCTGGTTTATAAAATATACAATGTTGTGACATGAATTAGCAATAAAATACTCATATTTTAGACGTTTAAAAATTGTTTCATACTTACATAAATTAAATAACAACAGGATTTTTTTACATGATTTTTATAAAATATTTCATATAAATGAACATGCATTGTATATACAATGCATGCGTGTACATACATTTATACATGCATGTGTACATATTTCTACTTTTATACTGAAGTATTGCATTTTTACATATAAAAAATGTATATATGTGTTTTGTTATTTCACATTTAAGTAATTGAGTGATTACAATCATACTAAAAAACAAACAAAAAAAACTTATTATTTTAAAATCTCTTATTTTAAATAGATGTCAAAGCCTTTGTTTCAATAATTACATATATACCCTTTTAACATACTGTAATAACTACATTTTTCTAAATTAGATTTTTCTATCTATTGGATATGGAATAATTAAGCAATGAATTCTGAACAAACATTAAAAGTTCCTGAAAAGGAAACAAAACAAATCAGAATCAGGCGGATGAAAGGGCCCCTCATTTTAACTGGATGTCACAGCATTAAGGAAGATTATGGGGATTTGGAGTTCCTCTTCAGCATTTGTCCTCTGACACACTGACCCAGGAGATTAAATCCGTCCATTGAGTTTTCTTTGCTGGGAAACACACCGTCACTCTGAGCTACCATCATTGTTTTAGACATCCGTGATGATGTTGTGACGCACCTTCAACACCTGATGGCAGCCACTGGCAAAGGTGTCCAGGTCCGCCAGATGTTCCACCACCTCAGATGCCACTACAGCATGAAACCCCTCTGCTTCTTCTTCTGCGAGCTCCTCAAGGGTGCAGGCCTGATAGCGAACTCTTTCCTGGAAATCGGGATCATAGGAGCAGTGCAGCTCTGCTGTCCGAACACTGTCCTCCACTGGGTCGATTCCCAGCACATCTGCCCCCAGCCTCCCTAGTGGCTGAGAAAGGTTACTGGTTCATTTTCTTAATTAAAACTATTTTGAGTAATGAAAATAAACTGGACCACTGGCAACTTTATTAGGTACACCTGTTCGACTGCTTATTAACACACACATATCTAATCAGCAGGTTACATGGCAGCAACCCTATCGCATTTAGTCATGTAGATGCTGTCAAGACTATAAAAAGACATTTAAACTAAGCATCAGATTGGGGAAGAATGGGATGGGTGCACAACCATCTCTAGGGTTTACAGAGAATGGTCTAAAAAAGGAAAACTACACATGAGCTAATGCCAGAGGTCAGGGAAGAATGGCCAGACTGGTTTGAGCTAATAGATAGGCAACAGGAACTAAACAAGCTAATCAAATATCCAAGTTATAATTATGGATGCACTGAATTTTTAGCAACCGAAAATTATCTGACAAAAATGGTACTTTTGGTTAATGCACAGAAAGTGAAAACTGTCTAAAAATTTGAGCCAAAATGAAGGCTATACTGCATTGCACTGTCCCGCAGTTTTCAGCATGCTGCTTTCATTCTGCTTTCCATCCAGACACAGAAAGCTCTGTGCTATGATACCCAATCATTTTAATGGGTTTGTTGCTGTACCAACCAAAGCGCAAGAGCAGTGGAGCACACTGTTGGCTAGCTTGGTCACGCTAGCTTGAAAATGTTATTCTGTTCCATAGACCTAAATAAAGATAATATATTGATCATTATTATTAATAAAGTGACGGCCAAAATAATTAGAACTGAAAATAATTAGATATAAAAAATATTGACCTTTCTTGCCTCTAAAACATGATTTTATTTCATGAAACATACAGATGATTGCTCTGAGCACAGCAAATATATCAGATGAAGTGAAACGCACTACTTTAACCACTTTAAACTCTAATAATATTTGGTATGTTCATCTTTTGCAGCAGTTACAACAGCACATGTACTGATAAAGTGTCAATATATTTCCTAAGAACTTCAACACTAATATTCTCTGATTAGGATTACACAAGTAATTTGGCTTCTGCTGTGAAGGAAAATGATTGTGCCAGTGAAATAGGCCTAGCTCTTTTTTAGTATAAAATAACCTAAATAACCTTATGATAGTTCTGTTTATAAAGCATAATGATGACTTAGTAGATATTTTATTTTTTATATGGGTATGGTAAAGAAATATTTAACAAAACAACTAAAAACTCCAAAATATGCCAAATGTTCTAATAATTTTGACTACTGCATTTTTTTCTGTCCAATTTTATGTTACTGTTATTAAAATGTGGTTATTTTAAAGACTTGTGGTTTTTTTAGAGAAGTATTTTCTGTTTCGGAGTAGATTTTTCATTTCACTGCATCTCCAAAGTCTGCAGAAGAGCAATTCTCAATACACAACATGTCAAAACTTGAAGCAGATGAGCAACAGCAGAAGAAGAGCCCACTGTGACACTCCTGTCAGCCAAGAAGAGGCAACTGATACTACAATTAACACATGACCACCAGAATCGAGCAACACAAGGTCTAAAAAGGATGCCTGGTGTCATGAGTTTCAATTTCTGCTGCAACATTCAAATGGTAGGGTCAGAATTTGCCATAAAAATCATGTTTCTAACACATTTGTTCCTCAAGAAATTAAAGCAGGTCTGAAGGCAAAATATGGTTCAACCTGATACTAGCAAGACGTACTTAAAGTGATAGTTTACCCAAAAATGAAAATTTACTCTCCCTCAAATTGTTCCATACCTTTATGAGTTTCCCTTTTCTGTTGAACACAAAAATAAATTATTTTGAAAAATGTTGGAGACCTGTAACCATTGACTTCCATAGAACTTGTTTTTCCTATCATGGAAGTCAATGGTTACAGGTCTCCAGCGTTTTTCAAAATAACTTATTTTCTGCTCAACAGAAAGAATAAACTCAAACAGGTCTGGGACAAGTGGAGCTTGAGTAAATGATGACAAGTTTTCAGTTTTGACTGAACTATTCCTTTAATAAAATGGTCAGAAAAATGTCAATTGATGCCCTCTGCTGGTCAGACAGGGCAGTGTGCTTGAATCAGGCATGAAGTAACCTGACCACTTATGTGCTCGAAGGCAGATCTTCTGACGCAAGTTTTGCATAAGAGATCACTCAAAAAAACAAAAGAAAACAAAAAACAAAAAAAAGCCTAGAGATAGTGTTTATCAGTTCCTAAGCCACTGGCATGAAGCTGTCTACTTTAATCATGTTGTTGAGTTGGTAGAATTAGAGTAATAATTCATAATATCAAACCTAACAAACGTGATCTAGCTTCCACACCCAAAAGAAATATCTCAAGCTGTAAATAATCACACAGTAAACAGAAATGATGTACCTGGACCAACATATGCATTTCTTCATTGCACCATTTTCATAATCAACAACACTAGTTACCTCGCTTAGCAAGCCTCCACCACAGCCCACGTCCAGTATTCTAAGGCCACTCAGAGGTTTGCCCAACTGCCGAACTCCATGCACGTTCAACAAATTATCCCTGAAAATAAGATCAAAGGTTACAAAATGAGGTTAAGAAGGTATATTTGTCATCTCGATTGCGCAGAACTTTGAAACAATAGACATCAGGGACTGACGTGAAACAGAAAAGCGAAGCTAATCACAGCATGCAATCTTTGAATGTGCTTCCTGAGTCACAAACACTTCATACTGCCAGTCCCTCTAGCTAAACGCAAGCCTGTGACATCCTGAAGCAATCGCACATCCTCAAGATCTTCCCCAAATGCTTGGACAGGCCTTGCAGACCAAAGCAGCCCGAGGTGCTCACTGCCACTCCTGTTAACTCAGCCCATCTGTGCCAACAAACCCCAATGTCTCTAAAGGATTCCCCAGCTGGACCTCCAGAAAACACACATTCCTCAAGTACAAAATAATGACCTGCAACAGCACTGAGGTCGCTCATTTAAACAGGCCCCGGGGGCTCCGCCATGTCCATATAGGCTGCATATACTTATCACAGATACAACTGATCCTGTGTTCAGGGAAGGGGAAGAAATTGTGCGCTGGATGATTCCAGGAAGCGAGGGGAAAAGCTTACAATGACAACTGCAATATCCATCTTGACTCCCACAGAAACAGCTGAGAGAAGAAGCAGCGATGTGCTGGATAATCTCTAGCTGCTGTCCTCTCCATTACCTGAGATCTTCTTCTTTTTTTTGTTTTATCTCTGGCCATGCCATTTCAACGATAGCACAGCTTAACTCATTAATTATGATAATAACTCAGAAATAACTAGATGACTACAAGAGAATAGAAAAATGATAATAAATTGATTAAAAGTGGGGCAGCACAGTGGCGCAGTGGGTAGCACAATCGCCTCACAGCAAGAAGGTCGCTGGTTCGAGCCCCGGCTGGGTCAATTGGCATTTCTGTGTGGAGTTTGCATGTTCTCCCCGTGTTCATGTGGGTTTCCACCGGGTGCTCCGGTTTCCCCCACAAGTCCAAAAACATGTGGTACAGGTGAATTGATTAAGCTAAATTGTCCGTAGTGTATGTGTTTGAATGAGTGTGTATGGATGTTTCCCAGTGATGGGTTGCAGCTGGAAAGGCATCCGCTGCGTAAAACATATGATGGATAAGTTTCCGGTTCATTCCACTGTGGCGACCCCAGATTAATAAAGGGACTAAGCCAAAAAGAAAATGAATGAATGAATGATTAAAAGTGACAGTAAAACATTAGCATTTTTACAAAAGATTTCTCTGTTTCAAATAAAGGCTGTTCTATTTCTATTCTTCAAAGAATCCAGATAACACACTATCATGGTTTCCATAAATATAATGTGCCGCACAGCTGTTGCTAATAATAATAAATGTTTCCTAAGCACAGAGTAATGATGCTAAAAAAA
>CAIGQV010001633.1:15494561-15515177 GCA_903798115.1 Danio jaintianensis
ATATATATATATATATATACACATATATATATATATATATACACATACACATATATATATATATACACATATATATATATATATATATACACACATATACACACACACATATATATTTAAATACATTAATATATTTTAAATACTCCCTTAAATACTTGAATATTACAATAAATAAATGTGCATTCATTCACAAATCAAAACGATTTCAATTGGTAATACTATTCACTTCTTACAATTTTTGTTTCAAATATAACACTCACCCAAAAATTTAATTCACAGTTAATTTACATTTCTTCAGGTCATCGAAAATGTAGGAGACTTCTGCCATTCAGTAGAACATTACACATTTTCTGTTTCTCTCACAGATCATCATGTTTTTTTAAATACTTTTGGGGAGTTGAAGATAGTGACTCTCTAACCAATATAATAATTTTACAGCCAAAATGTTTAATAATGTCAATAACATACTAAAAAGGTTACAAATCAGTAGACGTATAAAATGTTCAAGATTATTTTTAAAAAATAAGAGAAGTTTGCTGATATTAATGGAAAAACTGAAATGATGCCATCACGTTTGCTAGCAGATGAGGTGATACACTGTACATGTACACACCATAGACTGTGAAAGGTACACACCGTATGAAAGGCACTCTCAGGTCATTCATAGAGTGGAGGGCTGCAAGCTCCCCCTGTAGATCCCACCACTTGCTCGCCATGGCCTGAAATTTCCGCACCTCGGCGGGGTCCAGAGTGGACTGAGAGACCGAGCGGACATTCAGACGGGTCAATCTGCAGGTCAAAACTATCGTTAAAACCTTCAAACAATACATACGTCGCTTGTAAACAAAACATTCACCGAGTAAACTAGAACCTCAACTTTATTAAGAAAAACAGTCATGCATTAAATCGCACGAGTTCTCGTTAAGTCGATTAAATCAGTCTCACCCGTTTGACAGCTGACTCTTCTGTCTGTGATGCAAACACAACGTCCAGCTGCAAAGAGAGCGCGCTTCTTTCACTTTGGAGGACACGTTTCGGGTTAAAGGCCTTTTAAACACCGAGTCTGCTAACAGCACAAAGGCTAATCGTGTAAATTTCTTAGAGTACATATCTGCATTTTAATGCGTTACGTGTATCTTTCAACTGCAGTCAGTAAATCCAACGTGACCGTGGTGTTCGCCGAACTTGGTGACCGAGCAGAAACTCAACACGGAATCAAACGTTCCTAGCATGTTTATTAAAAATAATACTAATAATAATAAAAAAAAAATGATACATATATTTTTTTTATATCAGACATGTATTTTTTAATTAGATATGCTTCATATGCAACCACAACATACACAAAGTTTGACATCAAAACACATTTATTTCTATTTAAAAATGTTAATGCCATTTCAAACATGTACAACTGCTGTGGGAAACTTCTATTTAGTTCACAAAATCAGTCTGAATGTCTTGACGTGTATGAAGACTATAAAACTATGAATATGAACCGGTTTGGTTCACTCAACGGCTAACAATTTTCAGTAGAACTGGTTAAAATTCTTATCAATAATACAATGTGAACATCTTAACGCCATTGCGTAAATATGTAACATTTACACATTAAGTACAACTGTAATCGGATTAAGAGTATTTTTAAGTTCTTTACTCTAATTACAAGAAGAGTCGAAATACATAATCCAGATGACAGAATCAGATACTAACTAGTTCTGACTTCACCTAAAAATTTTAATTTACACACCATTTACTCTCCCTCAATTGGGTAAAAGCTTATTTTCTTTTTCTGTTGAACACAAAAGATGTTTTTAAAAAATGCTAGAAACCTGTAACCATAGACTTCTACAGTATGAAATCAAATACTTTGTAAGTTACAGATTTAAACATTTTTCAAAACAACTTATTTTATGTCCAACAGAAAAATTAAAGTCAAACAGGTCTGTGACAAGGAGGAATAAATTACATATTTTTCTTTCTTGGGTGAACAATCCTTAAATTTGTTATATTTCTTATTAATATCCATATCATCAGTATAAAATATAGGACTGTTCTATAGAGTGTGCGAAACATCTGTATAGTGTTTTTATTCACATTCATTATATTAAAAATAAATCTTCAAAAATTTACTTTTGGCATTCCATGAAGAAAACATCACACACATTAGAAAGAAATCGCCTTAACTTATTAAGAGTCATGCAAACAGAAGAATGAATATGGTTTATAGATTTTACTGTAAATATAAGCATAATTTAGAAGATTTTCTTGAACTTGTTCAGCCAGGACCTGGTATTTCAACAACAACAACAACAAAAACTAGGGAAAAACATAAAATAAAATAAGTGAGAGACGGGCCATGTCAGACAGAAAGAATCATTCTTGTTTTATTGGACAATTTACATTAAACGAGAATTTATTTCCTCTGGTGTTAGGTTTTAAAATGTTACAGTTTCAAGGTTCTATTGACTACTGGAACGCTTGCATAATACAAGGCAAAAAAAGAAACTATAATTCAAAATCTCCTGTTTTGAAGACAACACTTAAAAATAGCACATATTTACAAAATGAGGGGAGTAAGGGGGTTGGAGTGGAGAGTTCACCTACAATGTTGCCTCGATAATGAGACAAGCCTGTTAACTCATGGAATTTTAAAAGAAGTGCACAGATCAGAGGCTGAATACCCCTCAACGCTTGCGGCGGCTGGGAGACGTTGACCTGAAAGAGAAAGGTGCGACAGACTATTAGTGCGATCACTAGCACAGATCACATCCAGAACTTCATACAAACACACACACACACACCTCAAAGAGCTGTTGGAGCAACACTAAACAAGAAAAGGAGGAAATGACATCAATCTCAGTAGCATTTAGGAAGCACAGTCCAACCATTTGTGGACAACGCTGCTTTTAAATATTCAACATAATGTGACTGCGAATTTAAATGTTAAATTAAACGATATGCAAATATGCCATTGGAAAGTCAATTCATCATTCACACAAACATTCAAAACATTTTTTTTTTTAAGTAGAAAGAAAATGGATACTACCTTGATCGTGACTTAGACTTGTGTTTGCGGCTTGCCTTCTTACCAGACTTGTGAGACCGTTCCGTAGACCTTGATTGACTACGTTTCGATTTTTTGGACTTTTTTTCTTTGCTAACCTCAGGGGAAGGCGACCTGCTCCTGCTAGACTCTGAATCGGAGTACTTTTTGCTAGCTTTGGCGGAGCCTTTCTTGCTAGATTTGCTGTCTTGTCGGGAATACCTCTCATTATGAGAGTCTGTCTTCTCGCTCTCCTTTTTCCGCCTTGATTTGCCATCATCTTCCTCGTCTCTTACTGAACTGCTCTCAATCTCCTTCTCCTTTCCCTTCTGCTTGTCTTTCTTTTTATCTAATTCCTTCTCTTTCTTCTTCTTTTCCTTGTCATGGCTCCGGCTTCTCTCTTTCTTCCTGTCTCTGTCCCTGCTGTCCTTCTGTTTCCGCCTGCTGCGGCTCGTACTGCGACTCCGGCTGCGCCTGCGGTCCCTGCTGCGCCTCCTCTCTCTGCTGCGGCTGCGACTGCCTTTAGATCTGCTCCTGTGGCTCCTGCTGGACCTGCGCTGCCGTGAGTGACTGCGCTTCCTGTGGCGAGAGGAGCGTTCAGTGCTGCGCGTGCGGCTGCTCCGCCTCCTGTCTCTGCCCTTGTCCCGCTCTGACTGACGCCTGCGAGAGCTGCGACTTCGGCTGCGTCTGCGAGTCCCGCGAGAGGCAGAGCGGCTGCGTCGTCTTTTCCTTCTGGGAGAAGAGGAGCGGGAAGAGCTGCGAGAGGAGGCTGAGGATGAGGAGGATGAAGAGGACCGACTGCTGGAAGAACTGGAACTGGATGTGCGGCTGTGGGGCTCACTGTGCGAGGGGCTGGCACTGCCCCCATTACGCCCTGTGTGCTCTTTGCTCGTCCGTTTGACCTCACTGACCTCAGGCTCACTACGTGATCTGCGTCGCTCTACTGTAGGCTCCACCTCCCTTTCCCTAACTTCCTGTTTGTAATCTGTCTGCTCGTCCTCATAACCTGTCCTCTCTCTGCTCACTCTGTCTGATGCCAAATCTTCTGAAAACACAAACAAACAAATGTTATTGCATATTTATTTTTAAAGATGCCGCATAATTTATTTGTTATTTTTCAACCAATTAAAAAACATGGTTATGAAGTGCTATTCTGTGCCAAATTCCATGACCCTAACATTACACAGATTACTCAATTGTTATCACCGAATTACGCAACTCCATCCACATTTTGTGCACTGCAGAAAACATCTGTGTGATTTGCTACTCACAAGCTACTGGTTTATATGATGGACAAATCTCATTATCACAATGAAAATATTCATGCTTCTAGAAGTTCTCTGGATGTACCTACCTTTAACGGTTTGTAACTCCAGTGCCAGCCTCTCCTGCAGCTGCTGCTGCTCCCTCTCTTTACGCCGGAAGGCATCCTGCTTTTGGCGGATGCGGTGCAGCAACTCCTCGTCATCTGTGTCCGATGAGTCCGACCCCTTTACGCTTCGCTCCTCATCATCACTCTCGTCCGAGCCGTACTCACCCAGCCCTCCTGTGACAACAAAGCCCCCCACACTTATAACAGACAGCAAGAGCGATGCACTCAATAGTCGCACACTAACACTCCATCCTTACTTCCTATACAATACATCACTAAAGCCTACCTTAATTAACGAAGCATGCTTTTTTTTAATAATCATCTATAAACTGATGCTGGAGGCTAACCATTTGAGAAGATCTGCAGCTTGAGCTCTTGAGCTTGCAACAAAGTTCATTAGAGAGCTGATAACCAACCCACCCAACCAACCACCCTGTAATTCCCCTCGGTCCAAAATGTAAAGACACTTACCGAGGCCGGTCAGAGAAGCCAGTGCATTTGACTGTGCCAGCTGTTTTGCAGGAGCTTTGATTCACATCAACAACAGGAACAACATGTTAAAACACATACAGCCACCACTTTCGCATAGGCAAGAGTCTCTAGAGATGAGGGTACACATATGCACTATTCACAAGATCTGCCTTTGGCAAAATAAATTGAAAATAATAAGAAAAAAAGATGGAGAGAAGAAAAAGGTTATCACACAAAGTCTGTCAAACAAAGGCAAACAGTGGATGAGAGAACCAGTCTGTACTAATGCAGAGTCACTTTCCAAATGAGAAGCCATCTGGCAAACAAAGTAGTGAGGAAGTACTTTTGTTTTATAGGAAGTAAATCTAGGAACAGATTTGATTGGGGACCCTTTGAAAGATTGAATTTAACTGCATCTACGTGACCATTTCACCCACCCTCTTGCAGTTTGTTTTTCGTCTTCCGTTGCATTAGCAGAGAATGGCCATTGAAGAATTTCACTTTGGCTTATTATAAAGTATTACCATGGTGCATGTCAGACAAAAAAGGAGTTGTATTTATATAGTCAAAACATAATCAAGTATAATTGCTGTGGAAATGTCCTCAGAATTAAACTTGAAGGCACAGTTTCATGGACAGAAGGGAACAGGAGCAGACCTTTAGTGGCTTTGCGATGAGCCTCCTTGGCCACTTGGATGATCTCCTCATTGGTGACTTCGAGGAGAACTTCGGTAAGAAGAGTTTTAGTCAGAATCATCTGTGGAAAGCAAACAGAAATTGTTGAAGCGCTCAAGTGTGGACAGGTGAATGCTTAAAAAATAAAACAAATTGTGTGAACAGACCAGCTGAAACTCTTTCTCCTCATCTGTCATTTCTGGTTCACTTTGGTCTTCTTGAGGAGGAGGACTTCTACCACCAAACTCCAGCCTCCTTCCTAATACGCCATCCTCCGCAGCACCATCTTCTTCACCATCCTCATCATCACTGTCCTAAATTAAAGAGGAGCAGGTGATTGGACAAGAGACCACATGCTTGTGGATGACATTAGCGCCGAGAGGAATATATAGTGTTAGTGTGCAACAGCTCAAGGGCAATGTAACTAAGCTTAAAAGACTCTAGGAAATGTTTTGAGACCATCCATGTTGGACAGTTCATGCACATCAGTTGCCAAAAAATAACATTTAGCAGATATACTCTGGTGCTCATACGTTTGAGGTTGAAAAGACTTTTAATGTTTTTGAAAGACTTTCCTGCTCACCAAGAATGCATTTATTTGATTATTGCTTATTATTTGATTGATTATTTAATAATTGTCATTACAATTTGAAATAATAATTTTCTGTTATTTAAAGATATATAATAATTAATCATTTAATAATGAAAATTTTCAATGGCATTAATTAATTTTCAGCAGCCAATACTCATCTTCAATATTTTTGTGGAAGCTGAAATTTTAAAAACATCCTTTGAATTATTCTTTGATGAACAGGAAATTCATAAGAGCAGTTTTATGTAGCAATTTAAATTTTTAATCATCGCTTTATCAATTTAATGCAGCCCTAACTGAATTAAAGTACTACTTTAAATAAAAATACATCAATACAATAAAGAAATTTGTCGGGCCATATCATGGGGTCCTTTTTAATACCAAGTTAACTATGACCATGTCAATGAACATTTGTGCTTGTCAGAGAACCCTGGGACAACAGTTGGCAAAGTAACCTCCGCAGGTTCCTGCGCTGTAAACAGGTTTTAAAAAAGATGCTTACAAATTTGCTCTTGCGTGGCAACCGAGGCCCATCACCTTCCTCCTCTACTATATCGTTATTCCTTTCATTATTTGCCATTTCAGCACGCTCCTTCTCCATTCTCTCCCTCTCCATCTTTTTCTGCTTCTCACGGTCCATTTTTTCAAGGCCTTCTCGAATCCATGCAGGCAAGGTTCTTCGTTTAACAGCATCTAGAAGAGGAACCAAGACAACATTCCCATGTGCATCGTTCGAAAACAGCAAGTCTTCCTATGAATCTACATAACAAAAATTTATTTTCACCAAGAGTAGGCATCGTCTCTGGTTTTAGTCCCATCTGGTTGGGAGATCTGGGCCGTTCTGGCCTGAAGGCAGGAAGCCGGTCTCTTCTGTTCTGCGGTCCATCAGGCCAATAAGGTGCATGAAACCCAGTGGATGGTGGCCCATATGATGTCCCCGTTGGTGCTGCCCCATGCTAAGATGAAATGCAAGTAAATGTTAATAAAACAGAAGTTATAATAAGATTGAAAGTATCTTTTCATAATCCAGACCCAAGCATGCACACCTGATAATCAAACTGATTGACACCAATTGGGCCCATAGGATAAGGCTCAGGCTGACTCCCGAATCCATGGCTGTTTTGAGGAAAGCCTCCATGGCGTGTTTCTACAGGAAAATCCAAACTATCCTGGCTGTTACTGTCTTCCGATGGATTGACGACATCCATTGGCCCTTGACCTGGAGGAATCCACGCTTGTTCTGGAGGAGGGGGAGGCGGCGGCTGGGTATGCATTCCCCACTCTAGAAACAGTCAATAAATAAGGTCATGATAAAAATGCATTGAAATATATTTTGCACAAAGAAAAAATAAAAATTACTGTAATATATATCATCACAACTTCAAAATGTTAAATTGACGGGTCACTCTTGAAGCATCATTCTTCAGTGTGAAGCAAAGTTTTTCAGTTTAATGTTTACAGACATTGACATTTGTTGTCTGCATACCAGAAATCGTAAGATTAAGATCCATTTAGGAAATAGATTTCTGAATTTCATGCTAACTTTAAGTCATGTAACATCTCCAACCAAAGATCTCTTCAAATTGTCTATGGTCTCTCACCTGGTTGCCAACCTCTGCCAAAATTGGGATCGCCTGGAAAGGCACCATGGTTATTATGGGCTGGAGGCTCCATGTTCGGCATCTCCTGGCCATTGGGCTGAATCCCTGGCTGATCGGGAACTCCAGTGGATTCCTTCTGCGCAATCCATGCTTGTGCTAAAGCAGCCCAGTCCACTTGACCTGCGAAAAGAAAACACAAGCACTGAACTGAGCACTTTAAACTATTATACTACACGTTAGCGCTGTCAGATAATTAAACCAGTCAAACCTGGATCTTGCTGATGCTGAAATGACTGCATCCACTGCTGCTGTGAGCCCAGGGGCCATTGAGGCCAGGGCTGTCCTCCCTGATCCCACATCTCTCTCCTCTGATTCCTGTGCCACAAACATGCATGTGAAATAATGCAAAACACTTCAGTACAAAACACAAACATTTTATTTGCACAGAAATAACAATGAAACATTTTTTAAATATTATTTGGGTTGCCATTTCCTTAAAAGGGCTTTTAAAAAACCAAGCCCTGCATTCCCACTGAGGGTCGTTACATCTGTGATGTTACCCGCACAGCTGCAATTCCAAACGCACAGCAGAGAAAACAAACTACTGCAAAATGATTTGAGTTGCTTAAATGTTTGCCGAGCGATTTTCAACATCGTTCGGTGTATCTACCTTATTGTATTTCACAAAATATAATTATGGCATGAATTAAATCATACAAGCGTCGACGTAACGCTAGCTAGTGCAGCGTTAGGCCGCACGTCTACAACATCAACACGTACTTAAAACTTTACTCCGCCGGTTTAAAAGCACGAAATGTACTAGCTGACCGGTCGCTACAGACGATGCCAAAGTGAAGCGCAAAAATCCGAAGAAGAACGAGGAAGATTTACAAACACGTTGCGATATCTTACCTCTCCACTTCTGATTCTCAGCAGTAAAATGGCGATGATATGATGACCCGGAAACAGTGGCAGCAACCGTGACCTTACCCCACAGGCCCTCTAGCGGACAGCACACGTCACGACCAGATTAATAACAATAACAAACACAATTCCCACTATTTAAAGTATTTATTGTTTTAATAATTATGTGAATTCCTTCTGTATAAACTTATAACTCTAACATTTGATGTTTTTTTTTCTTCTGTCCCTTATGAACACTAACCATGTTTTTACTACATAAAACAACAAAAAGGATTATTGTAGTTCAAATGTAACTGTAACTATATATTAACCATGGTTTTGATACAGTAACAATAGTTTAACCATGGTTTAAAAAATGGCAATCAATCCAGTGGTTACAACTTTTAATGTAGGCTGTAGAAAAGAAAAAAAAAGAAGTAAGAAATGTTGTCAAGTATAGTAGCCTATATGATTCTGAGTCAGCTGTTCCCAACCTTTGTGACCTCCATTAGCTAAGATATTTTTCAGACTACTGTAATGACATAGGCCTCACGGTGGCGCAGTGGGTAGCACGTTCGCCTCACAGCAAGAAGGTCGCTGGTTCGAGCCTCGGCTGAGTCAGTTGGCATTTCTGTGTGGAGTTTGCATGTTCTCCCCGTGTTGGCGTGGGTTTCCTCCGGGTGCTCCGGTTTCCCCCACAAGTCCAAAGACATGCGGTATAGGTAAATTGGGTAAGCTAAATTGTCAGTAGTGTATGAGTGTGAATGGGTGTGTATGGATGTTTCCCAGAGATGGGTTGTGGCTGGAAGGGCATCCGCTGCGTAAAACATATGCTGGATAAGTTGGCGGTTCATTCCGCTGTGGCGACCCCAGATTAATAAAGGGACTAAGCCGAAAAGAAAATGAATGAATGTAATGACATATGCTTATTTTCGAAACCATACAACAATTATTGAATGATAGCATAAATTCTATAGCTGAATGTTCTTCAGGGTTTAATTTATTTTAATAACAATGAATTTAAATGTGTTTTCTAATTATTAACAGACAAGCACCAAGTATGTGTAAGGTAACTGTTAGTTGTGTCCAAAACTACATTTTTTCACATACTGACCAGCTTACAAATTTTGGACCCCAGAATGTTCTGAATGCTCCCAGAGCGTTCAGGAACAACAACAACAACAAAAGTTAGCTAGGTAATATAAAAACCGGTATGTGAGAAGTATCTGATTTTCCCAGAATGTTCTCTGTTGATTAGCCAGTAAAAGATTTCTTTACGGAAATACATTGTTCTCTCTACAACAATCCCTAAAAGCTTTCTTTTAGGCCCTCTTTAAGGTAAAAATCTAACTAACAAACAAAAACCTCCACATTACATTTTTTTGTTTGTCGTAAAACCATGGTTGACCATGGTGGCAAATGTTATGCATTTCTTTTTGCTGTACCAAAGCAAAGACAAGGAATTGTATGGTGAAATGCTAATATTATTTCTAGTGGGTCTGAGCCTTCAGAATGATAACAATTGTTCTAAACGGATAATGAATTTATTAGATTAGCTTACAAATGTCAAATCAGGACTCTACCAGGGAAGTGCCTTCTAGAAAGATCCATTTAAAATTGGTTGATATATTTAAATAATTTTTTTAATTGCAAGGAAATTGCCTTATCGTTGGAACACTGACATAAACCAAAAAGAGATTTGAAGCTTAAATAAAAGTGGCCAATAATGACCAATAACATCTTAAGGTTTACTGAAAATGAGCTTACTAGACTTCTATTTGTTTAAACCATCTAGTAGTCTATTGTTGTATGCTCTTCGGGTTGTGAATTTATTCTCCAAGACAAGAAAAAGTGGTGTACTGTAGATTGACACACCACATTGTGTCGACATTTAAGTGAGCAATTCACTACCAACCACACACTGAAACTGAATCTTGCGTGTAATGAAGGAATTTTGAGGACAAACTAAGAATATGTAAAGCAGCCGAGAGTTGAATACCGCAGACATTCCAGATAGCCTGGCATCTTCAACCCATAAAAGCAAATGCATGCATACAGTAGGACTGGATCAAAACCAAGACATGAGATGGAAATCTCTTAAATAGAGCTTTGATATCCAACCCATCCATCATAACAGATTCCTATCATAGACTTCTCCTTTCTGGTGCCCAGAATTGTACATGTAGCACAGCGCTGCCACCCCAAACAGACATAATCGCATTTACAAGACTGACAGAAGGGGTTACATGTTGTCAAGTAACACAGCTAGGTCAAAAAAGATAACAAGCATCATCTCTAACCACTTGTTATGTCTGCCCTGAAGATATAAATAAAAACATTTCTACCCCGTTATGTCTGAACGCCTCTGTTCACATTCAGCGGGTTCTTTAGCAAGCAGAAGCAGCTCCACCCGTCCCTCACATCAGGTTTTTCTGTCAGTTCAGACTGAATCTATCATTAGCTCACATTAAATTATGGGCACAACATTCCTGAATCAGAGCCCTGCTTTAAAGATTGCACTTTCTTGTTGTCTTTATCCTTGGTTGTAACTGATAACTGTCTAACAGCTTGACTTGAATGTCACAGAATGAGGAGAGGACAGGATCGTTTCGGACACTGCCCTTTTCTGAATTCCACACCCACCTCCTCTTCACCAGTCAACGACATGGTTGAAAACAGCACGTCTTTGCACCCGTCACAGCGAATCGCAGCCGTGGACAGAGTGAAAATGGCATCCTGGGATTTGTGGCGACAGCTGAGACTAATGGCCGACCAGAAAGAGAGACAAGGCATAGAGCGCAAAAGCATTCAGCACAGCAGTGGAGTCATTCCAAAGGTTTTCATCAACTAATTGTATTTAAATAATCTTTTTAAATGAGTTTATATTCACAAAATTCAAGCAAAAGAACAGCTTGAGGAACCCTGAAGCCTTACACACCACACAAATCTATGGTGTTACAATATTTGCCAGGTAAACAGAATAAATAGTATTGAACATGATACATATCTTACATACAATTATGTATATTTATAATCGGTATATACACATCGTTATACTCCTGTATGAATGTAATACTTCATTAAAGGCATGCTCAAACGATCTCAGCCCTCATAAACCGTAGGCACAGAATCTCAGGTATTTGTCATAAGCAGAAAATAATAATAATAAAACAATTTTCTAGTCATATTCAGTTCTGCAACAAAAAAATTAGGCATGAGGCAAAGTTCAGGAATTCTAACTCCTTAATCGTTAGATATTAATATATTTCAGTTATAAATCCATAAAACCTTTCAGGAGGAACCAATCTGCCATTTGGATCAAAGTAATCAAAAATGTATTGAAAATTTTAAATGAAAAATGAGTATTAATCTAGCAAACTAAAGTTATAAGGACTGTTCACTCAAATTGACTTCCTAAAGTGATTTTTTCTGTTGAACACAAAAGATGATGTTTTGAAAAATGTTGGAAACTTGAAGCCAATAACACATCTATTGGAAAAACTACAGTGAAAGTCATTGGCTACTGGTTTCCAACATTATTCAAAATATTTTCTTTGTTCAACAAAAGAAAAAACTTAGAACAGGTGGAGTGGTGATAAAATAATTATTTTGGTGAATCATCCTTTTAAATGAACAAAAATAGATAAGAAAATGAACAAAATACAGTTACTCTTATCAGTCAACCCTGCATCTAACATGGTCTCAAAGCAAATTATAAAATGTTGATGTGCATCTATTTCTTTGTATTTGTATGTTCCAGTTCAGAATATGACAGCTCTGAAAGAAACAGCTGCATATTGTACTGAGTTTCCCCTTCAAAACAGAGGTTGTTATAGACTCTTTTCATATGATATATTCTATACATAGTTTGATCCTAAATTAGTTTTTGGCAATTTTCCTACAAAATAAGCACAAAAAATGTTAAACCCAAATATTAGCTGTAAAATATTAATAACTTAAATTCAGCAGATTATTTTACATCAATAATAATGGCTCCTGATTTTCATTCAGACCAATATTTTAGCATATGGAGTCCTACATTAAAATACAGGGAAATAGGCATGCAGTAAGTGCTCGCAGTTGTCTGAGCTGATATTGCCTGTTGTCGTCATTTGGATCGTCTTGCGTTAATGTGGCCACCCAGCTCTATAGCAGTTCTTCATAGAAAAGTAAATAAGCTTGAGAGTTCAGCACTCTGGACTCAGGGACAGTCTGTACGGTGGTGTCGCTGACGTAAACCCACTGACCTTGTGGAGCTGAACAGGCCTCTCGGGAACCTAAAAAAATACAGAAATGAGAGATTAACAAAAAAAAATAAAAAATACATCTAGACTGTGCTACTGGTCATCAGTGTTAACAATGAATTTAAACATTCACAATCTTTTCCTCTTCATATGCACCACACACTTTCTCAAAAACACTCCATGTTTTTGGGAAAATATTCAGCAAGTCCGAGGGTGATACACACCGGTGAGAGGCTTGACAAACACACTCTTTCCTCACATGTATATATGTATATGTATGTATGCATGCATATATAAAAAAACTGCTAAACTTGGACTTGTAATGGCATCTATATATTGCTGGTTTCTGGTGATTGGAAGTTTTTTATCCTCATGTGTAAGTTGCTTTGGATAAAAGCATTTGCTAAATGTATAAACGTAAATGTATTGAGTAAAAAAAAGCATATTTTTTGTTAAGGAAACAAAGCTTTGACAATCCTTTAAGTTCTATTTAAAAATTTAGTTTCATAAAATATCCATTTTAAAAGAGTAATTTTGGTCCAAGATATTATACATACATAATATAATGTTTAATATAATAATATAATATAATATAATATAATATAATATAATATAATGTTTTGTAAGAAATAAATATGTATTGCACGGTGGCGCAGTGGGTAGCACGTTCGCCTCACAGCAAGAAGGTCGCTGGTTCGAGCCTCGGCTGGGTCAGTTGGCGTTTCTGTGTGGAGTTTGCATGTTCTCCCCGTGTTCGCGTGGGTTTCCTCCGGGTGCTCCGGTTTCCCCCACAGTCCAAAGACATGCGCTATAGGTGAATTGGGTAAGCTAAATTGTCCGTAGTGTAAGTGTGTGAATGAGTGTGTATGGATGTTTCCCAGTGATGGGTTGCAGCTGGAGGGGCATCCGCTGCGTGAGGGACTAAGCCGAAAAGAAAATGAATGAATGAAATATGTAGGTTTCATAAATTTGGACATGTTTTAAAAAATGTTGTAATTGAACAATTACAGGAAACAATCAACCTTGCAGTCAATTCAATAAACCTAAACAATCACCACTCATTGTATTTCGCCATTTGCACTTTAAAACAGTCGTAAAAAAGGAAACACTTGACAATAAACAGGCGAAATATGGATTTTCACTTTTACACAGACCTCGAACTTAATTATAACCTTGCAACAATTCATTTTCAATTTGCGCACAACAGTAGTTAACTACCAAAGTGTGTACAATTGCTTCTCACAGCCCTTTCAGTCTTACTTCCGAACACTGCTGTAACGTAGACGCTCTCCTTGAGTAGTGAGTGGAGAAGAACACATCGATAGATCAACAACAAACAAATCCCACTTGGCCTTTACTGAACAAGCTGCTTATTCAAGGCTGCAGTGAATGAAGGTCCAATGCCATGATGCAAACAACTCTTTGTTTATTCACAGGTTTTGTTTATTCACAGGTTTTATTTAAGCCTTTCAGAGCCAGCTGCAAAGAAAATGCATCGATGCATGAAATGCTGCCCATGCGGCTTTGTACCTGACTGGTTCCGGCGCTGCTCAGGTTTACGTTGAGGCATTCGGACCTTCACATAGGCTGCGTAATGCCCACCTCGCATCGATCCACTGTGCTCCACAATGCCATACAAGCTGTAAAGCACACGTTCTCCTGACCCGAGGTTCTGTCACACATAAACAACAAATCTTTATTGGGAAGAACTCTGTAGACTCACAAATCACAGGTCTTGACTGCTAGAACTCTGATCAGTACCTTACAAGTGGCAGAGCAGAAAGGTGCCAGGTCCAGCAAAAGAGGAAAGTCCACATGTCTATTAACTTTCCTCAGATTCATCCCAGCCTGAAAAGATGCAAACAACTCAATAAGAACATTGGCAAAGAACGAAGCATTTTACACACTTGGTGGAAAAAACATGGCTATAGATTTTTTTTTAAATGCACACCAGTGCTCTTCTTTCTCTTCCAAGTAGACGACTGAGCATTCGATCAAAATAAGCTCTACATTTGGTTTCTAACAGATGAGTTTAGGTTGCAAATGGACTGAAATGACAGCAAGAGTACTTATGATGAGTGCGAATTATTGGAGACCTGGTGAAAGCGTTTAAGGTGAAGAGTGACGACTGGAGGAAGTGCAGAGATGAGCATCTGTTTACGGGCACTGGTGTACACCTTCTCTGCCTTCTTATCTGAAACGTATAAAACAAGTGATGTGGATCAGATGGTCCACACAGTGGAACTACACTTTATTAATAACAATTCATCATCTGTGATTCTTTAAAAAAAAAAAGATGTATAAAAAAAAATTATTGACTGCGAATGAGTTGAGAGAAATAATTTTCCAGCATTGCCATGACAACACAGTAGCGCTACGGCTGGAGGGAGAATGAAACCAGTGCGCTGAACATTGCGGCGCAGTGTATCCTGTTTTTTATCTCATATTTCGGCTGTTTTTCTGGTTTGGTGGCCAAAAAATTCAGTGCATGCCTACTAGCAACTGTTGCTTAGTGAAAGTTTCACAAGATTTTGAATCTTGACTACAACACAAAGTATAAAGAGAGAACAAGCACACATACCTTCATACAAATGTTCTGTTAATAAGAAGTTAATTCTTATTAACTTTTACATTTTAGACAAGATTAGTCAATTTCTGCTCAGTTTAGCCAATAAAAATATTACCTATAAAGCCTCAGCAAAAGTGCCTCTTCAATTATCACACAGCTGTTTCCTTTCTGAATGAAGTATGTGTTTAAACGAAGCCAATAAATAAATGACTCAATGACTGATATATATTAAATATTTACCAATAACTACTGGCAGTTTTAGATTTTTATTTAGAGGATTATGTCATTAAACAAAATATTTTCATATTTTCGTATCTAAATAAATAAATAAATATAAAATAAATATTTTAAAAAAAGAATAAAAGCATGGATTAAAATATTGTAAAATACATTAAAAACGTATTAAATATTTATCAAAAGTCTTTGTAAATGAATACTTGAACATTTTCACATATAACGTAATAATTATAATTTTCCACTCAAAATTTTATGTGCGATTAATTTGCCCTTAATGAGGTGAATTAAATCACAGCATTATTTAATTACATATTTATTTAATTACATTTTAATCGATTGACAGCCCTTGTACAGTATATTTTGATATGTGTCAGCAATACATACCGCTCCTCTTCATCTGCCTCTGCCTCCTCTCAGTGCAGTTTTCACAGAGCAGCTTGTTGTTGCCCATGAGTAGCTCAATGGAGGTGAACTGATGGAGGCAGGACTGGACAGAGCACTCTTTAGAGGTGGGGGTGTAGCTGTGACAGAGGACTTGAAAGGCCCCTTGATGGTGCTGACGGTCTCTGTCCCGGGTCTCACTCAGCTCCTCTTGGCTGTGGCTGATGGGTAGAGTATCAGTGGATGTGTGAACCAGGCCCAGTTTGGACACAGCGCTGACAAGCTGCTCCACAGCGCCGCCCTGCTGAGGTCTAATGGAGGGTAATGGAGTGGGGCTTGGGTTCGATTTTAAACTTGGATTGTGTGTTGTTGTGGATAACGTTGTGGTGGTGGTGGTGGTGGTTGGGGCTTTATCTGATGTGCTGCTGTGACTGGACACTGGTGGGATTCGGGGAGACCATTCGCTTTCGGAGGCCTCGCTGTCCGCATCGTTACTGCTGTCCTGCAGGTTTGACTCTTTTTCACTGCAGTCTGACTGGCTGCCCGTTGTTTCAGTCCTGTAACTAGACAGGCCACGGCCAGCCACACAGAGATCCTCCTCTTGACGGCTTGAAACAGAGTCTGCGCCTCGGTCATCGTGAGACGTGGACGAATGGCGGCCCTGTAGCTTCTGAGAACAGAGTCGTATATATAGTCAATAGAAACAAGAATACAAGAAAGAACCAGGTTACTATGGTTAGAACTAAAATGAATAATTTATTGTTTAAAATTATATACATGGTAACTGCAAATAGTAAAACAGATTTAATTGCTTTTAAACTTTTTATCTATTAAAAAAATCTTGAAAACAAATTCTACCTTGATGACAGGAAAAATTTGAGCTTGGACCACAAAACCAGTCAAGTTTTTATATTGAGATTTATATGTTATCCAAAAGGTAAATAAATAAACATTACATTAATTTATGGTTTGTTAGGATAAAACAATATTTAGCCAAGATATGAATTTTAAAGAGTTCTAAATAAATAAATCTATTATCATATAATCTAAATATTTTAAAATTTACGTTTAAAGTTGTGTAAATTAAGCTCCTAGCGATGCATATTACTAATGGAAAAAAATTAGGTTATGATATAATTACAGTAGGAAATTTATAAAATATCTTCATAGAAAAATGATCTTTACTTAATAATAGATTACTTTACTTAATAATAATAATAATAATAATAATTTGCTTTACTTTATTCATTTACTTAATAACTCTAATGATTTTTGGCATAATAGAAGAAACTCATAATTTTTTTTAGCTTTGGTTACTGACAAAAATATACCCATGCAACATAAGACTATAGATTTTTTTCTATAGATATATAGATTTTTAGCAACAAATCTCTGAAAGATCATACAGGAATAAATGACAAATATATTCGAAAGAAAATCTGCGACAATATTTTTCAGTATTACAGTTTTAACTTACTTAACTTTAGGCAAGCAGAAGAGGCTTCTTTTAGGAACACTAAAAATCTTACTGAACTCAATCGATACTGTATATTTTGTGTCTTATTTATACTCATGGCTCCGCCCACCTGTCCGCTGAGCCTCCTGCTGTTTCGATTAGCCTGTGAGTGGGCAGCTGACAAGTCGTCATGGGAGGCCAGACTGTCTTGTTCTCGCCCACTTTTACCCAGTCTAGCAGGGTTTGTGGGCTTCGAGATCTGCACAAGAAAACCAGCAAATGCTCAACAAAAGATTTCACTCAACTCAACTCAGCTCATTCACTGCAAGGACAGATTATTATTACACAGAAGAGCAATAAAGAGACAGATACAATTGCTGAACAATAAATTATAGCTGGTCTCACCCTTTCCTCAATGATGGGAAGAGAAATGTCAATAAAGGCTTCCTTCACTGTAGAAATCTATAAGTGAAGAATATAAACATGAAGAACATAACCATGACACACTGTTGTATTAAAAGAGTCTTTTTCACTTTGAGTTGGCTAGGTAGTCAATTATTAATATTACATTTTATATAAACAATTACATAAGAAGTATTAGGTGGACATATATGGATGTTATAATACATCTGAAACTATATTAAACATCTGAAAAAATATTTTAAATATAATACAGATGTAAATAGATCTAAGATGTAAAGGGTTTTGAAGCATCAAAGCCAAAAAAGTGTAATAGTTTTTTTTGTCATACACTGAAATGTGTCCTCTTTGACTTCTTTCTGAGCAAAAAATAATTATCATACATAACACAATTTATTAGAAGTAATAAAAAAAAACATACATGTTCACACTCTTCACACATTATGGTGCTTGTCAGCTCTCCGACAAAAATTCGATCTACAAAATTCAATTTGACTCCTTCCTTTCCATAAGCTGTAAAGAAAAACAATAATCAAATTAATACAAAAACCATAAAACACACATACTAGTTTGCCTATTAAGCAGAACGCAATTAACAGATCCTTTTTTAAATTCTGATTTAATAAATAACTATTTCTAAAAGGTAAAGAAAGGAAGCGGTCACTAGATGGCACTATTGTTCTGAGTGATGTGACAGAAGCAGAGCTGAATCACCCTTCACTTGTCGTTTGGTCTCCTCGTCTGCTGTCTTCTCTGTGGGGTTGTTAAAGGCTTTGAGGATCCCTGCTTTAATGCGCTGTCAGTGAAAACACAATGGGATGCCACTTGGTTAGATAATAAAGCGGTCACAAAAAGCTCCATTTATCATCACATTCAAAATAAAAGGAGAACAGTAAAAGAACACCGTCTTTAAGGTGAAACACTGCAGGCCAAAACTGCTTTAAAGTTTTTCTTTCCATTAGAATAATAATATAAAAAAACAATAATAAAAAAACATTTATAAGTTTATTTCATCATGCCATATCCATTTGTATGATAACATTTCAATTATACATATTATTAAGGAATTTTTTTCCATGCACTGAGCCATAAGTCTCCACTTCAGCAGCACTTTATTCATATCTATATTCTGAAGGCTTTTACAGACAGATATGTTCATGTATACATTGATTATCTACATTTCATTCTACACACACACAAAAAGATTTTCAGTTTGCAGTATTTTCTGAATTACAGCATTTGTCAACTTGAATCTGATGAATCTGACTTCATCCAATGCTCAGATTTCAGCAAATGAAAATGAGATCATATTTAATTAAATAATTCCTAATTTGCATATTTAAAGATAACATTTTTGAAAACCTGTAATACAATATCCTCAATTCTTCATGCAATTAATCAACTGGGAAGGCATGCTGTTAACTATTAGTTTATTTTTGTTACCACATTCACCAGCAGTGTCTTGACTTATTAAACAATTTAATCAGAAAATAAAAAATAATTCAATCATTTTTAAAATGTTATTGTCATAAAATTATCTGTACTTAAAGTGGTAGTTCACTCAAAATAAAAATTCTGTCAACATTTTACTCACCTTCCAGTAGCTTCAAACCTTTAAGTTTCTTTACTTTATTGACCACAAAGAAAGATATTTTGAAGAATGTATTAAAACGGGTAACCACTGTCATCCATAGTAGGAAAAACAAACAACATTTTTCAAAATATCTTCTTTTGTGTTCAACAGAAGAAAGAAACTCAAGCCGGTTTAAGCCAGGTGAAGTTTGAGTAAAATGATGACAGACTTTTTAGTTATGGGTGAACTATCACTTTAACATGAACAAACAAAAACAAGTCAACTGTTTTTCACCCCAGCCATCAAAACAGTTTACCCTTGGACAAGCTTTTCTTATATTCTTCCATCAATTTTTTACTGTGGTAAATAAACCAAAGCAAATGCAAGGTCATGCACATGGTTGAAACGCAAATGTGTGCTTCACATATTTGAAGCAGCATTGTATATGCCATGTATGTGTGGGCTCACAGACGAGTGTCCCAGTGGCCATAATGAGAGGTGACAGAAGACACAGCCACAGTAAAGCACCAATCAATAGATAATTGGCCGTGGTGGCCCAGTCTCCCCCATTGTCCTGTCCCCACGCTCGGGACGGCCTATTTAGGTCAAAAGCCTGGTTAATCCCTCTCCTTCAACCACTCAAACCCCCCGTCTGTGTCGGACCCTGCTGCAACACACACTAATTAAACACACAAACACACAGAGCCTAAAATAACTAGGCCACCAAACTCCCTTCAGAAGTTGAGCTCACTTTCGCAGCACTTTTATTCAGCGGCTAATTGGTGATAATTCATTGATGTTAATTAGCATATTGTGAGCAGCGATCCTATTGGCTGGTGAACATAAATATTGTTGTGTCTGTTTAGTGATTTGCTTAAGGGGCCTCAGTTCTGTTACGACACTGAAAAGAGATGTAGCATTTTGAAGCGTCCTTTTATAAAATGGATTTCGTTTGTACTGTTGACAATAAGAGATTAGGCCTTTAGCACTTTTAATCAGTATATAATCAAATCTATTTGTGTGTGTGTGCGTGTGTGTGTGTGTGTGTGTGTGTGTGTGTGTGTGTGTGTGTGTCTTCG
>CAIGQV010001633.1:15515277-15527942 GCA_903798115.1 Danio jaintianensis
TGTGTGTGTGTGTGTGTGTGTGTGTGTGTGTGTGTGTGTACAGTGCCTATAGAAAATCATCATACCCCCTTGAAAGAATTACTTTATTTGTCATACAGCCTGAAATCAAATAACTTTTTTTTTTTTTCCCCCAGGCTTTAAAAAGTTTTTGTAGCCTTCTCCTGACCTGTCCCTTTCTACAACTTCATCCTGAAGGTCTTTTGAAAGCAGGGTGTAATCTGAGTAAAGGTATAGATTTTAAATGGTATGATGATTTTCTTTAGACACTATATATACAGTTTTGAAATTGTAACAAATTAAAAACATTTGCACAATGTTGAAATGTATATCAGCATGTGTTTATGAAAGAATTGAACACTTTTATTTAACACGGATGCATCTTAAATTTTATTTTAACACATTTATACATTTTGTCTTTTCAACAGAAACAAATTCAAACAAATGAAGATATAAAACATTTGTTATTCTGAAAAATCTAAAAAAAATATTATCTATTTTTTTTTTTATTAGAAAGAAATGCCATCAGAATTTTTTAGAATAAAACAAATATTAGCATTTATAATGCTAATTATAAACCAATACCTAATAAATCCATGAGTCTATACACACGCACGCACGCACACACACACACACACACACAGCATAAATGAGTGCAACATTTTAGAAAATGAATATTCTTATCCATTTCTCTGTGAATATAGACAATATGTTTTGGACCATTTAAACAAAACAGTTTTTTAAACAGTTACTCATCCCATGAAAATAAGAGTATATGAGTCACTTAACATTTTTAGGAATAGACAGATAACACATTTAAACAATAATATAAAAATAATACATTTTTGTTGTAAAAAAAAAGAAAAAAAAGCAGATTGCTAGATTAGTTTCAGTTTTGGCTTTGGTACTGACTAAACTAATGTATATCTACAAATATATTATTGTAAAGCATCCTATAAAAAATATTAATTTAAAAGTGATATCTATGAGGGGTGTACTCATTTATGCTGAGCACTACACATGCACACGCGCACACACACACAAACACACACAAACACACACGCGCGCACACACACACACACACACGTATGAGGTAGATGGACTATATAAGAGGTCACTTGAAAAATTCCCAATTTCTGTGGATTGGTGTTTTTAACTATGTATTTAAGCAAACAGACTTCTTTAATTTTGTAAACTACTAATATTTTTCATCCAAATTTCAAAATAAAAATGTTATCATACTTAGTATATTTTTGCATGAAATAAAAATGACCAACTGTCATTTCCACAAATGTCATCAGACCTTTATATAATAAAACAAATAATAACAGTTTACTAAACTCATACATAATAAATCAATTCAATTCAGAAAACTGAGAATTCTCAAGTGGTCTATTAATTTGTTACATAGCAGTAAATATATCAAATAGATAAGTTGATATATCAATACTCATACATGCAAGTAATGAATAAGGAGGAGCATTTAAAGCAGATTGTTTGTGTGTTCTCCCCCTCTGCCTCCCTCAGTGTAGACTGAGAGAGAGAGAAAGAGAGAGAGAGAAGGAGGTGGGGAAGGACCTCCATCACAAAGCCTCAACAAGCAGCTGACTGTTTCCCAGGATGCACAATGAGGCCAGTCGCGCCACTTGCAAGGATCCTAAGTGGCACAACTGTCCACATTCACAAGTCTGAATGGGTCTGGCTGGCCCTGGGGCTCAGTGCCTGATGCTGCACCCGCTTTCTTAGGGCAGTTAAGGCCACTGGTGGGGATGTGTGGGTCTTGGCCCCTGGCATGTCCACATTAACAGACCCACTAGCTGTATCGCTCTACAAGAAATACCCTATTAAAGTATTATGTATCTGCCTGAGAGAGGTCAATGTGCCAGTGTCAGTTTGACCTGTGCAGTGACCGCTTTAGATTATATATGAACTGAGAGCGTAACACTGAACACAAGACCCCCTATAGACCTGGTTTTAATTTCCGTTTTTGGTCAGTCCAACTGAAACCGAAAAGATTTATAAGGGTAAACACTGTCTAATGGTGAGTTAAAGTTATGCTCTATTCATTTTTGTATTGAAACTCAACTGGAAGCTTATTTGTGAGAAAATGGATGCTGCATTTATTATTATTATTATTATTATTATTACAAATAGTAAATTTCTTCAAATCAAGGAAATTATTATTAATATATTATTATTATTCATATATTATTAAATAGCATTTTGATCCTGCACCTTCATAAAACCAATATGCATTCATCATAAATCAACTGAATGTTAAGGATTTGATGCTGAATTGTATGCAGAAAGACTACTTTGGTATATACTCCAACCTTAGTTACAAGCAAACAGGTCCGGAGTTACTCTTCATAAAAAAATTACAAATTAAAAAAACCACACACACAATCTCACACACTCACCTTTGTCTCCTCCACTCTCATAGAGTCCAGAAAGTAATGCAGCAATTCCTGACTGTCCTGCTGCTGGTAACCCTTAAAACGAGGAGCCCTGCAAACATACCCACATACACACACAATGAGCTTCTCTATCTTACAAATGCATTGGCACAAGTGTAAATACATCTAAGGGGACAAAAGCAGCCGAAGCCATGCAAACACTAATTAGCCGCACACAAAAACCAAATCGGCAGCATATAGAGGAGTAAAGACAAGATAAGAATGACCATAATCTTCTCTCAAGGCCTTTCCTCTGACAATACACAAGGAGACTCGCACTGCTCGCTGCAGGTTTCAGGAACTCAGAGGCTGCTATTATTATTTCCCTGACAACTTTCATTCACTTTCATTTCATCATTCAACCAGCCGAGGTCAGTTGGTCACACACACAAACAGACACATAAACACATTCAGACCTTTAACCAATTCTCTCATTCAGCTGAATTACAAACCCAAGATTGGAATTTATTGAAGTGAAAATTAAATGTAAAAAGTCTAAAAGAAGAGGCATGTAAGTGTTCAGTTCCTGCATTTCAATATATAAAAGAAACACCGTAAACAATATAGGGTTTTTAGGATGGTAATTTTTTTTTGGTGGGGAGGGGGCTGTATAGTCTATATAGATTTTAGTTAAAGGTGCAATAGGTGATTGTCCTAACAACTTTTGTTATGCTGGCTGAAAGTCTCTTTACATCCTGATAGCAATCAAATGTAGTCGGACCAAAAAAAACGTTTGTCCGATTAAAATGTTCAGTCCAAACTTAACGATAGGCTGTCCTACCTGACTATCAAAATATGTAATGGCATACCACAAAAATGATTATGTCATCAGCATTTTCATGGACATGGTTCAGACAGAGAATCTACCTTCTTTTTTAAATTTTGGTATTATAAGTACAAACTGTGAAAAGTTTTCTCTCTGGTGAATATATGTGATTATATATCCAGAGACACCTTATTAAACACTTATATATTTTAATGTGTTATATGACTAAAAAGGGATCATAAACAAATATTTTCTCAATTTAACTGAGTAGTGGCTTGGACCCGCAAACAGTATTACATATGTTACGACTTAACAAGTGGAGTGCACATTTAAGCATTATAATTTGGCATTAAACTACAGGCAAGATTGTTCAAAAACCATTTTTGACCACAAATTTATGGCGCTCAACACTTATCATATGTCAGCATCCATGAGAATGCCACATGTTTAAAATAACATTGCAGAACTGAGATCAGATAAAACCACCCTAAATATGTCAGACTGAAGGACAGTGGTGATGTCGAGATACATTTGTCCTTCCTCCAAGCAAATCCGGTGCTAAATCTAGCAGAAAAACGTGTTGGGCGTTTAGGAAACATCATCTCAGAGTCAGACCCTCAGTCCAGGCCAGATGTGGGCCAGCTGTGGAGGACATATGGATGGCTGGAGCCAGTCCTGCATCAACCTGTTGTGTTATTAGAGCTGGTCAGGATGATAGGAAGACCATTTGGTCTGGTGATGAACGCAAGGGTAAAGGGGCAAGTCAAGGTGTTGGGTCGAGCCTGAAGCCATCCATATGCTCAATGATTTTGCTATTACCTGCTTAATTTGCGAACCCTGTGTGTGAGGGCAGACTGGGTGAATGAACGAAGGCACTGGCATGACGGATGGTCAGGCAGTCTGGACCACCTCAACCATGGGCTGATGAGTTGTGATGTTATGCCTGGCTCCAAGTGCCTTAAAGAACTTGGGCCACCTGCTTTTAACACAGGTCATAAGCAGAGGGTCTGCAGAGATGGTCTTCAATTGAACCTTTTATCATCAACACCACTATTCTACAGCAGTACTTCATATGTTCACAAACAACTCCTAGTCTATAAAATACAGCAATGAATCTACAGTGGGGTCTAAAACATGTAAACTTAATTCCGATTTTACTTTTTTTATTCAAAAAGTGAAATTTAAAATTACTACAAGAGTCAAAAAATTAGTTCAAAAGTTTGGGCTCAGTAATAATTCAAAGATCAATGTTATTTTAGTACAGACTAACTGTTGCAGTTTTAAAGGGATAGTTGCGCCAAAAATGTAAATTTACTCACTATTTATTCACCCTCAAGTGGTTCCAAACCTTTATGAATTTCTTTATTCTGTTGAACACAAAAGAAGATATTTTGAATAAAGCTGAAAACCTGTAACCATTGATGTCCATACTAGTAGGAAAAACAAGTATGGACGCCAATGGTTACAGGTTTCCAGCTTTCTTCAAAATATCTTTGTGTTCAACAGAAGAAAGAAACTCAAACAGGTTTGGAACAAGTGAAGGTTTCAAGTATTGGAAGAACTATCCCTTTAATAGAGTAAATTTATTACATTAGATATCAACTAATATTGTATACATTTCTACATTTAAGTGTCTGAAAACAAATACGCTAAAGCAGTTTTAAACGTTTCTCTAGTCTAACAGTAGTTAGCTGACGGGTAAGACAGGCTCCAGTGGGAGAGGTGGGAGACACAGAGACTGTGCTGGAAGCTCATTCCACTGGAAGAGAAGGCTGAAGGAGCCTGTAGCGGTGAGCTCAATATGGCCCTGCCACAGACGGACAGCTGGAACCACTAACACAATTAACAGCGGATGAGTTAGTACCAGACGCCACTCAGCCCCAGCACAATGCTGAAACGCACACACTAGCATCCTACAGCAGTCCGATACATAAAACATTCACATCTTAGCAGAGCACAAAACATGAAATTCCAACAGAATTGCCATGATGGACTGTGAAACAAGACATAAATGATTGGGATTTGGATCTCTTGGATACTTGATTCTCAATTGTGACACACTACAGACAAATATAATTGCATTTGTGGTCATCCATTTTTTCAGCAGATCTGGTCCCTGAAGAAAGTCTACGGTTCATTTCCCCCTAAATATATACATTAAAAAAAAAAATCAAAAGAACTAGCTCAAGGAGAATCACTAAATTACAAACTTTGATTTGAAGCAAAGTAGCATATAAAAAATCTGACAAAAAGACAAAAGCTTTAATGAGGGAAAGAACTACAATGCCATGAAGCATTGGAAATGACACAATCTAATAAAAACATTGGAAACTATTAATTTTAAGTTGTTTATATCTATATTACAGTATATTTCAAGCTCTTTGCAAATTGGCATACATATACAAATATTTAACAATTCAGAGCAGAGAGGGAGAGATTATGAGGTGCTTCCCAGCAGAGGAGACAAATTTCTCTTTGCTTGACTCTCTGATTGGAGGAATGTTCTGCACCGCATCATGGGTAATGTGGTTTTCAGCAAAAATTCTAGAACCCGAGTGTTGTAGTTTGTCGATTTTTTTTAATCTATTTTTGTTTATTTATTTTGAAATTTAAAAAACAAATAAAAATGGTTGTGTGCAAAATATTAAAAACACTCCTTGATTTATCATTTTTAGTAGTATAATACATAATCATTTTGGAGGTTCTATATTGCTTCTGAATATACGAGTAGAGACAAGTTTGTACAACATTCATGCGTCTTTTTTGCAAAAGGGGAAAAAAGTTAATATCTTTAACATTTACAAAATTAAGCACTTAATTTGTGGTGCACTTGAAAAAAAAAAAAAGGTTTCTTATCCAGAGACTGTTTCCTCAGTTTTTAATAAAAATGTTACTTGAATCATGTAAATTCTTAAGTTTAATAGTTAAAAGAAAAAGCAAAAATCTAAATTGTTAGCTGGGTGGTATGACCAAAATTTTATTTCACGGTATAAGAAAGTTAATTTCACAGTTATGATATTTTCACAATATAGTGTTTTTGTAAAGTTAGTTATTCCAGAAAACGTACAAGACAACATTATTTAAAAAAGAAAAGGACTTGATCTTATTGGATTATTTTGTATTTTATTTTTATAAATATAGTAAACAAAATATGACTTTAGATAAACAACAAATTCCACTGTATGTCACATTTCACAGTTTTATGTTGACAGACCTTATTATTATTATTATTATTATTATAAACATTTCTCAAGAACATCATCTCACAGATATAAAATTTATCCCAAGCAAGTAACAGGAAAATAAAACCTAAATATGAAATATAAATATTTAAACAATTTAAGGAAATATCAAACAGTTTTTTCCTTCAAAAATACTAAATATAAAGAATTACATTTCTTGTATAAATACTGAAACTAAGTGATCACTTCTTGTTGAAAATATAAAGCAATTGGCAACACTGCCAGTCTCCCATAGAGCATCGTGCACATAAGTTGGCCACGCCTACTTATTTACATTTAACAATATACACGGAATAAAAAATATTTCACGGTACACATTTTGTTCCGCGATAACGATATATACCGTCAAACTGCCCAGCACTCAAAAAATATTTAGGCCTAGCAAATAAGATTTATGTATTCTGATTGCATATAAAATGTCCATTCATTTTGATTACATACTTTTATCATAACTGAACTAATAAACTTCATGTGATTGATATTTGTAAGTTAAACATAAATGAAACAGATAAGAACAAGATTTATGTAATAAAATCAATAAATCCAATGTGTTTAAAATGCTTCTTATTAATACATCTATGTGTGTAGTATGGAGCTCAATTTTGCTCCTGAATATGAAGTAAACAAATCTCATAGAATTTAACCAATTGCATCTGGATTTAAATAGATATATTTATACCATCAATTTTAACTCATTCAATCTAATAGTATTTGATTTTAACAGATTTATATTGATTATAAGGAATCTGACAACATGCATTTAAAAAAAAAAACTGACAAATTAAATAAAATCAAAATGTTACAAACAGTTAATGATAAACTTCATTGTGATTCTTTTTTTTTTTTTTTGAGTGTAAATTAAATCAGACACTTTTGGGGAAAATTTAATAAGAGAAAGATTTTTACTTTTGCCATATCTCCCACAGCTCCAGTTGGCAGACCTTAAAATGAATGCTGAAATTCAAGTTTAAATCTGTGAACAATAAAGCTCCACCTACTCTGATTTGATTGGCCATCTCAGTCACTTTGACACTGATAAACACTGGAAGACCACATATGAGGTCTAAACATTTATAACACTATAATCTGAACAACAACTAAAAAAAAGCATCCAAATCATATTTTATGAGACCATTTCTAGTTATTACAGGTGTACTTGTCTGTGGCAGTTACGGCCCTGCATAACCTGTAACCAGATGAACCTTATAAAATGATGACAGAGTGGTAAGAAGAAAAAAAAAATGGAAGAGATGTGAAGACCAAAATAGCAACTTGACAGAGCTGGCAGCACATAACCACCTCACACAACTAGAACAGTACTGAACTGAAACCAGAACATGATTGCTTAAATCTCTTTTATCGATAAAAGATGTGAAATAAGTACCATTCCACTTGTACAAAGTTGCAGCAAACGGAAAGACATCTGGGCTCAGGGTCAGTGTGTGTGTGTGTGCGTGCGTGTGTGTGCGTGTGTGTGTGTGTGTGTTTACAGGCACCAGGAGCAGGGAACGCCACTCACCGCTCTTTGGACCACTGCTGGCGCTGGTGCTGCTCAGATCTGTCCAGCTGGCAGCGTGACCTGGCCCTCGATCAACAACGCCAACAGCACTCAGCTGTCTAATACACACCCACACACGAATGCTACTTGTTCTTCACCCATTTTATGTTTGGTGTTCATCCCACCTTCAAAAATGCTGTCCTTTAAAGCACCATGTCTCAAAAGATGCCATTCTGCCACATTGTCCAACCTACCAAATGTACAAGATGGTGTTCAAGATGGCGCAGCAGTTCAAGTACCCCATCAGACCAGCAGCTGTGACTCGCAGTTTGCCAGTCAACAAACGCATTAAACAAACAGGATCTTTCCAGTCAAGGACATGCCGGATCACAGAAGCACGCACACATACATAAACGGAGTGACACAGAAGGCCTTCACTTGACCCCATGAGCCGTCGCTCTAAAAATTGTACACGTGTGTGTGTGCAGAGAGTGAGAGTTACATTAATAGTGTAAGTGAGGCAGAGATTCAGTGTGGTTTAATGCTTTGACATCTTATAAAAACAGACTTGTGTGTGTGTGTGTGTGTGTGCATGTGCGTGTGTGTGTGTTTGTGTGCGTGTGTGTGTGTGTGTGCGTGTGTGTGTGCGTGTGAACAAAGAGGCTGACATTTGTGTGGTTTCTAAACAACAACCAGATAATTTTTTTTATCTATTGTTAAAAAAAGTATGTGTTAGTGACAATGGTAAGCGATGAAGTTAACGGACCAGTATTTGAGCTTTTGAGATACAATGCACATGCTGTAACCAAATTTAATCAATCATATTATGTGCATTTTTTAAATGTTTTAGTGAAAATGAAGCAAAAGGTTAAAAAGCAAGGATTCATTAATTGATAAAATGTGGACTTTTGTCACAAAATTAATTAAAATGCTTTTCGGTTGTGCTTTTGATCATTAAAAAAATCTTAATATATAACAGCTTTCAAAGTTTTTAGCCTTGATGATAACAGGAAATAAGCTTAAGCTTATGATAATAATAGGAAATGTGCTTATGCCTTTTCAGCATATTACTATGATTTATGAATGACAATGTGAATGGCCATGATGCTGAGAATTCAGTTTTACCACCAAATGAAAAAATATATATATTAAAATACTGTCTTTAAAACACTGTGTCCTGTCTTTGAGACTTCCTGAAGCATCTTTTGCTTTGCTCTTAAGTCGGCCTTATCTCATTAATTTGGAAAAAATCCATACATTTCAACACTTGTCCTTCTGAAGAGAATATTAGTTTAAACTGAACACTACAAAATGTACAATCCAAATATTGCTTGTAAAATTTTATTCCCTTTTAACTATAAACAGTATACCAGTGTTGCCAAACAAATAAATATGGGTATAGCTTCTTTCCAGACAGCACTGTAAATGTTTTATGCATTCTTCATAACGGCTGATGTGTTTGTGCATGTGTATATGCTCAAATGAACTTTGCGCGCTTAAGGCCGAGATGATGCCAGGTGAGCAGGACGCACATGCACACATATGCAAACCCACAGGTCTGATAAAGGCACAGTACCTGAGTTCATATCACAGAAGCACCAGAGAGACACCCAACTGCCTGGCAGGCTCCTGTCTGAGCCACCCAACCATTCAGCACGTTCAAGCAACATTTAAACAACAGCCAGTGAACCATTCAACCTGTACATGGCATAAAAATCAACCCCCAAGAGCAGGGATTTATCCAGCCATTTGAGTTACTGTGGTGCACAATTAGCCTTGTTTAAATGTACTGACCCTAACAGGTTTTCATAATGTATATTTTAAAAACGACATACTTCTGACATAGCTGGTTGAAAAGGATCTTGGGAGACACAGGCCCTTTTCCAGATTCCTTCATGCTTTGGAGGAACAGAAACATGGCTGAGGTTAGGGGTTCAGGGCTTGGCAACGTCACAGTCAGTGGCCCCTACAAGAAATTCATAATATATCATCTATCAAACAGGTGTAATATTTAAAAGCTAACGGGAATGAGATTATGAAAGAGACTGTACTAATGCATTGTATAATAGTTGGAACGTACCAAGTTAGTCTCAGTGGAGGGGCTGATCTTCATCTTATGTCCTTTCTCCTTGACATCTTGAATCAGGTCATTCAGCATGTGGGTCTGTGAGAGATTCTAAAACCAAAAATATGAAGATAATAAAACTCTCAAATGTTTTCTTTCTGCATTTTCTAATTAAATCACATGCAACTGGTCGTCAACTTCAGATCAAAGTTTGAAACCAATCTGTAAAGACCAACGAGATTAGGGCTGCAATTATTTTATTTACATTCAAGCATTCTAGCAAAGGTTGACATCAATGATATTTTTCACAGAAATTCAAAGGAAAGATTAATTTAAATGATGACAAGAAATGTGTTTTATACTCGTACTTATATAAATTTAAAAAAGAAAATCATTTAAATGATCTTCTTTTTAATTATGTTGAATTTCTTTTTGGAAAAAAAATGTACAGTAAAACATTTTCATCACTGTGATAAATGAAAAAAGTTCAGTGTTTCTTTCTTCTGTTGAACACAAAAGGAAATATTTAAAAAAATGTTGGTAACCAACAGCCATTGACCTACATAGTAGGAAAAAAATACTAAGGCAGCCAATGACTACAGGTTTCCAGCAGTCTTTAGAATATCTTATTTTGTGTTCAACAGAAAAGAGAAAGTCATGTAGGTCTGAAACCACCCAAGTGTGAGTAAAGTTTTATTATTTGGGTGAACAATCCCTTTCATAGGCCTGAGGTAACAGGAACCAACAAATAAACGGCTCAATTTTTATTAACTGACTTTGCTTTATTAACAAAGATTTATACAATAACAAATGTATTGCTAATTAATTTCATGAACTAATATATTAGCTAACGTTACTTACTGGGACCACATTGTAAAGTGTCATATTTTTGCACCCTTTGCAAATATTGGAAATGTTTGCTTTTATATACAGTGAAGATTTGACAAAAAAAACAAACTCAAGTGTCTCAAAATACTGACTGCTTGTCACTTTGAAACAAGCAACGGTTAAGTGTTTGCTCAAGGCCACATGGGTGAAGAGGCAGTGTTCAACTTTTGCAAATAACATACTTGAATTAATGCATGTTAATGGGCCAGATCACAAACAACTGACTTCCACCATGCAAAACACACAAAACTGACACATACTAAAAGTGACTGGACAGGAATATACCTGCATCACAGCATTAAAGAAGCAGGTGTTGCCCAGGTTGTTGATGCCCTTGACCGGGATAAGTGTGCTATTGACTGGACTCTTCCCTCTCTGAGTGTCCACATAATCAGCGGATTCCTCTCGGAGCTTGATGATTTTTGAGGATGTTCCTAAAAGACAGTGAAGAATCACATTGACATCTCTATTAGTAAAGAAGGAGTTCAGCATTCAAAAAGCGGGGAAATTAACTTTAAGTCAACTTATCTGAGAGATTATTCAATTTTTGCATATGTTCTAAAAAGACATGCCAGAAATCTTGTAGACAGATCTCTAGTTAACGCATTGATTCATAAAGAAGGGTTTTGGCATTCCAAAACGTGTGGAAAAAAAGCAGATATCTTGACTACAACTTTAAGGCAATTCATTTGAGAGAAATGGATCTTCTGTTATGTGAAGATCTGGACTGGGCCTGGTCCCAGTGTGTGCCTGATTTTCTGCAGCAGAAATGGGTTAACATGCTGGGTAGCAGCTGGGAGAGGCTGCAGATGACAGCTGGATAAAACTCCGCTGGTAAGGGAGCAGGGAACAAGCCCAGCTGCTCCCCGCTACTGCCATAACTCTGCGGGAGCTTCTTAGCCCAAGCGGCCAAACACAAGGCCCACAGAGAGAGAAAAAGTCAGTTTGTCTGCAAAAAAACAGCAAAACTCCAGAGAAATGACGGGTGAACTGCCCTCAACACTCAGGGGACTTGAAAGCAACCTGCATTATATTTCAGAGCGAGCAGTAGGTCCTGTAAATAGGCCTCAGTCACTCAGAAGAGAGGCTGATGGTGCCTATGGTTTTTGACAATATAGATACAATGACTTCTATCAATAGCTTTGTCTAATAAATATGATGAAAATTCAAGTTGAAAGAGTAATTGAATTTAAAATGACACTCTTTTTATTTACTATTTCAACATCAAAGTCATAACCTGTAATAAAATGAATAAAAACAATCAATATTCACATTCTGTATTGTGTGCAGCCTTTCATCATCCGATAAAATATAATTAACATTTGAATCAAAACTATTAGCAAAAAAGTTGCAATCAAAATTATTCAACCCTGCTGATCTGCAAGTCATTCTGCTGCTATTAACCAAATTTTATGAAAACAGTTCAACAAATCAGTAAAATCAGCATCAGTAAACTAATAGTAAAAGTTTATAAATGTAAATATGTGTGATTCTGAAGACAAAGTTGATGAGAAAAAAAGAAACAATCAGATTGTTTCTAAATGCTTGCATGTGTAAAATTATTCAACCCTCAAATAACTGGAGTGACTGTCCTGCTTTAAAGTCCAATGACCAGCACGCTTCAGTTTATCTTTGCCAATATGGCTAATATATATTTGATTCTTCAAAGAGTCCGTGAAGAGTCCACTCACATTGACTCCATTGTCAAAAAGCTCAACAGAGGTTGTACTTCCTTCATCAGCTGAGGAAGTTC
>CAIGQV010001633.1:15528342-15551690 GCA_903798115.1 Danio jaintianensis
TGGAACAAACATCACTACCTGCTATACACTTTTTATACACATAAACAGTTATTTAACAACATATTTTACATGCTAATTTGCTGCCATTTAACATTGTATATAGTAATATTCCTGTACATACACTTGTCAATTTGTATATTTGCATTCACTATTACTTTTATTTTTTAAATATATTTATTATCTGTTTTTTGTCCTGTCTCTGTAATTCTGTTGCACTGTAGAAGCTCTGTCACGAAAAAAAAATCCTCGTATGTGTGAACATACCTGGCAATAAAGCTCTTTCTGATTCTGATTCTGATATCCTTTATAGAGATTAGATTTATACCTCCTGCAACAAAGCATCATTTTTAAGTACCCTCAAACTGTTGACGGGCCCAAGTTAAATAGAGCAAGCAAATATTTTGCTCAGTTTTGATTATGAATATTTTGAAGTACAAGTTTAACTTAACCTTCATGAGAAAATATGATTTTTTATATGCACATCATGTTATATGTGTGGCAATGTCTGCATTAAAACCAAAATGTAGCCTCTGTTTGATGTTTGAAGAGTTTGATTTGATAGACCAGTTGTCGATCTGGTTTGAGGCCGGTTGTTGGCCAAGTCATAATAAAAATCTGAATCCACGAATAGCCATGAACTCATCTTTTTTATTTTTATCCTCACTGGCACCATTTGTGTAAGAGAACACAAGTGTTCTGTCAAATTAAGCATTAATGAACAACTGCGAGCACCCAAGGCAATAAGAAAGAGAATGTGGCGCTGCTTAATGCAGTTAAGTATTACTATTTTCTTTCTTTTGCAGTATTTATGCATAAGCAAGAGAATGGCCAATAAAGGAAAACTATTTATGAACTCCAAGCTACCCAAATCTTCTAGATGCATTTCAGTTTAAAAAAAATATAGAAATAATTTAAGATACTGACCCAGCTTTAGTACAATTTGTGTATGATAATAGACTTGCACAATATTCGACAGGTTTTTTTTGTTTAGTTTTTTAAAGAAATAATAATTTTAGCAGTCATGCACATGTTTTGACAGCTAATATGATGGTGATTTGATGCTTTGCAAAAGTTGACACTTTGCAGACACTTTTACCAATATCAAAATGTTTTTTTGATGCAAAATGTATTTATACAGCCAGTTATTCCTTATGCAAATTAAGAAACATGAAAAGGCCTAGGCTACTATAATTAGAAAATCCGCTCTAAACGTAAAACTAAATAAATTGCTAAATACTCATGACACATGACAGCCTGCAGCCCACAACAAAGGTGGAAAGTTATTGCATATCATATTTAACAAACCGTTTACTACGAATTTTATGTAATTTTGCTCACATAAATAATTAAATATTAATCAGATTATGTCATTACGCTGCTGTGCCGTCAGCCAATCGTTGCTGATCATGATTTCGAGGATCGATAGATCTGTCCTTCACAACACACGCAGCGATCTCAGATCAGTTCACCCAGAGATTTTAATCTGATTCACGAACTTGTTTGAAGAACCAAATTAGCCAGAGATTAGTTATCAAGATTAAAAGATCCAGGATCTGTCAAATCATCTTAGATCATTTAAGCGAGGTGCAAAGAACGGACCCCAGGACTCCTGAGAGGCAAAAATAATTCCCTTTTAAAACAAAACCAATTATAATTTTTTTGTTATTATAATTGTATAAAATGTAAATAACATTGAGTATAGGACCATAAATTGTTTGCCACAAATTTCCATGCCTCTAATCCTGTAAAAAAGGTGATGAGGCACTGTACGGTGTTCATGCAATGTGCCTCAAATAACTTCAAAATGACCTGAAGTAATTCATATCATATAGATGACTGCAGGTTTTGTACATATCTACAGCTTGTTCTGCTCTCAAGTGGAATAATACGCCTTATTCTTGTGTCCCAATTAGTTTATTCTTGCATGAATGATTTCTGTTTAGAAAAGTGGATAAAATTCATAGCTTATGATGTTTACATGCCTTAGTGTGCACTGATAACCTTCAATCCTACTGTTGGAAAGAACCACAAAGACAACACACACACTGACAAGCTGTGGACAATGATGCGTTGGAGGTCATCTTTTGGATAAACCACAAAAAAAAAACAAAAAAAAAATACAAAAAGGGTTCTTTGCATTCTCTAGCCAAGAGAATATACACCATTATGACATAATGACACTTAAACATACAATTACAGACATGTCAAGCTCTTGAATGACGGGGGATGTTTGGACGTCAACCTTTGACAAATGCTGGACAATACCAGGATCTTCATGAACACGCCTAGGCTGACACAAGGATTACCTTAAAAATTCTAAGATAAACCTAATCTTTTTTTTTTGCTCCAAGGCTATCCTTTCAATTGTTTTCAAAGAAAGTGCAGTTTTTCAAAACAGCAACACCATGTTGAGGATATGTTTCCATTTCACGTTAGTGAAAAAAAAAAAAAAAAAAAACATCTATAAATTCACAACATTCATCACTGTCAAGATAGAGCAAACATCATATCTAAACAACTGTGACCACAGATATATATGCATAGATGCCTCATTAGCATGTTTCTGTGGGCCTCTATACGCAAATCATCCACCATATTAGAACTGTCAAGGCAAGTCCAAGAACACTTCAGAGCAATTCTGTATTTGTTAGCATTTAGTTTCTGTAATCAAAAGTGGTCTCAGAAAGAGAAAAAAAATCTCAGATTCGTATTTAGTGGTTTACAGAGCTAGGTTCTAACAGATTTTATGAAATCTGGATTACAAAATTACATTTGAAAAAAGTATTTTTTTGGATTACAGGATTATATATTATTTACACAACAGAAGTTGTTCAAAATTCATTGATTCCCCAATTTTTCCTCACATTTATATTATTTCATTATAAACGTGCCACTTGAATAAGTTTGTGACTCTTCAAGTTTTTTTTTTACAAAGACTGGGGAGAAGTGTGGAATCGTGTTTAGATTCTGCCACAGAAATCAGCAATAAGAAATGATGGAAAATGGAGAAGAATTTGGCCTGTGATCACTGGATTTACTGTTTGATGCTTTTCATTGATACAGCTATTTTCCCTTTATGTTTTTTTTAGATAAAAATGTTGAAGTAGCAGTGATATAGTTTTTTGTAATGGTGCTGTTTTAACTTAACTTTAAGTACATTTTAGAATCATAAGATTTTATTTTATTTATTTACTCACAGCAAGGTATATTCAGTGTTGGGGTATCGCATTACAAGTAACGTGAGTTACTTAATAATATTACTTTTCTAAGTAACGATTAAAGTAACATTACTTTAAAAAAAAAAAAAAAAAAGTAATAATATTTGAGTTACTTTTCTGAAAATGTAACGCGAGTTACTTTTTAGTTTAATTAATTAGCGTGTTAATTAGAATGTGTTTTTCTTAAGGTAAATGTAGGTGTATGGTAATACAGTGCATTGTTAATTGCAGAGCTCCTTTATTAAAAAGAAAAAAAAACAAGTTCTGAAAGATCAAGCCTCAGGCAGGTAATAAAAAGTGACACAAAAATAACTCAAAAGTAACGCAACTAGTTGCTGTTTTGAGGAGATATTGTAATGCACTACTTTCGAAAGTAACTTTCCCCAACACTGGGTATATTAGTGTTAGTATTTTGAAGCTGTCCATTGATTGCACTTTAAAAATAAGCTGTTGTTATTTTGTATCTGTCAAAATAAAACAATATTATCCTATTTCAATATATGTAAAATAAATAAGGGTTAGCACAAAAGAAATCTAAATGTAACGCAAAAGTAGTCAAACACAAAACCATAAAAGTGTAATCTAAAAGACTAAAATTAATAAGTAATCTACCCAGCTCTGGTGGCATATATATATAAGTTATTACAATACCACAGCAGCCAAATACTATAATACCACATGGTAATAGTACATAATACTGCATTTAAACATTAAAAACTCAGCCAATGTATACAAGGTATAAAAAGTCATTTTCTTCTGGTTGAACTGATATTGCCATGTCCATACGTTCACCTTTTTAGTCTCCCATTCTGAATCCATACTGCCACACTGTTACATCTAAAGGAAAGCCCAAGGTCAATATGCATTCTACGATTCAGGAAGTAAATTGCTTTTACTTGGTGCAAAAATGCTCTCCAGAGCTCTCCCAAATGTTATGTAGATCCAAACATACTTATAGTACAAACTAGACCACTGTTAAGCCCTGTTCAGGGAAAACCCATTACAATCTGAAGTGGGCAGCTTCTGTGGCCCCATGATTTTCTCACAGAGGTTAATCAGCCATCAAAACAATAGACTGAAGTGCTGCAATTCCTAAGTGGGGCCAAAAGCATCTGGAGCGCAACACAGAAACATCTGGAAGTCCACACAGTCACTTGGGAGCGAGCCCATATGTCCACAAACACTACTGTGCATACAAGTGTGACAACAGGGACACAGAGCTCATACAATGCAAACGTGGCAACAAAAAAAGGTACATTTTGCGTTTAGTTGGTCCCATTTTTGGACAGACCAGGAGAACAAACAGTGCGATGTGGGAATGCCTATGAAGTTGCATCGCATCTGGGCCAACTGATCAAGGTAAACAATGTTCAGAGTGCCATCTGGCAGCGTGGCAGTGAAGGAGATACATGGAGGGGACTGGGGGGAGGACAGTGCCCTGAACAAGCATATGGAAAAACAGATTTTTCCTCTCCCTGCAGCAGTTAGCAAAGGCAAATGTCAGCATGCACCACGGCCACGCTTGACTGTCCTGCAGTCGGCACCACCACCTGGCTCTCCTTGCTCAGCCACCGAATATGGGCAGGAGTGACACTGTGGAGCATGTCTCTGGGGCAGCCTAAACGATCAGCAATCCATTACACTCCTCCCCTCCCAGCTCTCTCCAAAACACAAGTGCCAAACCAAGATGTGCTTTCCTGATAACTGTGTTAAAGAAAGATCTGTAGAGCAAAACAAAAGTTCTGATTTCATTGGCCACATGTCATTCCAAACCTTTATGACTGAGATTTTATGACTGACAAGCTGTTCTTTTCTAAACAATAAAAGCAGTATCCACTTTTAGTTACATCATTTTATATAGAGAGATATGGAACAAATTAAGAGACCACTTAAAAAGTTCTCAGTTGCTCAATTTCTGGATTTATTAGGTATGGGTTTGAGTAAAATGTTAATATTTGTTTTATTCTATAAAGGTCTGATAACATTTCTTCCAAATAGAAATATTTAAACTTAAATGTTTACATTTAAGTTTTTCATCCAATATTTCATAATTCTATTGGACTGTCTAAATAAAATAAAAAAATAAAAAAATAAACCTATGCTAAAATCATGTTACAGGGAATTTAGGGCATTACAACAATGTTACAAAAAAAGAAAAAAAAAAGATAAGTAGTTTAAAGACTTGCAGATCATATTGAATGGTGAAGATTATATAGAAGATTAGTATTAAATTATTGGTAAAGTTAACATTTTCATTTTGCAGAAACTATTTACACTTAGTCCTAGAAAAGGTCACACTGAAAGAAGTAATTATTTTGTATACAAAAAGTCATAAACTACCTTTACTTGGTGAAGAAAAGCACAGAAACAAGTATCGCAAAACAAGTGTTTGTAGCCTTACAACATTCTGAGAAGAGTAAAGATCAGATTCATAGAAGTGTATGTACTAAACATGTAGACTATTCAAAATCTTCATTTTTTCCCCTCACAAAGTGAAGGACAGCTCTCCTCAGGCTGAAGACAGCAAGCAGTCATGAGGAAGGCCGAGCAACACCAAATGTCTTATTAATTTGTTGTGGCCATGGGGCATGAAAACCGTGCTTCATTGCCATCTGAGGCCAAGGGTATCTAACGTCTTGATTCTTTCATGCACACACACACATAAATGTGCCGTTCATGTTGGCCCTGGGATGACCTAAATAGATAAGCATTCTCCTACCCGAGGCTAACCATCCTCAGTAATCAACAGGACTTGGCTGTAAAACCCTCAACATCAGCAGATTAAATGTGAAACATTGTTTAAAAACCATTAAAATGTGTATCAAATATATGACAACGGATTTCAATGAACATTTGAAAAAAACACAGCAAACCGATATTAATAAAAAGTCGTTTTGAAGGCAAATTACACTGAAAAATGGTTCATTTTACAATAAAACATTACTTCAGTGTGAAAACTACAATATCAGTTTGAGATGGACAAGTCAAGCAAAAACATTTGAAAATTATCAAGTTACTCAGGATTATCATCCAAACTGTTTACAGTCGGTTAAAAAAAAATCAATGAATAGGCAATACAAGTTGGAACAACTCATGAAATATGAAATGAGATTGAAAATCAATACGGGAAAATAAAGATTCTATAGCTGCATGTGCCAGCTTGTGATACCTATTGAAGCAAAAACATTTTAATTTCCTCAAACAAAGCCTCCCCAGCTGTGTTTCAAGCACAAGCCTGGCTCTCTAAGGTCAAGTCTCTTTCTACCAAGACTGTGGTACTTGAGCTGAAGGCCTTTTTGGTGAGAGAGCGCAGTTAATAGATTTTCTTTCTTCTCCCTGCTGTTGTTGTGGAAAACTATTATGGATTCTGGAAAATTCTTGCTGGGGCTCTTTTGTGCCATGAGTCTATGAGAAAAAGCGAACACAACAACAGGGTTGGTTGGAAAAAAAACCTGGCCTTCAAATATTGCAGAAATGCAATTTCACCAGCTCCTCTATGCCAGCGCCAGTCCATTTCACAGCCACAATGGCTGTCTGTTTCTCTCTCATTTAGTCGGCCCGCCAGGAACAATGAGCATGGAAAAATGGCAACAGGTAATTTAAAGAGCTGGGTAACAAGGATGTGGGCAGGAGGTGCCCCAACTCTGGCCCAACACCACCAGCTGCTGTCTGGTCCTCACCAGAAGAAAAATAAATAAATCACCAAGTGGGACTAGGGTATTCTTCTCGGTTTTTACGTTTTGGAGAGGGTTGAGCAGATATGATTGAAAATAGATTATTGGGTTGTATAAAAAACATATCATTTCTATGGTGCATCTCTATCCAGAAGTGGAAAATTTGTTATCATTTAGTAACAGACCATAACTGGTTTTCTGAATGGTTTTTTTGTAGTGGTAGCATACTATGAGGAGGTAGGAGAAATGTGCATGTGAGTAGCATACTATGGCTATTTTTGAATGACGGAAATGTCTGAATGCAGTGCGTCATCAATGCATTCTGATATCGAATTGAACCCCTTTGTTACACTCACCCTTCTAAACTGCCATCCAGATCAAAGCACCAAAGTAACCATGGGCCTAATCACATGGACATAATAGACTGCAGCCCCTCAGTCATTAGTGTGCCTGGAGTGTGCCTCCATTACACACACTCCACTAAACCTCATTTCACAGTTCTTCCTAGCTGACCTCCGTAACACTTATCCTTCTAAACTTCCCTCCCATCCAGCTCATGGCACCAATGTAACGCCTCTGGTTTTACTTGCACCACTCTGAGTGGGAATCAAACCGGCATCTGCAAGAAATGGGAACAATCACAGGGATGTCTAAGACTGCAGCCCCTCACATCAATCACTAGTGGGCCTTCTTAGATCACAAAAGTGAGGTATACTTGAATAGGTTTTTCTTGCTGTCCTCTCTTACTAGTTGTCCTTAAACCACTATGAGCAGGTTTCAAACCAGCATCTCCTGTATAGAAGGTGGGCAAGCTCTTAGGAAGCATGAAGACTTCACATCAGTCACTAATGTGACAGTTGAGGTCAGTGGAGTGAAATGTACCTGATCAGGGCTCCAAATCCGGCTCCAAGCATAACACAAACCAGTATATCCAGCATGGGAGGCAGACACACTAACAAGAATGCTAAAAATGGCAGTGTGTAGTTCCAAGCTAGATTCAAGCTAGTGTCTCCAACTAGGATGGCTAAATCACTAACAAGAATCCCGAACATTGGCTTGGCTGGAAACAGACCAAAGCTCTGAGTTAAAATGTTGGTAGAAAATGTGACAAAAGAACTACTTTATGATTGAGAAGTTTCTCACAACATTCAACAGCTAAGGATGATCTATAAACAAACTTCCCTCCTGAAGAAAGAAGAGACCTCCACCTCACAGGCTCCAAGTGAGAGAGCAGGAATCATGGGAGATGTGGCAGGCAGGGGGAGGAGCAGAGCTCAGGATCCCATCTCCACACAGCTGCAGTCGTTCTTCAGGGAATCCGACCGGGGAGCAGCACTCAAGCGCCTAATGCCATTAATGAGCGCAACCATGCGGCAGTAACGGAATTGGAGCGCAGCTTCTCCAGCAAGAGCCTGGCTGTGGCAGGAGACCAGTTAGGCTCAGCTTAACTTTGATACACCAGAGCACAAGGGCATGGACAGGACAGAAACAGATTCAATGACTGTTAAGCAATATGCAAGGACAAGACGGTAGCATATTTCACTGCTATGTGAAATTTTATATACAAGCTTTTGCTGATCACTAAAAAGAGAAATCTGAATTTTATAAAAAAAAATTTATTTAAAAGAAATTAGAAACTGCCTCTGCATTTAGTGTCAAAGTCAGATGATGAAGGTGTCGAATCTTACATACCAGAGATTACGGCACTTTTTTTTCAGGATTCTTCAATGAACATCAAGTTTAAAAGCAAAATATTTATTTGAAACAGAAATGCACACATCTCTACTGTCATGTTGATCAATTTAATGTGTCCTTGCAGTTTTCGTTAAAAATACATGCTTACCCAAACCTCTGTTCAATTAAGAACAGTCATGAAAATCCTGCAAAAATTCTTAAAACAAACAAACAATAAAAGTAGGTAAATGAAAAATAAAATCCTGTCCTTTTCTAATACTGTTATTCCTCTGTTTTTGGAGTGAGATATGATACACACGTGTTCTTGACATATTCATGCATCATGGTCTGCTGCATAGATCTGATAGCCTTGGAAACAACTTTTTCAAGAAACACCTAGACTAGCAAAGAAAATAATGCAGAGAGGTATTCTCTTCCTACATTAAATAACCTATCAAAGCAGACATTTACTTCTACTTAGCTGTGTGGTTAAATCAGATTTTAAAATAGCACTATGCATTCCTTGAAGTTATGTACTCTTACAAGGACAGTTCCAGCTGAGCAAGCTAAAATTAAGTCTCCTGCTCAAGGGGTATAATGGTGATGGTTCACGAATCCCTACTTGTTGGGTTTGAACAGATTAATAAACAGAAATGTAGCAGAGTATTAATCCAAAGCAGCACCATTGCTGGAGCTCTAGGTGGAGCCAGGGAGCTGCTGCATGACAGAATGCTGTCAGACAGTTACAGTTAAGTAACATACCAGGAAACTAGAGACTTAAAACTAAAGATACCTATAAAAGACAAATCAATTCTAAAACAAGGATGTCACTGTGGGGTGTCTTTGTTGAGCCGTTTGAAAATCGTGCAGTACAGTGACATTCTGCCAAAACTGCTTATAATAATCATTATCCTCAAGGCTCAGTTTAACCACAAATTCAATCATTTTTTTTCTATTTGCTTTTTCCATCAATATTTCTCTGACTAATGCAAAAGCACAGGACAGGTTGCTATTTTAATCTGTTGCAATAATGGTTGTCGATGGTGAAAATATGCAAATTAGAAAGTAGTTAAACCTGGCTTTAGAGAACTAAAGTGCAAAACAAAAGATTATAAATACACAGGACAAATAAATTAAGCAGACCCTGTGTGAAACGCAAGTCAAAATAACCCAGGATGTAATTTACCCAAGGTCCACCATTTTAAGTATGAAGCAACATATTATAAAAAGTGATAAACAAAAATATCAATTTATGTGAATACAAAAAAAATTGAAGTCTTTGCAATTTCACAATGCATTCAGGTTGCCTAAAGACTGCAATGACATATATGTCTCCTCATTGTATTCGGAAAACTAAAAACCGAGTGATCCCAGGACAAAGGTCAGTGACGACAGATGTGCTAACATGGCATTGCTGTTTGCACAGAGAAACAATGAAGAGCTTCTAAAAGAGCCATCTGAAAGAAAACAGCTCATATTTGAACTCCCTATAGCACTGGAAAAACCTTTAATGTTCTGTTTTTAATCCATTATTTAAAAAAAAAAAAGTCTGCTGCTATAATTACGTACATTCACAACAGTGCAACGACCTTCACTACTAAAAGCAAAAGAAATTGAGGCATGTTCCTAAAATTGAACAAAGTCACTGTTCTGCTTGTTTTTCTGTCAAAAAATTACCTGAGGTGGCTTTTGCTGACTGCTTCTGCAGGAAGTCCAGAGTCTGAGCCAATGCTTTCTTATTGCAGTGAGTGGAGAGCTCTTCCTTACATTCAAAGCACCTGTTAAACAAGAGCAAAACATGATCTAATGTCAAAACACAACTCATAGCACAATTTGCCTGTGACTCTCTTGACTTAATGCTTAAAGTCGTTTTTCTGCATGAATTCAGTTTTTTAAATAAAGTTGATTATTGTGAACAGATCAATAGGTCAGCAAAAGCATATTAAATCGATTAACATCTTCGGACCTCACAACAGGTCTATCTGTAAAGACTTGTCAGGTATTATTAAAAATTCAATTTCCCTGTGGAGAATGGATTATTTTAGTCTAGAACTCAACTGCTGCTCTCTGTTATGGCTTTTATGTCTAATACAAGAGAGCATGTTGCATATACATTTTTGAAAAGAGTCTGTTAATGCTTACTAAATGTGAATTTATTTTATTTAAAATACAGTGAAAATAGATGTACTGAGATATAATAACATTACAGTTCGAAATATCTAAATACGACGCATTTGGACATTTTTGAAGACCTAACAATGCAATCCTCCACAAATCACTCAGCATTCAAGTAAATAATTATATTGCTTAAAAAGATATTTCACCCTAAAATGAAAATTTACTCCCCCTCAAGTGGTTCCAAACCTTTATGAGTTTCTTTTTTCACAAAAGGCATCTTGAAGAATGTTACAAATGGGTAACCATTGATTTCCATAGTAGGAAAAAACAAATAACATGGAAGTCAATGGTTGCTCATTTCCAACATTTTTCAAATGATCTTTTATTGTGTTCAACAGAAGAAAGAAACTGAAAGAGGTTTGTCACAAATTAAGGGTGAGTAAATGATGGCAGAATTTCCCTTTAATATCTTCACAGAAACCATGATACATTTTACAAGAATAGCATTTACATAAAATATTTATGCAAATATGTGAATTTGCTGAACTGTGATCTTTCAAAAATACAGAAGGACAAGCAATAAACAGTCATGAAAAACAGCATCATTAAGCTGATGTTTCCTACCAGGCCTTCCACGTAGTGAGGCTGATGGTGATACAGTGAGAGTCCGAGTAATGAGCTTGCTGGTGTTTTGTGGAATGCTGAACTTCTGCTTGATTGCAGCCCTGAAAGTCAGAGAATGAATGGCAAAATTACCATAGATTACTACTATTAGATTTTGGTATGTTTGAAATGATTTTATTCTTGGTTCTAAAAAATCAATCAAAAACTAATAAGAGTAATTGGAAACAAGTCTTTTCTCAACTGTCAAATCAAAGTCAAATAATTCTCTACCATACTCCCAAGTGTGCCATCACCACTTTAAACAATCCATATTTAACCCATATAACATATCAAATACTATAAGTGAAAGGTAAAGAAAAAAGCAAGGAGACTGGAATTACTTTAAGAAAAGCCTTCACAGTCAGATTCAGGTGTCAGTGGATTATATGATCTTTTAAGTATAGGCTTAATCAAAATAATTTGTTTATTTAAAGCAGTACCCAACCACTGATGTGCTTTTTTAAACAAAGAACATTCACAGGTTTAGGGTCAGTTTTAATTAAACTGATATTTTTAATCAGCCAGCTCACAATAAACTGATAAAAAAAGACAGTAAAAACTTATATTGATCTGACAAAATATGTTCGTTTTAACTTCTCTTCCTAAATTAAAGCAGATTCCATTGTTAATAATGACAAGAAGAAATTCTTCCTTAAATCAGACTATTAGAATGATTTCTGAAGGTTTATGTGACACTGCAACACTCAGGATTAAAAGTAATAATTACTAAAATTCAGCTTTAGAATATTTACATTTTAAAATGTGCAAACTATAAAACAAAAAAATTTAAATAATATTTAACTAGTTATTTTAACTTATGCAACATGCTGTAATTTAAGTGCATTAATTGTACATTTAAAAAAAAAAATGTTTTTAATGTATCAAAATGTGTAGAAATGTTAAAGACAGGAAGAAATGTAATACAGTAAAAAAAATTGAAAAGATAATGCAGATTTTATTGTGCTCCACACACTGTAACACTGAAGATCTGACCTGGATTTGTTTGTTTGTGTTTATTTATTTCCAGATCAGCAACTTATGGCTACTTCATGGCAAGCACAATACAGATAAAAACATATTACATAATAATAATATCTTCATGATTCAATAAGAGATTATTAAAATATATAAATAATTAATTATTCATTAAAAAACATAAGTTATGACTTTTCAGTTCAATATATGATAAATAACTTAGAATCCTGAAGATGTATTTTTAAAAACATCCATCAAAGTGCATGATCTGACCTGGAAGCCACACTTAAGGCACACAAGGATGTCATGTGCTCCTGCTGTTTCTCCCTCCAGGACGTTCCTCTCTTTAAGGCAGTCGGAGCACACAGACCACAGGCTGCCCGTCACTGCCTTTTTCACTGAGCTCAGGTCCACAGCCCTGCTCACATGCTGGCATGTCAGCCCTGCATCACACGACACCACACATCTTCACTGTAGGGCTTACGGCAGTGCACAATCCCAAAGGGAATGATTATAGCACTACATGCATGATGGATCCTTCATGTGTGTTAAATGCTTTGAATGCTTCTCTGTGATTTTGCAATGGACATCAGTTGTTGCTTAAACAATGCAGTAACATTAAAACCTTCACCTACCGCCAACCTCGTCAGACGAGTCTTCATCACGAGGTTTCTTTGGCTTGTTAGACCGCTTGGTCATGTCTGCGGTTTTTAAAGAGAAGGGGTCTTTCAACCGCATTGGTATCTAGGAAACAAAATCACGCAATAAATTGACAGCACACGACGGTGTTAACATTTTGTATTACATTACAACATAACACATAAGGCTAAAGGACAAGGCTCTCAGAAGGGTCTCAGCAAACAAAATTACTTTTAATTTGAGAAAATTGTGGTAAATTAAGTCATTTTACCTAAAAGGCAATACAATGCAACTAAACGGCTAAAAATAGAAAATCAAATCTATCTATCTATCTATCTATCTATCTATCTATCTATCTATCTATCCATCTTCATTACACACACAGTCAAAAAATTGGGATCAGTAAGATTTTTTAATGTTTTAAAATAAGCTTATTCTTCTCACAATTGCTGCTTTTATTTAATAAAAACCTCAGTAAACTGTAAAATTGTGCTATGTTATTGCAATATAAAATAATTTTCTTATTATTAAATGAAGCGGTCGTGTCTTTTATTTAATGCCATGTCATTAAATAAAATCAATTTAATGAATTTAAATACTATTGAATGAAGCTTAAAATGTAATTCATTCCTTTGATTAAAAGCTAGGTTTTCAGCATGACAACAGTATTTAGTTTCACATGATCCTGAAAGCATTATAATATCATTATCTGCTGCTCAACAAGAAACTTATTATTTTCATTATTCGTCTTGTTGTTGTCAGTGTTGAAAACTATTAGTCTGCTTCATATTTTTTTGTGGGATAAAAAAACATTCAAAAGTACCAATAAAATGTTATTTACTGTATAAATCAAGGGCACATTAAATTGTAAAAAAAAGAACTGCTAATAAATGCTGTCATTTTGAACTTTCTTTTCATCAAAGAATCCTAAAAAGTAAATTGTATCACAGTTTTTACAATACTATGAAGCAGGACTTTTTTTTTTGACACTGATAATTGTAACAATAGTTACTAATAATTACCAATAAAAATGTATCATGATACGATTTCTGATAATGATTTCTAAAGGGTCGTGTCCCACTGAAGACTTGAGTAATGAAAACTACATTTCATTAATCACTTTAAAACTGCATTCAATAAGAAAACGGTTATTTAAAACTGTAATAAATGTTCATAATTATACAGTTTTTACTGCGTTTTTGATCAAATAAATGCAGCTTTGGAGAGCAGAAAAAAAATTGCCTTCCTATTTAGTGCGACTTCCTATACACATTTTTTTAATTGTATTGACCCCAGTCTCTATGTATTTTAAATCCATAAAAATTAAACATAACTAAACCATACAAAATATTTTTTAAATAGGTCAATGCAAATAAAAGCCTATATTAAACATGACTAGAATGCTAAACATATATAAAAATACATTGTAAACAAATATAAAAAATTAATACAAAGAATCATTTATGTAACCAAACAAATAAAAAAAGCCTATATGAAATTTATCCAATGTAACTGAACAGCTAAAAACTGTTAAACACAAAATAAATTATATTAAACCAATTCAATTAAACTAAAAGGCTATATAGAGACCAAAGAAATCTTTAAAACTTTTCAATAAAATATCAAATAATAATATTAAATTTAATTCAGTGTAAGTGTAATTCAAGCTGCAATATAAAAACACAAAACATTTAGTAAAATGCTAAAAATTTACTAAAAGGCTAAAACATGTAAATACAATCAAATAAATACATTAAAACAATCCAGTGTGATTAAACAAAAACCCTAATAAAACATATATTATTTAGGCTATGTAAAAAAAATAATAATAAAAAAAACCTTATTCAGATTTCTCGACTCATAACATTTTTAATTGATCAACACAACAGTTCAACATGACAGCAGCATCTGAACAGAGACAAGGAAGTACCTTGTCAGCAGTATGGCCGTTAACTATAACAGCTGAATCAGTAAGTCGGGATAATATAAGCACATGAGTGAATCAGTTATTGAAACACGCCACGCTCTCTATCAAAGCAAAGAAGAGCGCGACACCTGAGCCTAGCCCAGGTAAAGTGATACAAGTACTGACAGCAGGAACCGGCTGCTCACAGGCCTTTGCTTACCCAGCAGCATCAGGTCACAACAGTTTAGAACACAAGGTTGTTTAAAAAGAGCTGCCATAAAAGTCAAAAGGGTACAGATATGAACCGGACTCACCCTGTTTATGTTCCCCTCCTCTCCAGGCTCGCAACCAAGTGAACGTCAGTTGTCAAGTGTCCAGGTGGAAGAAGAGCGAGCCTGACAACTTACATATGCTCACAACTTATATATAACGAATACGGAGGAATTCCTGTCGGTTGTTTGGTGTTCGGGTCTAACACTTCGACATTTATGAATCAAAAAATCCCGAGAAACAGTTTCTGTTTTGATTAAGAGAGTTTGTCGGTGTATTTTCTGGCATTTAGGGAAGAACAGAAAGCACAAGTATCAGATGTGTCACGTGGGCTCATCCGCGACGACGCGCTACGGATGCTCGTATGGCCAAAATCGTTTGTATATCTACTGTTCAGAAAGTTAGGGCTATGCATTAATAATAATGTTCAAATGGAAGCGAAGATACACTTTTATGTTTTACTAATCAAATGCTTCCAATGAAAAATGTATAGCTTAATTCCTGATTGAGCACTCTCTCTGCTGAGGTTTGTTTATAATTTATAATTGGTTTAATATTTCTATTGCAATCAATAAACACGACAATAATCACTTGCATAAAAATCTTAAGTTAATAAAATGTAGATTTGCTAATACTTAAATTGTATACACGTATTAACAGAAGTAAAAAGTCAAAAAAGTTATTTTTAAAAGTTTTAAAAAACTATTTAAAACAGTAAAATGAATTAAAATATTTTAATAAATAAAATAAAGAATTGTATTAAATAATCATTGATTTTATCACGTTAAACACACAATTATTATTATTATTATTATTATTATTATTATTATTATTAATATTATAACATAATAAGCAATATAAAATATCAATAAACTAATTTTCCAAAAATAAACAATCAGGGGAAAATAAGAGACTGCAATTATTTCACAATATAAAAAATAATTAAGAAATAGTTTATTAAATAAAATAAATAATAAGACTAAACAATAAATATATGTTAGTAAGATAAAGAAATAAGAATACATTTATAGGTTTTGACATCAATGTATAAGTAAATAAATGTGTAACTAGCACTGTGTAAATGCATTTTAAATTTTAAGATGGGGGTCCCCTCATATGCGGATTATCAAACTTGGGCAAGTAGTGGTATCTGAAACTCTCCGACCAAAAAAACACAAAACAAAAAAAAACTCTCAGACCTCTGATATGCGTCACTGGTAATACGTAGTTGTGGTTGTGCGCATGCGTAGAAGAGCAGTTGTAGGTAGCCGCAATCCAGCTACGCAACTTGCATTCAGTCCCACCGCGTTTTCGTCAATATTTCTATACATAACAAGAAAAAGGGAGCGTCGTTACCGAATATCTTAAGTTACTGCAAATCCTAGTATGGCGTTAAATGTTTGTTCGCGGCTGACGAGAACTGTTGTCCGCGTTTTAGCCAGCAGAAGTGCAATTCCTGTCACAAGACCACTGACGAGTTCATGGACACATTTACGTTACTTACACAGTGAGTGTTGGACTGTTACAGTGTGCATTTATCGGCCAAATGTGCCCGACATGCATAGTTTTTGAATAACGGCTGTGAATCTATTCATATTTACCGCTTTACCACAACGTCAGTGATTCTCATAAAGTTTGGACTGTAAAAAGTACTCTTTAAAAGCACGAGCTTGTATAAATTGTGTTGTAAGATTTCTTCTTTAGTCTTTATCAGTTTTATCATTATGTTATATCCCTCTATAAAAAAAACTCGCGAATACAAATATTATCAGAGTACAATTGATTAAAATAAGGTTAAGTATAAATATACATTATATCAAAATTTTATAATGCAAACTTATACGGTTATGATTGTTTATATATCCTGATACACATTTCTATATACACACCACACGATGTAGGCCTAAATTATATTCAGCACTGTTGTTCACTGCACCACTGTATAGGCTTCATTGCTTTCTGGAATACCTCTCTTCTTGTTTTTATTTGCATCTAGTATTTGGTCTGTATTCCAAAACCTCAATGAGCTGCTAAATTGTCTTGTTGTTTAAAAACAATGACAGTAAATGTATGTCTGTATGAATAAAACAAAGTTTGGTGTATGTAAGAGCTGCTGAAGTGGAGATGGCTCCGTGCAGTAGAAAAAAAAACGTCTTTACATAACTACTTCTCACTTAAAAGTGTGTTGTGAATGTTTTCTTTCCATTACACAGAAAATATATTATGAAAAGCCAAAAAGCTCAAAACTGACAGGTGCATGAAAAAACAGCGCTTGTAGTCTCTCACCAACACATAATGAATTCTTCAAAAATGTTTGGACTTTTTAAAAGTACTTTTAAAAGTATGAGCTTGAATACATTTTCTAAAAGGTGACATTTTTATTGTTAGCGGACAGCAGTAATAAATATAAGTGTATGGAAGATGTGTGTATGTTTTATCTTTCAGATATCTACATCATTCGATATGATGGTGCTTCATTACGAGATTTCAGCTCTTCAAGTCAGCAGCCTTCAGTAGATGTGTCCTATGAGCAGCTTAAGAAACTGCTGGTGTCTGGATCCAGTGTGGTTATTGACGTCCGTGAGCCCTGGGAACTGAGGGAATATGGGAACATACAGGGGTCAATTAACGTCCCATGTGAGTCAGCACTATTTTTCAGCCATATACTTAAAGTTATAATATATAATTGACAATACTGTACCCTCTCATCTACAGTACGACAGGTGAACGGAGCTCTCCAGCTCAAACCTGATGAGTTTGTGGAGAAATACGGAGGAGATATGCCATCAAAATCCCAAAATATAGTCTTCAGTTGCCTTGCTGGTGTAAGAAGCAAACAAGCCCTGGAAACAGCAGTGTCTTTAGGATACACCAAGTGAGCAGTTCAACTTTATACATAACAAGTGGTTGATTGTTTGTGTCTTTGTACGCCTTTTGAAATGAATGACTCTTTAGGAATCAAAATTGTAATCCCGAAGTCATGAAAATGACACAAAATGTGACATTTACAGCATCTGTTATGCCTTGGCCAGACAGAATCAGCTGACTTGTTTTGTATTTCTGTGCATAATGTACGGATTTATGTGGAGTATAGGAGCTGAAAATTGTACACATAATATAAAAAAAATATGATTACCTTTTATTTAAAGTATACAGTATAAATCCAATTACAACCAATTGTTTGCTAAACAAAACTGCACCAGGTCTCTCCACTAAGAGACCGAAAATATTACTGTACAAATCGTATTGTACATAAATCATTGAAACATTTGCATATAATTCAATAATATTACTGAAACTTGTATAAAAATATATATATATTTGTATTTACACTCATCTGATTTCTGCCCGGTTAGATTCTGTGTGGGCCTACTTTTGACATGGAAAAAAATTGCAATATAAAGATAACTTCATCTAGCTTTCATTGTCCCTCTTACACAAAATGTATTAAATGCTTAAATGGGTTCACCCAAAATTTAAATTTACTCACCCTCAAGTTGTTTCAAACTTCTATGAGTTATTTAGTGTGGTTTATTTATTACCTAATTTCGAGAGGAGCGCATGCTTATGATTGAACACAGCTGGTCCTGCAATAGCTAATTCACCAATCAGTCAATTCCTAACTCGCCATAAATAACCAGAATTTCTTACTTCAGTATCTTTGTTTTGAAGATTCCCCCCTTCCAGCCTTACTCCTCCTTCCAGTCTAGATATGGCGGCACGGCGGCCCAGTGGTTAGCACTGTTGCCTCACAACAAGAATATCACTGGTTCAAGTCCTTACCAGGCCAGCTGACGTTTCTGAGCTCAAACTCCTCTCTCACCCTTCAAACGGGAGGGAGCCCCAAGCTCGAGGATCTTTTAAGCTCAGGGCTGTCTGCCGGGGCCAGCATGCCAAATATGCTTTATTATCAATCATCAGCTAAGGGTGAACTCTTGAATGCAGATTACAATTTTGAAGAATATTTGTAACCAAAAGGTGATTGTCCCCAATGACATAGTAGTTACTGGGAACCAACCACGGTTGGTGATATCTTCTTTTGTGTTCATCAGAATGAAGAAACTCATACATATTTAGGAAGAAGTGGAGGGGGAGTAAATGGTGACAGGATGTTAATTTTGGGGTGAACCAACCCCTTTAAATTACCCTCAAATCAAAATTCTTATACAAGTTTTATATGTTTTTCAATATGAAATATTCACAAACAAAAATCTGATATATGTTTGTTTCACCACAGAATGTCAGTTCAGCCAAACTTTGATACTTAAAGTATGAATCACTCGTTTTAATCCAGGAGCTCAAAAGAAACATGATTGCTTTGTATGATGAACAGGATTCATTCAAATATTCATGAGTGAATTTAAACCGCTCAGCCATACCTGCTTGATGCACAATATAGTCCAGATGTCAGTCCACCAAGAGGCAACTGGCCTGAAAAAGGTTGTAACCCCACACCTTTCATTAATACCATCACTGTAAAAAAAAAATTGGTACAATTTATGGTTAAAAAACAAAACAAAACAGTAGCTGTGGTTGGCATTATTTTACTTTTAAAAATAAGGTTTACAAACCACAAAAACATCTACGCACCATTTCCTCTATAAACACAACTATAAGCATGTGGTGATGAGAAAGTCATATAATAAACTAATGTTTGTATCAAATAAATTTTGCCACAAGCAGAAAAACATACTAATAAATAGAAGGGACTTGGTAAAAGACATTCAATTCAATTCAATTCATCTTTATTTCTATAGACCATTTTGAGGGATGTAAACAATAACAATGGTCCTATTGTATTTCCTGTATTGCATTTTGAATTTCTATAGCTTCCAAGAATCCAAAAAGGTCCACATATGGATAAATAATGTTATGGCAGCCATTTTAATATTATGATATTATTAAATTGCCTTTTGTTACTGTTATTAAATAGTTTGGTAACAAGCAGGAAATGCTTAAGGGCCAGTGACATCGCCACATTGAAATGGTCTATAGCGCTTTTACAATGTAGATTGTGTCAAAGCAGCTTCACATAGAAGATTATAGTGAATTGGAATGGTGTCCGTTCAGTTTTTAGAGTTTAAGTTCAGTTCAGTTCAGTGTGGTTTAAATTTTCACTGCTGAGAGTCCAAACACTGAAGAGCAAATTCATCGATGCGCAGCTCTACAGGTCCCGAATCATGCAAGCCAGTGGCGACAGCGGCGAGGAACGAACTTCACCAATTTGCGAAAGTGAAGGAAAAAAAACCTCGAGAGAAACCAGGCTCAGTTGGGCACGATCATTTCTCCTATGGCCAAACGTCTTGTGCAGAGCCATATAATTAAAGTAATGGAATAAACATTATTTATCAACCTTCGATGTAACATAAAGCTCTAATGTGCATAACTGATGGTGTGAACAAACTAAAAAGAACCAAGTGTCAAGAGAACGGTATTCTGGGAAAGTTAATTTACAGTTTATCATCATATATATTAAAGAAACTTACAGTAAACCAGGTTATAGATTTTTACTGTAGCATTTTTACAGTCTTTTACCATTGAAATCATGACCATCTTTACAGTGATGGTAATGTGAGAAATGTAAGTTGCTTTTAATAAATGTAAATGTTCTCACTGAAGAAGAAACAGAAAATGGACATCTTTCTATTAGTAGTTGACAGTATATTGGAGTTTTGTTTCTACAGATTTAGTGTTCTATAATTGACTCTCTCTCTCTTCTTATAGGGTTCAGCATTTTCCAGGCGGATGGCAAGAATGGGCAGAACGTGAATTAATACAAACCAAAAAATAATTGCCACATTGTAGCCATGTTAACACTGTGATAGAAGTTTAATTGATTTGAACTGCAATCTGAAATTGACATATCATTGACATTCAGTAAAGATGTACCACTGAAACTCGATAAATGAATGTAATTCACTTGAAATAAAAAGAATGGTGTGATTACATTTCAAGCCTGAAAAAAATGCACTGCTACGTTTGAATTCTGCACCATTATATAATTTTTCATAACAAACTAGCGAGTTGGAATAGGAGTGACTTCTGTTTAAAGGGCTGTGGGCGTTTTTCCTAATACCTAAACCTCAATATTTTGAGCAGGCAAAACAGTATTCAACCAGAGTTGGCATATATAAAAATGTATAAAATTATTTGGAGAACTATGTTTGTTTGTTTTAATTTCTGAAAATAAAACATTAATGCTATATTGTGCATTGTATTTGTTAAAAAATATATAATGTATATTTGCATTATTATCTTGCATTTGTTGTTTTGGTTTTAAGCATCTGTTAAATGTGTGTAGCAAAAACCAAAGCTAAATATTAAAATGAAGCATGCCACTCATCTCTTATTTAAAAATGAATATCAAGTAGCTTGAGTTTTGCTTGAAAAAATGACTGTAAAAAAATCTTATTTAAACTAGTGTGTGTATTGCAACTGTATGCACAACTATGTGTTTATTTCGAAAGTATTTAACACTTTTATTCAACAAGGACACATGCATTGATCAAACAGTAAAGGCATTCATAATGTTACAAAAGATTTCTATCTAATATGAATGCTGTTCTTTTGAACTTTTAATTCATCAAAACTAAACTAAATTGTGGTTTTAACCATATTAAATCATATTAAGCGTAACTGTTTTTAATATTAATAATAATAAACAATAAAATACTTTTTTTGGTGCCATATTAATAAAGAATCAGGTCTATTGTCTTTACCAGTGCTGTCAGTGTTTTTACTCCGTATATGAGCACATCTACAGGAATGACTAATATACCGTAATTGCATGAGATAGCAAGAATAAAATAACGCCTGAGTGTATAAGCTCATTTAGCTGCTGTTCACATGTCAGAGAGATGCAAACCCAGCCTTCCTCCCACATTCCTGGCACATCTTAGCTGGAAAGAATCTCATAAACCACATTCGGTCAGCATTAAAACAACAACAGTATTGTGTAAGATTACAGCATTATACATTTAAAACAAATTGCACAATATTATTAAATATTAAACTACATTTATTATTATCTGAGATTGAGATTTAAATGCTGATTAAAGAGATTGTAAGCACTTTTACAATTCCCACTTACATCCTTTAGCCATCTCAAGCGTGAATTTCAGACAGGCCAGCAAAACACTGCTATTAATTCTCATTTTTACACATACTCCATGTAAATACTGCCCAGATTAATGTCATCTGTCACATATCAGTATCTGACCTCGTGACATTTTTGCTTACCCTGTCTAGAAGCATGTGTAATTAAAATCTCCACATATCAAAGTGCATCACATCATGCCTGCACCTCCAGACTAATGGACCCTCGCTGCTTCACTTTACCCCTCCTTTCAACACCTCTCAAGACCCTGACAGATGTTTGAGCGACAGGCCCATTTCTGATGGTGCAGAGGCTCGACATTCCCAAAGCACTGGCTCATGTTTATTGCTGAGTATAAAATGCCTGGATCTCTGGGAGGGTGGATTTGTGAGCAGAGCTCGGAAAAGGAAGACCGTTGCATTAAAGTTTATAGCTACCGACCAATGATGAGTCGCAGCCCAGAGAGGATCTCTTCTTATCGCAGGCATTTCGAGGACTCCAGCAGCTCCTCTTACCAGGTGAGGGTCAGCAGCCCTTCTCCTGTCCGACGGGATGCTGGGAGGTGCCGTTCTGCCAGTTATACCCGTAGTAATGCCATGGCTGTCAGCAACAGCAGGGCAGTGGGAAGGAGGACCATCTCATCCTCTCGCAGTCAGCCACTCTTGGCTGGGTAAGCATCGCCCATTCTGTAGACTGTAAAACAATTCATGCTGCCTTACATTTTTTAGTTGAATCAAATGAATTTTCCTGTCATCTCAACTTGGATCAATCAAATTGACTAAAAATATTAGCTTAAACTTTGTATAACTTGAAAAATTGTTAAAACCTGATTAACTTATTCAAATAAGTTAAAGAACCAAAAATGTTTGTTGTTTTGATTTTTTGTTGTTAAATTGTTTACAGTGTGGGAGTAAAGAGATATGCAAAACATCATCATGCATTAAACTAAATGCACTTTGAGAAATGAGAATGTTTTTATGACACTGAGAGGAGGTGCAATACTAAGCTTTGACAAACTTAATTATAATACAAATCACGATTATATAAGATATAATAAGCATATATATATATATATATATATATATATATATATATATATATATATATATATATAT
>CAIGQV010001633.1:15556232-15591926 GCA_903798115.1 Danio jaintianensis
TAAAGGGCTTCCTGGAGGTGTAGGTGGTGGTCCTGCCACAGGTCTTGCAGGAAGTGTAGGTGGTGACCCCGCTAAAGGGCTTCTGGGAGGTGTAGGTGGTGGTCCTGCCACAGGTCTTGCAGGAGGTGTAGGTGGTGACCCCTCTAAAGGGCTTCCTGGAGGTGGTGTAGGTGGTGGTCCTGCCTCAGGTCTTGCAGGAGGTGTAGGTGGTGACCCCTCTAAAGGGCTTCCTGGAGGTGGTGTAGGTGGTGGTCCTGCCTCAGGTCTTGCAGGAGGTGTGGGTGGTGATTTTGCCAAAGGCTTTGAAGGAGCTCTAGGTGGTTCTTCTGCCACAGGTCTTGGAGGTGGCGATCCAGCCAAAGGTCTTGTAGGAGGTGTAGGGGGTGGTCTTGCCACAGGTCTTGTAGGAAGAATTAGCAGTGGGCCTGGGGCTGGAAATGGCACAGGTATTGCAGGAGGTTTCATAAATGGTGTCACTGGTGGGGTTAGCGGCCCAGGAACCACAGTTGACTACACTCAAGAGCAAGCTGTGGAGATGACGGAAAGGAAGACTGTACTGATCAGGTATACAATAAAATTAGCTTCCTACCAGGGCCAGTCTTGGTGTATATTTAGCAACAAAGTTTTTCCTTTGACTTTTTTAACATGTTATTAGGCTTCCAAAATAGTGAATAAATCAGTAAATAAGTTGTAAATAAGATTATTGGAGAATGTTTTACAGGAAAATACTATTATAAATAAATAAATAAATAAATACACTTCAAAATTTAGTTTTTAACTTTTTTTTAACTTTGTTTTTTTTTTAATGAAATCTACTATCAATTTATGAGTGTAAATATAGCGTATCTCACAAAATATAAGTAGCCGCAAATTAAAAATAAAATTAAGCACAAAATCTATAAACTTAAATAATCATAGAGCTTAGGAGGTTTGAAAACACAGAGTTAATCTTTTAGAATTTCACTCCATCCCACTGAGATTCTGCACTGTTTTCTCCCACAGAACCATTAAAACTGAAGACAACATACTGGAGAGCAGCACACAGCAGAAATCATATTGTATCTCTGGAGCAGCAAGTGAAGAAGAGTAGTGGTATTTCCTACTCACCAACTATGTCTTCAGATTTGTGTGTCTTACAAACCAAAGAACAGCTTGCATTGCTTGTCCACAACTGGAAATAAAGCTCTAAGCATCAAGTCTTTTTTTGCAGGTTTTATTTCTCCATTGTTCATACATGCAATCCACAATATCAACAGGTGTGAGACTCAGGGCACATTATGGCTGTGTAGGAGGCAGACGATAAGGAAGAAATAGACAGGAAAACAACTTAAGATAAAGGCAGGGAGTCTGATTGTGTCACTCCATGCTCTGTTTTTCACCTTGAATTTTGGCCAAAGGGGAAGCCTAAGCCATCATATGAACAGTAATGCCACAACATGAAGTCACATTCACTGTATGTCCCCATTCTATCCAAATCTGCCCTCTTTGTCTGCATCTGATCTATCCTGATCGGTCCACACTGGAACATGCCAAACACTCACACTGCCTGGAAGTGAGATAGAGATGTGCACTGGAGTATTTAAGCATAAAACTAAAAGCCAGACACTGGGCAAAAGAAGCCCGTAGCAAACATAAAACACTCTCTGATACATGAACCATGATGTGTAGCACCTTAGTTGCACTCTGCATGTTTTCAGAGCAATTCTGAAATATATGATCTAAAATATGAAATAATTTTATGCTATATGGTATGCATCCATCATAGGTCTTCAGTTATGAAACATTCATATAAAGGGTATACACCGAAGGCTAAACTATATGTGTGACTATCGAATAAAAGAAAATGCTTACAAGCACCACTAACATGCCGGAGGAAATCTAAATACAGAAGTCTACAGAATTAGACAAACGTTACCAAAATGTAATATTATTTTAGAGCATACTAGCAACAATAAATTTTAAGATGTGAAAATGTTATTATTTAAATAAATAATAATAATAATAATAATCAATAAAAAATAAATATATTTACATTTAAAAAGTTAAAATATATGATCTATTTCATAATTAGCATTATTTATAGTAGTTTATGCCTATAAAACACACTGTTTTTACTTTTAGTATTTATTAATATGTATCATTTTATGCATTAATAGGTATTATTATATGCATAAACATTATGTACTGTAAAATTTAATTGTAAGTGATAATTTATAGCAATAGTATTACCATCCCAAACTGGGAGAAACATGAAGAATCTAAGATTAATAAAAAAAATAATTAGAAGCAAAAGGATTAAGCCGGACTAAGCGATGATAATGCAGTTGTGCAGTCATTTAACGTCAATCTATAGTTTAAGTAGGTTTGTTACAAACGGTTCCATAATAATAACAATAATAATAATAATAATAATACCCATGTTCTATAATATAGTGGAAGTTATATTATTATTATTATTATTCCCATCTAAGTGCAGTTCGCTAGATTATTTTTAATTGACAGCGCTGGAACGATTCAGGGTCTTGAACACATCGGGTTAATCAATAGCCCCTCATTACTATTTTAGCTATACGGTCATCATTTCCACAAGCTCATCCCACCCGAAACGGAGGCGCAATTATCGGCCAGTGCTTGCCAATTGCATTGTTTCTCTGCGGAAATGCACTGGACATTATGAAAAACCCAGAAATGTCAACCCTGTCCATTAATAAGGGGGTAACAGACAGGACAGTCTCTGATTCATATCATTAGCATGACTTTTGCCAGTCGTGTAACGTGCAGCCCGAGCTATAGGCGTTGTGAAGTTGTTTAGGCTATATGCATTACGGCATGATAAAAACGAACTGCCTACATTATCAATATAATTAGCTGGCGTCTACGTGAGCGGCTCCTGCGACCTTTTTAAAGACGGGAGCTATCCAGGGTCCTGCCAGGCCCACATGAACATGTAATGCTGCTGAAAATGATTTCATCCTGGTCATTAGAAGTTATTAGAATCAACTTTAAAATTATTATTATTATTATTATTTTATGAACTATTATTTTAAACTGTCAGAACTTATTGCTTTACAGTTATTGAAAGGTCATTAAATAATATAATACAATTGATTAAGTTTGATTTAAAATAATTAAATCGTAATTTCACTCATTTTTGTCTAATTATCTTACATTAAACATCACATATTTAGCCTGCCTGAATATTATGTCTGAACATTTCACTACAAAAAGAAATATTATGCAGACACTCAAATGATTCAGAATGTTTTCAATTCATGCCCGAACTGAAAGAATCCCGTCAACGGAATAACTAATGATCTCTCAGTATATACCAGCGCACAAAATTCCCTCAGCCTTTTTTCCCAGCATCCACTCAAATGATCTGAGCTGAGGATCAAAAGGGGGCAAAAGTTGGTGCTCTCTAAAACCTGAGAAATTCTGTCACTTTTTGCATATGGTTTTAGTGCCTTAATCCCAATTAGGCCCGGCTGACACACAAAGCTATTCACTGCAAACCTCCCCTGAATACATTTGCCTAAAAATGAAGTTCACAAATAGAACTGGCGGTAAAGGCGCTCGACAGCAGAGAGAATCGGATAGACTGGAGGTTCATTCTTACGCGCTCGAGTGAAAAAGCGTATGAATTTATAAGGTACACCGAAACATATCAATTCAGACGAGTTTATACCCCATTATGCGAGGCTTTTCAACTGGGACAAGAGAGTTAAAGTTGGGGAAATTCGGTTCAAAAGGCAGAGCTAACTTTGTTCAGGCTTTGAATACTGAAATGAAGCAGCCCCCTTTCTTTTGAGAGCATTTAGAAATGGGAGCACGCATGAACAGAGTCGAATCAGTGGCCACTTATCTCGCCACTTTCTAATGCGACTTTGAATATTAGTCTGGGTTAAAATCCCAATCATGTCATCTGGTGGGACTCCCATACAAGCATAATTACTATTCAATCGCGTCACTAATGTCCCACCCGCATCCCCTATCTGCGACGCAGCTGGTCCGTCCTTTTGTGAGGCTTGCACTTTCCATGCAACGAGAGCAAGTAGGTTGAGCGCATTAACACAAGCGTGCAAAATTAATATTTGTAGCCAAACATATTTTCGTTAATGTAAAAAAATTTTTTAATATAAAAATAACTAATATCACAAACTTTAATTACATTTTCTGATATTTATTTTTGAAACACAAACTGCATTGATTGTTTGTTGAAGAACCATTAACATGACTTTACATTGCACAAAAACATTCTTAACAGATACAAAATATTATTTTGATTATTAATCGTTCTTCACACTAAGAAAACACGTTCTTTTAAAAAATGTCACTGTCTTTGACGAACTAAAAATTGTTCTTCTGTACGAAATCCCTTAATTGGAACCTTTTTTTTTTTTTAGCGTGTAGGGCATTTGCACATAGAAAATGGTTCTTTAGATTATTAAAAATTCCTAAGAATTTTTTTTCTTTATTAACTGCTGAAAGGTATGTAAATTGGTTTCATAGCATTTTGGGAACCTTTATTTATTACATTATATTCGGCATGCAACGCCTTAAAATGAACGTCCAAATTCGAAAAACAGCAACTGGTTTGAATTCAAGGCATGCGATTCTTATTTGCATTGAGACTATATAAAACAGGAACAATGAAAAAAGTAAGAGCTTATACAGGGATTTTGTATGGCAGAGTGTTTATGGTTGGGGTAAAAAATGTTTTCTCGGGCATTGTGAGCCGTTCAGATAGAGTGGTGAACCCTTGGCACTGAAGCCCAGTTTGGACGCTTGAATGAGACCCCTGGTGGGACACTGCAGTTCTTCACACAGTCGCTGTTACCCTACATTCATGCTCCATTATTTGGCAACCTGTTAAATCAAATCCCACATTTAGCTCGAATTGTAACGCTGAGACCCTGAGAAAATGCTTCCAACCACCTGACTTTCACCATGTTCTGGAATGCTCCTTTCGGGTCCACAATATTGTTTCGAAATAAAGCTGCTGCCGTGTAATTAATGTGCCATCTCAAAGACAGAACACAATGCGAGCGTTCAAGCTATTTGATTTCATTTAATTTTCCATCCCATTTGCTCTGAACACTGCTTTAGCTTCCCAAAAAAAACGCTTTGAGATGACTTTCACCCTTTGCTTTTCCCGGTTAAGAGGATAGAAAAGAAAACGTCCCTGTTTCCGCCATTGTGAACAATTTATTAGCTGGAAAACTTCGACTTTAAAGACACAAGACGAGAATGAGAATAGGCCCGGCTGGTGTGAGAGCTGTAGAGGCCGGACCCGCTGTTGCAGAGCGGATGGGAACCAGTCACAAATGGCAACATTAATAAATAACCCACCACACAGCCGGCCTTTGCATGCGCCTATTCAAAAATGGTTCGCGTGTCGTTCACGCTCTTTGACTCATTAAGGAGCCCAAAGAGAAGAGTCCCAGAAAGGAGCAGTGGGGTACCTATTCCTGAAGAAAGAAATCCCACCTCTGGTTCTCCAATTACAGCGGAGTGTCATCGGCAGAGTAGCCAGGGCAGAGGTTAGCAGGACATGTTCATGGCTTGAATTTATCGCCCACAAATTCTTGTTTCTTTCCCTCGGCCTCTGTTCGGCCATTGAGGACGACGATCAAAGAGGTCAAATGAAGTTTTAAAACCAGCAGCAACAATAACACCAAAGACATGAAATGACACACTGGTCCTGAGTGAATCCTATTCTTGACGTGTCTAAATTGTTAAATCAATAAAATGGGTAAATAAAAAATAATAATAATGAAATCAGCACCCTAAAAACGTACTACGAAAAAACATTAACATAGATGGTAATCATCTATTTCATAAATGGCTCTTTATGCTGTCAAATAAGTACTCACTTGGAAAAATGTTTATATTGATAAATGTTCTGCATGTGAAAGCTTATATATAACTATATAATTTAAACAGTTTTTATATTAAAAGTGTTAAAATTAAGTTTTTGAAATTTCGTATTAACATACGGGCTCATTTACATGGACAAGTACAAGTGCGTTAATTTGTACAGTTTAAAATGACCATCTGACTGGTGAATACAAGAAATAGAGGGAAATGGATATAAGCATTATTGCTTTCCCTTGAGAACATTCAGCTCAAATGAAGACACCGAGAGCTGATAAGAGATGGAATACCAACAAGGAGCAACTCTTGTCTTGCACAAGATTTCGCATTTTTTCCTGCGCCCTTTGATAAAAATCTTTTTTTCTTCCTCTTCCTTCTCTCCATTAATTCGGAAGCCCTGCATGGTGCTTCATCAAACCTGACTGCGACCATCCTGATACGTGACCTGCTGTCAAAAAGTGTGAAATGATAAGGTGGTGGCTATTTTGAAAGCGGCTCTTATTTTTTGGGCTGGTTCTCCCGTTGAGTACCTGCCCGGTCCCAGCACGGCACACGCCGGGAGTCAATAGAAGTTAACAAGTCTCCCAAACATTCCTGCTCCTTTTGTTGAAACGGCAACAGACAATGCAGCCTGGGAGAGAATAAAAAGCTTTGAAGTACATAAAACCTAAAAGGATGCAGCCAAGTAGATTTAAAGTAGTCACTGATTTCCAAAAACTGGTTTGTATAGGAACAATAAAAGGGGAGAGAATTTATGGAGAAATTATACAGTGGATTTGTCACTTAAAATATCGGAACTGTCTGGCGGACAAAGCCACATGCTGAGGATTAATGGTTGCGCCAGACCTTTGATTCTGCACTCTCTTTTCTCTGCCCTTGACAAATTGGATTTTGGGGATGGGAAGGTCGCTGGGGCCTATTGTCTCTTGACCGTTTGGAGCGGTTCATTATGCGTGAGGGTGAGGGAAAGTCTCCATGTGACCATCTCGGAGGGCTCTACAGCTGCTAAAAGAGCGCAACTCTCTCATAGCGCGCTGCTCGCCCTTGCGCATTAATGTGCCGAGGGGTACCTGACTGCGCCATAAGAAAAGCCGGATCACACACGCCACCGCGTCACTTGGCGGGCGGATATTAGTCTGTCCTCATCTCAGACTCTCTGCTCATCTCAATCAGCGCCTGCTTGGTCCTCCTGGTTCTGACAACGAAAGCCCCACACAGTGCCAGCCATGCAAGCGACTCGGACACCCACTATCAGCGTGTTCGCCGACTGCAGCATCCCAGCCGGTCTTCGGATAGGACCGGTCCCGGGCATCTTCAAACTGGGGAAGTATGTTTCGGACCGCAAGGAACTTGGAGTGAAAAAGAAGGTAAGTTCGTTTTATTTATTTCCTTAAAGACAGACGTTTTCTTCAAATATTTTAACTTTTGGAAGTTTTTTAATAAATAAAATGGGAGGGAATGATTTTTTTTGCATTACAAATAAATTAAACGTTCGTGTATGACATTTTAAACAAGATGGCAAATTATTGTAGCCTACAATGTAATGTAAATATGCATTTCCATTTTATTGTTTTTATTTAATCATCTAAATGACAAATAATAAAGTTAAAATTAAATAAAAAAGGAAATAAAAAATAAATTACTATGTTATTAATAATTAACATTGCTATTATTGTTATTATTAATGCATTATTATGATGCTTATTATTTTCATCATTGTTGTCTTAACGAAACAAAGTGTCTTTAAAAGCACAATTGAAGTATTTTTATGCATTTAAATAAAAGTTTACATCTTTTCCGAGTCTCGATGCTGACCTGTCACTCTTCATAAAGCATCCTCGTATTAATTGGTTTGTGCTGTCAAGTTGGAAATAATTGAGTTACATTAGCAGGACAACATGTCATTCTGTGCCTTTTACTTAACCGCCTTAATAGGGTGACCTGAGTTTCTGCGCGAGATTTCATGCCCTGTCCCCCATTTAATTTGAGGGCTTGAGGGATGGTTTTTCCAATAGACAAATTCATTTATATTAAATAAATAAATAAATTGTAAATATATAAAGAATAATACTTAATAAATAAAACTGAAATAGCTGTATTAAGCGTATCTCTAAATAAACCGGCTCACGTAAATTTATAAATCGGTTTATTGCTAAAACAATAATTTCTTTAAAAACTACTTTACATTTTTAGAACCATTTAAAATGAGTTTATTCCACCACTAAAATGTATAGCGTTTGTAAATTAAAAATGGCGTAAAGGCGTCACGTAAAAATGACATTTACTTTCCTAAATAAGTTGTAAATAGACTGGAGCTCTTTACGCTGTCTGCTTCTGTGATTGATGCGCGTAAATGCAACGCCGCAGGACATGGGCGATCATCAGGTGCAATCTCTGTGTCAAATGTCACGCTTTAATCTTTAATTTGTTTGAACAGAATAGAAATGCTTTGACACTCTTCAAATTCGTTTCTCATATCAAGTCAATTATGTGGCCTGTTCCTTGAAAATTATCGCCATTGTTTAATAGACCGAATAAAACCACATTAACGCGCTTTTGTCTGAAATACCTCGGGGTGATATAATTAATAATGTTACAGAAAAAATGCAACAAAAGAAAATCTAAAACGGTTAGCATTTAAAACGTGTACAAATGCATTTAAATATTTTAAATGGATGATTTAAACCACAGTTTCAACAGCTAGCAATTCGTTTTAGCACTATTTGTTATGAGACAAATGGACAACATTAAAAAGGATTCAAATTTGTATTTGTAGATTCGTCTGGTTAGGGGGGAATTCGTGGATGAGTCTGGGAGCGCAGTTCCAGATTGGATCGGGTTAATACGCGCGGCCAGGAATGGCCAAGAACAGAACCTCGAAGCAGTATCCGATTTACCTGAAGGACAGGTGAGTAAAAAAAAAAAAATCAACCAAAAAATATATGAATTTGATCCTAAATTATAAAGACATTTCTAATTTTTTTTAATTCTTTCCAAAGATATTTTACCGTGTGCTAAGGGAAATCCAAGCTGGAGAGGAATTGAGTGTTTGGTATTCCAACGCATTGGCGCAATGGTTTGACATTCCCACAACGGCAACTCCAACACATGACGAAAAAGGTGAGAACTCATAATTAATTTTTTATGTACAATTATTAACTTAGAAATACGCGAGACTATTTTTCACTACACTTAACTATAACTCAGAAATAAAAAGTACATATTTGTTAACCTACACATTAAAATCGTTTTCAAATCAAAACACGTAAATATCTCAATCAGGATTTTATTTCTTTTACTAAATAACGCGACAGTAATCATTTTAAAACGAACAGTAAATTTCACGGGTTATGAATTTTTTAAGCATGCCCGCCACCAGCAGAGCAAATCCTATTTAAATCCCATTTAATAGGCTTATCTGCGAATGTTGTCAGATTATCCCTGTTTACTTAGTAAATCGAAAGGTCTGTCGTCTGGGGCAGTAACTGTTATTGATTAGTTGAGAATTATAGAACTGAGTAAACATACTGCAGGCTACTGTATTTGCTGTATTTACGTGATTGATTATACTCAGTGGCACTATATGTATTACCTCTTTTAATTCGTCTCATTAAAAGTCTCCTGGGTTAAAGCGCGGTGTTCAGCGAGGGGAAGAGGTTAACCAACGTCACCCTGTCATTAATATTCATGTATTCAAAAGCAGATAAATTCAAAAAGGTGCTCTACGGTAAATTAGCTGCCTGCTTAATGTATTGTTGGCTAGTGAATGCAAACTTTTATGTGGGATGTATATTGCCCTGATTCGCGACGCTGTACTGTGAGGGGTGCTCTCTGGCCAATACGCGGTGCGCTTCTTGACATACGCCTGCTATTCTCCAGCGTCAACAGATGGACCAGCCTCATTGTCTTATGCGACTCGCGATTTCAAGCAACAGCTGCCGCCAATTCCACGGGAAAGCGAACAGAGAAAGTCCCCTATTCAATGTATTGGTTTGTAAGCGCCAGATTGGGTCGGCGCTTGCTCTTTTGATGGTGACAATAAACAACGGGGTTTTGCGGATTACAAAATCATTACATCTATATCATTGACCCCAGACTGCCCAACTGGTGTCACGCCAACGTGACCAAGGAGTGATGATAAAGACTAAAGGCTACAGGCTTTGAGATATGTTTGAAAGGTTATACGCTCATCTTCTCCATGCATATGAAAAATAGTTTGCACTTGAAGAATAAAAACCAGTTTAGTTGTTTAAAACAAATCAATTAACCAAAACAAGTTACTTGATTTTTATTTTTGGTGTATTTTAAAAGATTCTACTGTAAAACAGATGCAATTACCGCGTGGCGACCAAAATTACCCGCTTTTTCTGTTTCACTGAAACGAATAGTCTATGTAGTTCAGTATATTTATTTTTTAATTATCAATTTACGATTATATATATTTTTTGGATTTTAGGGCATTTATAAGACTAAATTATATTCCATAAGTGACCATGGACCACAAAACCAATCTTATGTTGCAAGAGTGTATTTGTGGTAATAGCCAGAAATAAGAGTCAAAATTATAGATTTTCTCTCATGCCAAAAATCATTCAGATATTATGAAAAGATCATCTCTAATTAATACATTTTCTCAACATTTACAATTAATTGAACCCTCAGATGCAAGATTTTCAAATAGTATCTAGACCATATAGTACATCAGTTGAAAGCTTATTAAATCAGCTTCCAGGTTCTGGGTCACAAATGACCTGTTTATGAGAATCTACCTAAAAGGGAAATTTCCAACTTAAATTGTTTTTTGAATGCTTTGAAGCACAGAATTAAGTTTGGCCTCATAAAAAATTTTCAACGTGAAAAATAACAGGAAATAAGCTAATAAAAGGCTGAAAAAAGTGCACAAAACTATTTACATTATTTTATCTTAAGCATCCTACACATTTTCCAAAACACGTTTAATTCTAATAATAATTCTTAAGCTGTTTGAAATTTGAGGCTGATATCTCAAAATTGCCTTTCAATTAAGAGTTGAGGGTGCAGTACCAAACGTTTCCACTACATAAATCTAGACTCACATTTGTGTCCACTGCGACCATTTTTGGCCACAAACACAAGTGTTTCTATTTTACCAAAGACCTTTTTTCTTTAAATTAATGTTCATGGTTTAAAAGCAAAAGGAAGTGTTAATATTTATAATAACAACTAATTGTTATAACATTTTGTTTCAGGCGAGGAGCGATACATTTGCTGGTATTGTTGGAGAATATTCAAATACCCGAACACCTTGAAGGCTCACGTGCATTTCCACTGCGCCTTGAGCAACGGAAGAAGTTTAGTGAATAACGAGCAAGTGAGAGGCACAGACAACTTCAACAGATCTCCAAAATCCGGGGACATCCCTAACACGTCGTCTTCTCCACGGAATGGCCACAGCACCTTCATGTCGGACGCGGTGAAGCGCGTCGCCTCTACCTCACCGTTTGCCAACAAAGCGAAAAAACCGACCGCGGAGGAGCAGGACAGGGCCCTTGACATGAGCGTGACCTCCGCCAGGAATCCCGGACACATCTTGGGCCTCGGCGGGACACCGTCTGTGCTCAACAGCATGGGTTTCCATCCGGGCGTGCGCTCAGCTTTCAAGCCAATGGGACTTGCGAAGATCTCCCCGTCTGAGGTCCAGAGAGATGAGCCTAATGGCAAACCAAACAGCATTGGGTTTAGCAAACTGCTGGGGAACATCAAGTCAGTGCGCGGCCTGAATGAACCACTGCCGAGTGTTCACCCCTCCAAGTGCGCACACCCCATGGACAGCACACCTCCAGTGATCCCCTGCGCAAACGCCATCCGTGGTTTTCCTCTGCTGCCACATTTTGAGGAGACCTCAGCTTTTAAACACGTCGACAGCCGCGTGCACCCTGCCCTGTCGCCCTCGCGCTACTCCCAGCTGCCGGCCGGGTTTCACTTCGAAAGGTTTTCCTTGCCACAGTTCGATGGGAGGAAATCCTACAACGGAGACTGCAATATACCCATCATGCCATTTACAGTGTATAATGGAGAGCTCCTTTATAGTTCCCCGTACTATCCTCTAAAATTTCACTTTGGTAACCTGCTCAAATACCCAGACTACTTTGGCGCACCTGCTCTGAATCCAGATTTAAACTCGATCACGAATATCGACAGGGAGATAGCGATGCACACGCAACAGCTGTCTGAAATCGCCGTGGAGAAGAACCGATCACGGCTGGACTCTTTGCCAGCTTCAAATCCCAACTCGGGCAAGCCCAAAAAGGGACACTTGTGTTTGTACTGTGGCAAATTGTACTCTCGAAAATACGGGTTGAAGATTCACATGAGGACTCATACAGGCTACAAACCACTCAAATGCAAAGTGTGCTTTAGGCCTTTTGGCGATCCGAGCAATCTGAACAAACACATCCGCCTGCACGCGGAGGGAAATACGCCCTACAGGTGCGAGTTTTGCGGGAAGGTGCTCGTGCGCAGGCGGGATTTGGAGAGGCACGTCAAATCGAGGCATCCTGGTCAAAGTATCAAAAAATCCGATGTCAAAATGGAAGGCATGTTTGAGGACGGGGAGCAAAAAAGCGACAACGACAGCGACGTCGACGTTTGCTTCACAGATGATCAGAGCGATCAGGAATCCAGCAAAAACAATGATTAATGGACCACTTTATGGACATACTGAAACAAACTTTGCTCTTAAGTAGATAAATTATGCATGTACATAAATTAGTTATGAATTGTTTGTTTATTTTATATAATTATTGTAAAAGAAAATGTTCCCCTAGTAAATTAAATAAATCTGTGAAGGAGGCACTCATGAAGTTGATCTCAAATCATGCTTATTGGAATTGAGGACATCTCAGCATACCCAATGTGGAGCTGCACTTTATAAAGACGGGTTTATGTCATACAACAGATCAGTCTTTTCTATAATATTGTCTGACCGTTTCTTTATAACACAGCGTTGGAATTACCTGTCAAATCCGCACTTTTTATTACCAAAAGCATTTTAACACATGATGTAAAAAGTGATTTTTATTTTATTATTATCATTTGCAGATCAACAGGCACCCCAATAAAAATAAAAGCGGTGTTTCAAATAAACAATGGTGTTTCTATTTAGTTCTAAAGAATTTGACAAAATGTGAATATTATACGTTTTTCCTTTAGTCACAGCTGAAGGTTGTTTTTATGATTATTATTTTATACTGTATATGACCATATTTTTCTTCATTTTTCTCTCCATTTTTAAAGCTAAGCTTTAAAGCTAATTCTGATTTGTCTAGACTCTATATTTAAGGAAAAAATAAAATGATGAAAAGTATTAAGGACATGAGAGAAATGAATCATCTCTGACCTATATGCAACACTATCGGTTAGAATATATGATTCATTATCGTTTTAATTTAACTATAAATTAAAACAAAGGACTATGTGTTTCTAAAAATAAAGGTCACTCCTATATATAATAAATTTTATTATATATATATTATTATATTAATATATATATATATTATTATATACTGTTATTTTATTATATATATATTATATATATAATAAAAATATATCTATAATAAAGGTTACTATATATATATATATATATATATATATATATATATATATATAGGCCTTGTTTAGACGATTTAAAGACACTTTATGAAAACCTAATTTACGCTAGTGTCAGGCAAATTGGATAACGCTACACGTAATTATTTAAGCTAATGATTCTTTTCGATAATTTTATTTCACCTAGAATTCTTAAGCTGTAAAAATCGATAACAGGCAGATGTTATTTTAGAGATTGATTTCTTAAATATTACTTTTACCAGCATTACTTCGTCACGTTCATTCAATCATAATTGTATCACCAAATAAAACATTTTTGATGATATTAAGCACATTTTTTTGATTACGTGGGAACATTAAGCCTAGCCTATATCAACCGACAGCTTCCTTGTTACTTAAATTAATTTTCTCCCTTCAGAATATATATTTAGGCAAAAAAAATAAATGGCGGAATAAAGAGAAGTCTTTCAAGTTATGAGCAAATCTAAAAAGCAACATGGAAGGTACTAAAATTTACCCTTTAGGTTAGGGGAAGAGAGGACTTGGCGTAAAGCTGAAAAAGCAGCAATCCTTCTCCACACGGTATTCTATGCCATTTCATTTTCTTTCCTGCTCCACATTGGTGTGTCCTTGATATGGTGCATTCTTCTCCTCCCTCCATTCTTCATACAGTGGCACAATCACGTGTGACTTCATCTTTCAAAGCCTCGGCTGTTACCAGTCATCGCCTCTGTGTCTTCAGTACTGACAATACAAAAACAAGAACTGTAAGTTATGGCATTAGCACCTGACCATGATTTATTTCATTTCTTATTCTGGATTAAATAAAAGCAGAAGTGCAAATTCTGTACGAATGGACGGTTTAAAATACAGACAAGATCGGATAGTAAAGTAGTGCTTTTGAATGTTTAGAGTTGTGTAGTTTTTTTCCCAAATGGGCAGGGTGTTATTATTCCTTCAGCTTTTTTTCTCGCTGCTATAAAAATGAAAGATGTTGGATCCGGGCCAGCAATAACCCGTTCATGCCCTCCCCTGGTGCCCCAACCCCCATCAGCGCTCAAATCAATTAGTGCCGTTGATTAGTACAGACACCAGAAAGAGGGATTGATAAAGAGACTGATGGCTTTTCACACAGTCTGAGAGCTAGAGAAGTTTGCCAAAGCATTAACGCATCACACTTAATAATACAATCATTGTATTGAAAAACAAATAATAAAATGTAGAGTTAAATTTATAGCACATATTATTATTATTAAATATAAATATTAAATGTAAAAATTGTTTATTTTATTTTATTTTGAAAAATTGTAACCCAGGGCAAGTTAGGTCCTAGAGAGTGAAAGTCCGGAAGAGTTTTGATCCAACCTTGATAAAAACTTGTTCAGGGATTGGAGCAAATCTCTGTAGAATCTCTGTAAAAACTTAATCCTAAAGAGCAAAGTATGCTAGTTTTTAATACATAGGTTATACTCACAATTGCAGGTCATCAGGGCCAGAAGCCTTTAAAAGATGATAAAGAGGTGGAAATGGGCATAGTGTGATTTTTAAAATGAATTATTAATTATTTAACAGGACCAAAAGTTTTTAAATAAACTTAAGCTTGATATAGACACCACATAGTTAGGAACAACATCAGACTAAACATTTAGGTTAATGAGAGATGTGATTGTATACTGTTACATTAATATGCATGCAAATATCAGACTTTGTATTGCCTTTGATTCATTCAGATCCATTGTGGTTTTAAAATGATCATAACCCAGAACAAAAGCACATTCATTATAAATAGCACTCCTGATGAATCCGAAAATATTTTGTCAAATTTGTTCCAACATTTTTATTTTTTGACACTTTTTCCATGCAATTATTTGCACAATAGAAGTTCTCTCTCTTACTTTGATGGCAAAGAAAAAGTATATAGAAGAGTTCAACAATACCAACAAAGTATCAACCAACTGGTTAAAAAAAAAAAAAAAAAAAGATTGGGCTCCATCAATAAAGCAACAACACTAAAGCTTTACATTTATTCATTCATTCATTTTCTTTTCGGCTTAGTCCCTTTATTAATCTGGGGTCGCCACAACGGAATGAACCGCCAACTTATCCAGCATATGTTTTACGCAGCGGATGCCCTTCCAGCTGCAACCCATCACTGGGAAACATTCACACACACTCATTCACACACATACACTACGGACAATTTTAGCTTACCCAATTCACCTATACCGCATGTCTTTGGACTTGTGGGGGAAACCGGAGCACCCGGAGGAAACCCACGCGAACACGGGGAGAACATGCAAACTCCACACAGAAATGCCAACTGACCCAGCCGAGGCTCGAACCAGCGACCTTCTTGCTGTGAGGCGAACGTGCTACCCACTGCGCCACCGCGTCGCCAGCTTTACATTTAAATTTAGATTAATTTTACAAACCGTAAAAATGAACACTGATAGCATCTTTTTAAAGTATATCTGAAAAAGAAAGTACTGGATTCTGGATGTTAGGTTCTTGTGTTGAACTTTGCAATAGTGAATTCTCAATAACAAAAATGCATATGAATGGGAAACGAGATGTATTGCAGTCCTTGACAGCCGGGTCAAGGAACGGGACCGCAGAATGATTCCTTTTCCTCCATCCACCACACAACCTATTGGAGCTGTAGGTGTTTAGACTGGTTAGCCATGAAACACACAGCACTATAGAAAATAAGTTGACAGGTGAAGGGGAGAGACATGAGTGTTAAAGCACAAAAAGCCAGCAAGATCTCATCCTTCACCCACTTTGACCCACCATAAGATTGAAATTTCTGTGCAGTAGTGCTAGGCAATTAAGTGATTGTTAAGATTGTGGAGAGTTTTAATCAATAAGAACCCAGTACTAACATAAGTCAAAAATCCAGAAAAAAAAGTATAAAGAATGATTAAATTAATACAACCACCACACATATAACATATACACACATAAAAGTGAATGTATCAATCAAAATATATAGAATAAATTAATAAATGATAAAACATAAAAATAAAATAAAATCCATCTTTATCCATATCAAATAGTGATGGTGATGAAGGAGTTTGCTTGACTAATGAATGAATGAATGAATGAATACATACATACATACATACCAAACTCCAGCATTTCCAGGGCCCTATTACAAATAAAAAAACAAAAAATAAATAAAATAAAATACCATTTCTCAGATTGGGGATGAACAAATGGATGGGAAAAAATAAAAATAGAATAATAATTAAATAAAATCATCGGCATCTTCACGACTCTACAAAGACTAAAAGCACTTTCTACAGTGAAAAGAAAATAAACCGAAAATTTTAATAAAACAAAAAGGGAACATCGCAACCCTACAGAAGATAAAGCCAACTGGAACATAGCTAAATGAAAAACAGAATTGACGGAAGCTAAATTCCTACCACAAGGTTTTCGCTCTTTAGCATTACTGCTTTCATAATGCTGTTTAGCTGAAAGTCAGGTTAACCAGGTCTGATCTGTAGCCACTTTAGAAACAGCCTGCATTCTGCAATTTCTATTCAACTCACTCTCATTCCACATGCTTGCTTCATCAGTGCACTGGAGAGCAGAGTAAAAACTGAATTCTTAAGCAGATCGAGAGCAGAAAATAAATACCACTCACGCCTATTATATAGTTACGCTACATCCTTGAAACACTGACAACCCAATGTGCGACGTGTAAGAGAAGCAGAGGAGTGGAGCCACGCAAGCAGGTTATCTGCATTTACTGCACACTTATATGTTTCTCCAAGCTGAATGTACTCAATGAATTAATGCCATTTAACATGGCCATAGAAAGCTCTCAGAGAGACAGTATAGGCCATAAGTACCATGTTGTTTTCAGAGGCGACGGAACAAGTTTTGATTAAAATTCTCCATTGCTAAGACAACAAAAATCTCCAACAGAGCTGTTAAAGAGTGTGCTCAAGAGACGACCTTGAGTCTAGACCAAAAAGAGAAAACAGTTTTTTTTTTAATTATTATTATTATTATTTTTTTGTGGTGCTTCTTTCCAAAACTTGAATTCCCTCTGTGTGGAGTAAACACGTGGTCTTTTTTTTTTTTGGAGCCATGAAAAGTAAAAACAGGGCCGAACACTAAAGAGGTCAAGAGTACAAAGCCTTGGTCAGGTTTTCAAATTCTTTTTTTGTCTGATTGTCTGGCTTTGTCTGCTGAAGGGTCTGTATGCTTGCAAAACATCTGTGGGGTTTGTGGTTTTCTATCTCTCTTTCTCTCTGTGTATAGGGATGTTTAAGACACTTCTGGTTTGGGATCAGACGTCCACTCGTTTCTAAGGCAACTGGCATGTCAGTGTGTATCAGGATAAGAGTGAGCTCCTTTAAGAAAGAGCCAGCGGCGAAAAAGATGGGTGTGGAGTCGCAACACACTGTGACTAAACTGATGGCATGAGATGATCTTTGCCTAAAATACATCTTGTTTAGCTTATTTTAGCTCATACACAACTGTATACAAAAATGTTCAAACTAATTTAAGTCAGGTCTAGAGAAAACTAGACAATTATTTGGGCATTGTTTTACGGAACACTTTAATTTACAGTGTGCTTGTTACACATCTAACATTGTTGTAAATTGTTCACAATTTATACTGTACATCATTTATACAGTAAATGTGAAAACCCTAAACCACATCCTAATCCTAAATGCAACAGTTTCGCTGCTGGTCTCAATTAATACTAGATTAATTTTCTCTAGAGAAGCCGTTTTATTTTATTTTATTTTTTTTACAATAACTGATAAACCTTTAAAGACAGACCTGTTATGAGTTCTATATTGTTGAACAAATGTATACACTTTTGTCAAAGCCATCTGTTCGCACTAATTCAACTTTTTAAAAGTTTTAATAGCAGAATTTGATAAACTAAATTACCCACAATGCTTTATAGACAATTTCACCAATCGGAGAGTTGCAGACACATTTTTAAATGTTGAAGCACTTCAACACACCGCATTCCAGTCGGAAGGGCGCAACCTTAAATGTGCCATTCAAGTCAATTGTGCACTGTCAGAAGAAACTAACAAAAAAAGGAACATGGCCAGATTTTTTTAGGTTTTGGACAATTACAACAACCCTTATATCTGTCACACTCTCTCAGTCTCTATCGCACTTGCATCTATTCATGCTTCCAGCTGTGATCTTGCCTATATCTTTGTCTAGCCATCAGAACCGTGTCTCCTGCAGCTGATTAAAACCACAGCACATGGACACAAGGACACTCATCTGACAGACAACATCACCCAGACGTCCTGTCACCTGCACAGCAGCTCGACAGCACACAATCACTGCTGCCGCTTCATTCCCACATTACTCGTCAGTATGCTTCTGTAATTATGTGAATGAGGTAATCTGAAAAAGTTATGTTTGACTCTCCACTAATGCAGTCTCTGTTGTCTGTCCTTACAAATTCAGCTTAAAGTGAAAAATTAGACATTAAATAAAATAAAGATTCTTTACTACCATTCACTTATACAAGTAAAGGTTCCCAAATTATAATTTGCACAGTGATGGCATAGAAGAACCATTTTAGGTTCTTTTAAGAAACTTTCAGTGAACAGTTCTTAAAAGAACCTTTTAGTTATCTTGTTTTGGTATATAAAAGGGTTCCATGTCAATAGCTCTTCATAGATCTTTGACAATTGACAGTTCTGAAGAACCTTTAGCATCCACAGAACCTTTACATTGCACAAACCGTTCTTTACAGTGGAAAACGTTTCTATGATTAAAATTTATACTGCGACAATAAATTGTTATTTTAAGAACTGATCACTGATTCTTCTGACACTGCAGCGAAAACTAATTTTATAACCTTTAGTTTCAAGACTGTACAGGTTTATAAATTTCTAACTTCTTAATCTTCTTAATCTAACTTCTTAATCTTCCAATTATAATTCTGAACCTCAAAACAGATTTATCTTAAAATCAGGATGTTAAAGGGGTCATGAACTGACTTTTTAAATTGTTTTATTCTGCTGTCCGCTTATGAAGTTGACATATTTTTTTTACTCTCAAAATCACCAAATACAACTGTTCTATCATAGTTTTGAGGCCGTCTCGGAGAATGCACAGAGCGGCCCACTTAGACAGCTTGAAAGTAAACGCCCACTGCTATGATTGGATAACAGTTCTACATTGCAGTACTCCTTCAGTTTATGTGAGAAACTGAATGTGTCTCATCTTACCCTGTCATGTGCGAATCATGGTGCGGAGCTACAGAATCTATTGTGAAAGTCTTTGATATTCCAGGATCTGGTGTTTTCTGGGCATGGTGTCAATAAAAGCTGTTTATTCAGTAACAAGGGCATTTACAGGTATGAAACTTACAAGATACTCTTTTAGTATAATGAATTCTTTTACAGTTGAAGTCAGAATTATTAGCCCTCCTGAATTATTAGCCTCCCTGTGTAATTCTTCCCCAATTTCTGTTTAACGGAAAGAAGATTTTTTTTCAACACATTTCTAAACATAATAGTTTTAATAACTAATTTCTAAAAACTGATTTCTTTTATCTTTGCCATGATGACAGTACACAATATTTTACAAGATATTTTTCAAGATACTAGTATTCAGCTTAAAGTGACATTTGAAGGCTTAACTAGGTTAATTATGTTAACTAGGTGTCAGGCGTCCGTTCTGGGTTGTCGTCATGTGATCCCTTTGTTCTGTTTTCCCGCCGTTTCCTAACGTTCATTAGTTTCACCTGTGTTCCCCTCCTGTGTCCCATTAGCCCATGTGTGTATATATACCCCTTAGTTTGTTTCCTTCATTGTCCGGTATTGAATGTTCCTGTGTCTCCATCTTCCAGTGAGTGTGTTGTAAATAAATCTATGTGTTTTTGAGAATTGCTGTTATCCTGTGCCTTTGTGAGTGAGCGCACCGTGACAGAATACCGGACCAAAACAGAAAGTGTGGCGTGTTTTCCCCCGTTTTATTTTTATAGTCTTTTTTTTGCCCCAGTGTTTTCTTTTCCTTCCCCCGTATTCCCATGGACCCCTTCTACCATCCCGAATTTCTTCTCCTCCTGCTGGAGCAGGAGGAAAGCAGCCTCGAGGACCATACAAAACTTTACTTGTCAGTAGCGAATGTCACCAGCTATCCAGACAACGTGCTCTGTGGGTTTTTCAACACCAGCCTCAACATCGCTTGCAGAGCACGGTCGTCCGAAGATGGTCCTCGAGGCAACTTCGCCGCCTATGTGGAGTGGACACTGGCGAGGAATGGATCTACATTCACCGTCTGTGAGGAGGAAGACCTCACCAGTGCCACTCCAGACCCAGTGACCAGCCCAACACCACCCATCTGCAGGGAGCGCTTGCCAGAGCCCACCGCAGACAGAGAGCCACCCGCGGTGTATGAGCCATCACCATCTCGAGCAACAGAGTGGAATTACACCGACCAGGAGGAGCTCAGCGAACCGTCTGACCAGGTGTGTGAGCCAGAAACATCACCCATTGTGGGAGTCCTGGTGAATCTTGACGAACCGAGCGAGAGTCCCGCCCACTTCCACACTGCTGAGGGAGAGCTGTCCCTGGACACTGCGGTGCTGCTCATAGACTTCTGGAGCGAAGTCAAGCCCCTTCCGCTGTTCCCAGACAGCAATGATGTAACTCCGTGTCCACTGTTTCCAGACAGTCTCTGAGCCCCCTTGATCCCCGATAACGTTGGCTCCAGGGTCATGAGCAGCACCCCACCCTCTTCTCCTCCTCTTCTTCATCGTCACCCATCGGCTTTTGGTCTCCTCCTTGGGTTCCACCTCCATCAGCGGCGTCTCCCGCGGGCGGCCCCATGGAGTCAGTGGCTACATCTCCTCCATGGTTCCTCCCTCCATCGACTCCGCCCTGGGCCATCCTCCTGGCTGTGTCCTGGGTCTTCCAGCTCCCTTCCTGGTTCCTCCCTCCTAAGACTCCTCCCTGGCCACCTCCCCTCCCACCCTCCCTTATGTTATGTAAAGGGGAGGGGGGGAGGGGGGGGGGGTGTAATGTCAGGCGTTCGTTCTGTGTTGTCGTCATGTGATCCCTTTGTTCTGTTTTCCCGCCGTTTCCTAATGTTCATTAGTTTTACCTGTGTTCCCCTCCTGTGTCCCATTAGCCCATGTGTGTGTGTATATATACCACTTAGTTTGTTTCCTTCATTGTCCGGTATTGAATGTTCCTGTGTCTCCATCTTCCAGTGAGTGTGTTGTAAATAAATCTGTGTTTTTGAGAATCGCTGTTATCCTGTGCCTTTGTGAGTGAGCGCACCGTGACACTAGGCAACTTATGGTAATTAGGCAAGATATTGTATAACAGTGGTTTGTTCTGTAAACAATCAAAAACAATATTGCTTTAGAAGGCTAATAATATTGACATTAAAATGTTTTAAAAGAAAAATTAAAACTACTTTTATTCTAGCTGAAATAAAACAAATAAGACTTTCTCCAGAAAAAAAAATATTATAGGAAATAATTCCTGAATCTGTCAAATATCATTTGGGAAATATTTGAAAAAGGAAAAAAATGTACAGGAGGGCTAATAATTTTGAAAAAAAGTTGAGATCTCAGTTCATTAACCCTTTAACATTTATTCTCAGTTTAATTTTGAATGCTGCAAAACAATGCTCCAGCCATCTCCGCTACCAAACATATTAAGCAACACTGAATATAAATATATTCATAATTACAGAATTGAAATATATACTAGCAAAAAAAGTCAAGTATGTCAAAATGCCCCCAGGATTTTCAAAATTGGCCTGTTGCTTTGGGTATCCTCCACCAGCTTATACAACAATAATTTCAAGAGACTAACAAAATTGGGTTTTTACTCCCTCTCTTGATCCTGCACCTTTTCTCAAAACCATTCTAACCTGTCTTGCCCACTACAAGTACTGAATCAAGATGTGATTTTATTTAGTGGCACTGAATGGTTTTGGAAAAATGAGCCATGTCAGAATAGCAGGCCAAATGTTTATCTCTCTTGACATCTTCCTTGATCTGAGGGGATTGTTTGTTGCGTGTGTGTGCTACTGAAAGTGGATGTGACAGCTCTCTGGGGTTGAAGATGATAGTCTGTGTTCCTGGAGCAGGTAAACCAGAGGGGCAACACAGGTAGAACAGGCACACAGCTGGTCACAACATCCAAGTGAAGGACAAGGACATAAAGGCTTTAACATAGCCTGGCTACACACACACACACAATGAATCTAAACACATCTTCTTTTCTGGATGTCTTGTACGACTCTATTAATCACGGCTCATTGTGTTGGTCAATAACCCACAGTTCTTGTCCTTCAAGGTCACTGACCTCTTCTTCCCTATTCACACCAATAGAGACAGCTTGTGGTCATGCAAAAACGTTTATCTTAGTGCAGTTTGAAATTTTAGCAGCATTAAAATACATTAAAATACACCCACCTGTTCATTTGGAGAAATATGCGAGATAAACAGTTATCATCTGTCATTGTCCACTTCAGTTTTGAGAGGGTGGCCTTCAATGGAGGTCCAGCTGAACTGCAAATGTATAAATGGGTTGGTTAGATTATTCAGAGATGGTAATGCAATGCAGAATTTGTGTCCATATTGAAAGGTCTGTTAAGAACAACAACAAACAAAATTGCACAGCTTAATGCAGTTTCAAAGATCAAATTTACATAAAAATCTATAATTAAAGGTGCCCTTTTATAATACTTGGTTATACCTAGTCAGTCGAATAATAAGAGATCGGTATATGGAAATCGCCATACCATGAGGCTTAGAAACCATTGTTTCCTTGTTCACATGTAAATTCTGTGAGTGTAAAAACTTGGTTCAGAAACCTCCTATCAGAAAACAAAACAGACTGTTGCGTGACTCACGGGGAATGATTTTCATGTTGCCTGAACCTGATATAAGTATGTGAATGCACATTTAAGAATAGTGTCAGTCTCTCAGGTCTTACTGTCATTTTTTCTGAAGTTAATAACCGCAATACACTTTATTAAATGTCATCTGTTTATGCCGATTTTAATCCTGGCTGTGTTTTCTTTGACATTATACAGTGGCTTCAAAATACACTCGTGTGTGTGTGTGTGTGTGCGTGCGTGCGTGCGTGCGTGCGTGCGTGTGTGTGTGTGTGTGTGTGAGAGAGAGAGCTAGAGAGAGAGAGAGCAGGCTGCAAGTAGAGCAGAGCTCATTAATATTCACGAAAATCCATATATAGTCAATATGGGCCTTCTGATTCTAGGGATATTTTATAGGAAATAAATGAGCATATCAAACCATTTCTGGAGATTTTTTCAACTTACCCGAGCCACATAGCTACTATGTAGATATCAGAGACCTGAATCAAAGCAGTATATGGTACCTTTAAAAACAATTATGAGCACAACAACCTAAATCCCGTGAAATTATACTAAACAACCTTATAAACGAACATTCATTTAAAAAAAATGTCATTCACAGCCCATAAGGCTTCATTAGAACATGTACAACACCACATCATGTGCAAGAGCAATCAATCATTTATATTTAACCCAATTCTTTGAAAAATAAACTAATTTATGAAAATAAGTCTGACTCCCCAGCACTGTTCTCAAAGCATCTGTTGATCACAGGAGAGTCACAGTACCTGCAGCTGAGGGCGCAGTTCACACCAGATGCGTTCAGATGGTACCATATCTTTCATTCTCAGACCTCCACAAACAAACGCATGCTAATCACGGCTCCCTCTCACATTCAGCTGCAAATGAGGTCAGGCTGCGGCCTTTTCCCCATGAACCCCTGTTTGATGTGGGCCACAATGAGAGGGTCTTCTCTACCACAAACATGAAACCCTAGCAGGTATTGTGTGGCCAGTACTGCATACAGATATGAAGAGAAAGTGTGATTTCTGAAGCAGGTTGATGCTGATTTTTGTTCTAACTGTGGCTACACCAAGGCACCGAAACAGATTCTGTAGGAAACACACGTGTATTACTACAGACCAATCAAAAACTAAAGCTTTTGAATTGAATTATGATATTTTAATATATGCTCTGATAACTTTAAGCAAATCATTTTTAAAAAATGACTTACATTGACATGTTTTAGCAATTTGAAAATACATATTACCTGGGTTGGTCATGCAAATTACAGTACAAGTACTTACAAACTACAGTACTTTTAGTAACTAAAAACTAAATAAACACATACATATATAGTATTTACCATAATACTACAATAAATGACAATAATTTTTTTTTTAAAGTACTACAAAAATAAATAAATGTTACCTTGTGAAACTACATTTACATTTTCGACATCAAAAAGCGGAGATTAAGATATAATGTTATATAATTCATATAAATAAACAGAAATCACCTGTGAATGACAAAATGGTAAACAGCTCATTAATGGATATTTTTACTGTGAAGGCTTGGAATGACATACAGATGCATTCTTTTCATTTGTGAGTGAATTATAAGAAATACTAAACATTTCATACGTGACAGAAACATTCTCTCCATTATACCAAAAGTACCAGTTTCATTGACAAAAGCTGGCCTTAATTAAACTGGCTAATTGCTATTGATGGTCTGGTTCTCGGGTTTCTCATATGTATGCCTCACATACACAAGGACCATCATCTGTCTTGTGCTCATCCTAGAGCCCAAAAAACACTTTTTCAGATGTGCACCAAATCCAAAAACCCAAATCTGAATAGCTGCTGGTAGAAAAGCCAGTTTTATGTCTGCCCATGTTTCTCACACCCAAGAACTGAGCCAGAGGCACAGAGACCAGAGTGATTAATGGAAATTTGTTTACTTGTGGCCATGCTTTCAGTCCAACTACTGCTAAAGCTGGGCTAAATGTGCCACATTGATTTCCTCATTACCTTCAGCCTAGTAAACAAGCAGGGAAACCAGGCTGCTTATGTACCAGCAATTACAGCATCCTCTTTACCATTATACTATTACTACTGCTTCCTCGGGAAGCTGAATGATGACAAATGTCTAGCATGATATGCAACTATAATTGCAGATTAGTAAGTGTAATATGCATGACAAAAGAACGGAAGACTTTTAATGGGAAGTTACTCTTTTTGTACCAGAAATATGCATGGAGCAATCTACCTCTTCAAAATATCTTCTATTGTGTTCAACAGAACAAAAAAAGTCATAAAGGTTTGGAACTACTTGAGGGAGAGTACATTTTAATTTTTGGCTGAATTAACCCTTTAATTTACTCACCCACAGGCTATAAAAAGGTTCTTTTTTGCTGAATGTGAGGTCTTGGCGATTCGCATAATGCAAATCCACTGTTACCATCACCATGAAAACATAATCAAAAAGCAGAGCAGGGACTGCAAAATTCATTCTGTGACTCCTGAGCATATACCTGAGGTCTTATGAAGTCAAACGGTCGGTAATTTCAGTTCAAACTAAACGCTGTTTACAACTTTATTACCTGTAATTTCATAGACTCCAGAAATCAGATTCTTTCTGAAAATTTTTTTAGTTTTTGTTTTGGTTCAAATAACCGATTCACCAATTTAAGTAATAATGTAAGTAATAATGATCAAGAACGTAATAATAATGATATGATGTGTAAAGCATATAAGGTGAATAAACTAGACTTCATAAACCCACCTTTTTACAAAAACTCTAAATAGAACACTGAATGCTGTGGCAAACTTATCATCATGGGAACACATATATATGCCTGTATATTGGCTTGTTTCAAATAAGATTGACTGTTGGGCACGACTGAATGTTAGATTTGATTGAGTGTAGATTGATAGAGTAGATCTTTGCTGGTTCAAGCTGTGAACTGTTTCAGATGAACTAATGATTCATATGTCAATCGAACATCACTCTGTTTATATAGCTAAAAGATTGGGATTATTATCAGAAATCTATCTATGACCACTTTTCTAAAGTAACCATTTTGAGAAATGCATCAGTGTGCATTACATAGTAATGTACTGTAATGTAAAAGTCAATGGTGAATAAAACAGTTTGCTCAGCTTTTGTGTTCCACAGTAGAAAGAAACCCATACTGGTTTGGAAAAACATGAAGGTGAATAATACAAAGATTTTCAATTTTAGCTAAAAAACTCATCTTAGTACTGTACATGATAATATTGTGATGCTAAATAAAGCAATAGCATTTAAAATGATTGATTTATAAGTTATAAATAAATTAAAATGATATAAGTGTATTATTTTTATTATAAACAAAATACCGTGATGTTAAAACAAATTTACAGTACAGTTTGGAATATAAATACAGGCCAATCTCTAATTATTACAGAGCACAATTTCCCACAGAGCCAATGCCATTTCCTTCTCATAAGAAATAAATGTATTTATGAACTGCCAACCCTTGCTCTTTGTAAACTTGATCTTTAAGTCTCCAAATATATTTGGCCTCTTGAATTTTCTCTTGGCAGCATCATTTAAAAAATGTAATCTTTTGAAAGTTCTCAGACCAGAAAGCATTAAAAACAGACTAAAATCTAAAAACGAAAGGCCGAAAGGGAAAAAAAGAAAAAGAAAAGAAAACAGAGAAATAAAGAGAGGTAGACAGTGAGAGACAGAGAGGTCTATTGGAGTGCAGTGGGCTATGAGACAGGTCCATTCACACAGATCTAAGCTGACCGTCAGGCTGTGCTTGAGCGCACTCACCCGGGCAGCGGCACACAGGCCACAATCACAAAGTTAACCAGTCAACTCCATTACAGTGCAGAGGGGCGTGTCTGGACCTGCCACTCCAAAGAAAGCGGGCAAGCTGACAGAGAATATTAATTACCTTTAAATGAAGTGGAAGTCTCTTTATTGGACGTCTGGTGCTGGGTTTGTTATTGCTGGTTTTGAAAAGGCCAATGGCCCTTTGGTCTCGCCGCCTTTGAAATCCTGTGGACATTGGTCAGTGGGTCGAATTAGCAAGCAGAAGAGTTTCTCGCTTCTCTGAAAGATCTATATAAATTCCTAAAGGAAGACAACTATAGTGATACTGATTCAAATTATCCTAAATTACTTCACAACACAACTATAACGTTAACTGATGAATGATATAAACACAGACAGGCGATCAGAATCCATCTGGTTTAAAAGACAGTTTTTCTTGTTTGAAAAATACAAACAACGATTAGGTTTAAACAAAATCAGTTGTTGACTGTATTTGTTTTGTTTTGTTTTTGTAATCGTTTTTGTAAAAAAAAAAAATCAAGATTTGTATTCATCCACATATAGGTTATTGGCTTTCAAATGGAGTTATTGGTACTGGCCAAAATTTCAATTTGAAAACAGATTTGAAGCAAGGACTGCTGTGACAACATTTTCCTGCTCCGCTTTACAAATAATGAGTGAATGTAGAATTTTAGACTGACACAACAGTCACTAATGGCATGCCGTTTAACATGTCATTATGGCATGTTTTCATCATCGCACCTGCACAGGACTTTCCGTCTTTGGCTTTAAACATTATCAGGAGTTTACATATTCTATAGAATGGAAGGTTTAAATAACCCTTTGCAATGTGAATGAAATCATCAGATTTTTTTAGTTCATTCTGTTTACTATCATTATTAACAATTAATTAACTAACATACCAACTAACACATTTTTTTCAAACAAAGCCAGAACAGAAATTTGTGCATCTCAGAGAAACACTGCAGGGTGTCCTTCAAAAGTCCCTTTCAAGAACAGTCTGTTCACTTGGCAGCCATATTTGCAATGCCTCCACCCTCGGGCAGTTCATCCAATACCAAAGTCCAATCTTAATGAATGGGGGAATCCTGAAATCTCAAAAATTGCTTAATGAACTGACACTGTTTCAACATAACCAGAGGCTACGGTTACAAACACTAAAGGAACAGAGACAGAATCTAGAGCAAAGTTTACAGGATGACACTGGAAGTACAGGGTTATGTGATGGGATGTGCTGTGATGTAATTTATCCTGTCAAGATCAGCACAGCCACTAGTTGCCAAACAACAGGGCTTGCCTTAACAAACAAGCGAATCTGTACAAACACATCCCCCAAACAACTACATGGTTATAAAGATTGATGATTGGTTATTTTGACTGGAAAGCAGGACTTCCTTCACTATTCATAGTAATGCAAGTGAATTTCATGAATTATGTGAATCAGCGATTCAGTAAATCAAAGTCACCTCCTTTCTCTCTAAATGAATCGGCCAGTTGAATGAGTTGAATGAATGATACAATGAACCACTTTATAAGAAACAAACTGGCTGCAAACTACTGGTGGTTTTAATGCTATTTTTTTCATTCATGGCCTAAACCAGCCAAAGCACCAGCACAAAAACACTCCCAAAAACCATGTTAACAAACCTTAAATTACAATTTATATATATTTTTTCTCAATATAACTTTCCTGTGGGGACAAGAAGCTTATAATGTACATCAATTTACAACACATATAATCTATAATGACATAATCTATAGGCTTTAGAGTAAATATTCTCATAAACCAGAACAACAGCAGTAGGCGCCTCACTGGCCATCATTACAAACACACACACACACACACACACACACACACATTTAATTCCTCCCAGCCTTCTCATGTGAGGAGACAAACAAAGCACCAGAGTCTGATCTTGAGATGAAGACGACGCCTGGGATTCAGTGTCTGTGAATGAGATTAAATATTAATCCTATGAGGAAAAAGAACATGCTACAGGTAGCCTTTTAAGCTCCTTTTGTAAGAGGGCTTTTTTACACCTCTTTTCTCAACACTGAATAGACTCTTTTCCTCTCCTTTTCTCTCTGTCTCATTCTATTGAAGAAATTGTTCCCTAAATACATGCTATTAGAATATGTGTATAGGTGAGTAATAAGTTATTAGTTGCAATTACTGGTCATCTATTAGCGGAGAATAATAGGCTGATTAGCCGCAAAGCCTTTTAACTTCAGAGGAAGTAATTTAAAGATGACTGTCCTTTCACAAAAAGAAGAAAAGAGCTGCTCGGTGAATGATACACCCGCCTATTGCACAATAGTGAAGAACAACCCCATCATAATAGCATAACCATGATAGCACAGAAAACTAATACAATCAAAAGGAAGAATATCTCTATAATTTTCATGTCGTGTGAGCCGAAAGCTATACAGAGCACTTCACATGGCCAGGAATCAAGTCCACAGAGTATGCAACCAGCTGTATATAAAATGTACAGAATTGAACTACAAGCCACATTGTGCTTTCTGTCAGGTTTAGGTTGACAAAATGAATTATTGTATGTAATATAATAAAAATAAAAAAAAAGAGTCTTTTTTTAGACGCAATACAGAAAATCCTGACATTTTTTAGATGCAATAACAGGCACCTTTTAGAGGAAAAACAACAAAAAACACCTTCCTCGCATTGTTCCAAGATCTTTCTTTGTGCATCAAGGACATCTATTCACACAGACTACAATCACTTCAGGCAATGAGACCAAACATTTCAGCTTGCTTTCATTTTTTCCCAACGTAAAACAAAAGCACAGACTTTAATTGAGATGTTTTCTTTTTTTTTTTTTTGATCGCATTATATTCAAAAGAAAACAGTGTGACAATATGCCAAAAATCTTTTCCAAACAAATATTAATGTGCTTCATCGTTCTTGCATATTTTACAACTGAAAACGACTGTGAATAGGAGTTGTGGTTTTATATGATGACGGTTACTCGCCATGTTTATAATGATGAAAGCATTGGAAAACATGTTCACAACTACATTCATTTAAACTTTGGTTTAAAGCTGTAGTGTTTTTTTTTATTTTGTAGGAGATTAACAAAAATGGTTATTGTCTGTTTTACAGGTTACAAACGTGTAATGGCTTGTTACCTTACTCCAGTTCACAATAATGATTATAATTATAATGCATGATTTCCTAACACATTTCAAGCTAGCTCGTGTTACCTTTTGTTAGTTGTTTTAGCCTTGTTTTGTTATGCCCCATAAGGTAAATTAAACCTAATTTTGGATAACAAAGAAACTAATATCTGATCTGAATTAGCCAACACAGGCTCACTGGAAATACGTGCTTCAGCTTACATTTTTGTGAAATCGAAAAATAGTAATTCAACATACATTACAATTGTCTGCAGTTTATAGGTAAAAATGTATGCTATGGGGTAGTAGAACACCAACAACTTGTTCTTTTTCACACTAACTATATTTACAAGGACATATTCATTCATTCATTCATTCATTTTCTTTTCGGCTTAGTCCCTTTATTAATCTGGGGTCGCCACAGCGGGATGAACCGCCAACTTATCCAGCATATGTTTTACGCAGCGGATGCCCTTCCAGCTGCAACCCATCTCTGGGAAACATTCATACACACTCATACACTACGGACAATTTTAGCTTACCCAATTCACCTATACCGCATGTCTTTAGAATTGTGGGGGAAACCGGAGCACCCGGAGGAAACCCACGCGAACACGGGGAGAACATGCAAACTCCACACAGAAATGCCAACTGACCCAGCCGAGGCTCGAACCAGCGACCTTCTTGCTGTGAGGCGAACGTGCTACCCACTGCACCACCGCGTCGCCACAAGGACATATTATCAACGAATAAAGGATTATTTTCAAGAGTTCACACTTAGCTGATGATTTATAATAAAGCGTATTTGGCATGCTGTCCCGGGAGAGAGCCCTGAGCTCAGAATATCCTCGAGCCCGGGGCTCCCCCCGTTAGAAGGGCGAGAGGGGAGTTTGAGCTCAGGTAGGTCTCGAGAACTCCCCTGCTAGTGAACGTGCTGAGATATAGCTGGCTAAGAGTTTGTTTTAAGATGCTACCTTGGAGTAGTCAATTTACTTAGGTTGCATGTCTTTGGATGGTGGGAGGAAACCGGGAAACCTGGGGAAAACCCACGCGAGCACAGGGAGAACATGCAAACTCCGCACAGAAACGCCGACCAGCCTGGTGAGGGGCCAAACCAGCAGCGTTCTTGCTGTGAGGCAACAGTGCTAACCACTGGGCCGCCTTGCCGCCCTATCAGGAGAAGGGGAGGAGTAGGGGTGGAAGGGGGGATTCTTCAAGACGAAGATGACTGGAGTGGAAAACTCTGGTTATTTGTAGTGTGTCAGTATTCATCTGATTGGTGCAATATAAGGAGCTGATGCCATACCCGCCGTTTTCAATCATAAGCACGTGATCCTCTCGAAATTAGTATATAAATAAACCACACTTTGTGCAGCTTTTTGCACAACACCAAATACTACAAAACACATTAAAACTTTGTAATCGAAAATGTTTGCCAGACCTGTTTATCTCCATATGGACAACTTTTCTACTGTGGTCAGTAGACTCGATAGCTCACTTTCTCAAAAAAGCAGACAGCACCCTCTGGTAGATTTGTCAAATGAAACGAACAACGACACGTAACCAGAGCAATGTATTCTATGTTTTGCAAAAATGTAGCCTGAGGCACATACCTGTATTTCTGATGAGCCCTGCTTGGATTTAGCAGCCGTTAAAACTAAACATCAGTAATGTGATTCATTTAAAAGCAGCAGATGCTATTTACTTGTTCAGATTACTTTTTTCAGATATGTACACCTAGGATATAATTACAGTCATTACAACCATGCTGACTTACAATGACAGACCTGCTCTGATGGGATGATCACAGATTCATCAACTCAGCACCACAGAGTCGAAGCAGCACTCACATTTAAAACAGAAAGTTTTATATTAATCTAATTTCATGAATGAATCTAATCTAATCTTAATTTCATTTCATTAAATTAAATGAATCAAATTTCATGTTTCTTCATTCACTGTGTCTCATTTATGGTAAACCTACACACATTTACAATTGCAGTGTTTACATTTATCAGTTAATAATCAGATTAACAGCTCAGTTAGACTGAAAGAATAAGTCAGGTGACTAATCTGAAATCATGATTGGATTTGATGTTGGCAAACCCAGTCAATTAAAAAAAGATTAAACTGAAGTGTGACACTGAAAAATTGTAGACATGCAATGATGTAGAACTGGTGAAATAACCTATAATAGACATAAGTTTTTTTGCTTTGCTTGGGGAAGGAGGATTTGTTTTTTTCTGAAGTTCATAAATATGGGTGAGAGTGGCACGGTGGCTCAGTGGTTAGCAGTCTCGCCGCACAGCAAGAAGGTTGCTGGTTCGAGTCCCGGCTGGACCAGTTGGTATTTCTGTGTGGAGTTTGCATGTTCTCCCCGTGTTCACGTGGGTTTCCTCCGGTTTGTATGAGTGTGTGTGAATGTGAGAGTGTATGGGTGGGTGTTTACCAGTACTGGGTTGTGGCTGGAAGGGCAGCCGCTGCATTAAAACATATGCTAGAATAGTTGGTGGTTCATTCCGCTGTGGCAACCCCTGATAGATAAGGGACTAAGCCAAAGGAAAATGAATGAATAAATAAATATGGGCATTGAATAGTATAACTTTATGTTCCTTTTATCTCCTAAAATGGGTTATTATTATGTCAAAAAGTAGCAAAAGGAATGGCTATGGCTAGTAAAAAAATCCTAATAAACTGGGCAGCTCTTTATTTGTGCAAAGTGGGCATGTAAATTTTTTAAAATAAGTATAATCCCTTAAAATATCACATCATTATGCACAACAGATCACAAATGAGATACATCATAATCTCTAATAATGAAGCACATGTTGTACCACTAAATCCTGTGGTTTTATCAGATTCAACGCTAAGAGACAGTTTATACTAAAGCCTGACAAAAAAGGTCCGCTTGACAAGTCTTCAATTTTTGCAGCATCTTAATTGTAGCAGAGCAAACAGCTGACTGTGACACAAGGCTAATGATTACACATGTCTTGGAGTAATATGACAGTGAGCCCTGCTGGCCTTTATTGTGAGAGAGTCTGCAGATGACAAGGCCGCCTGCTGCACCAGCTTCAGAGCGGACCACCACAAACATGCACACTGTTTATGCTTAATATTAGCATACTAGCCTACCCTGTACATACAGAGTGTAATTGTATAGTACCCAAATAACTATGTTATTATTGGTTAATTAAAGTGTCAGTTGACCACAAAATTGAAATTCTGTTATCATTTACTCACCCTCTGCTCTTCCAAAAACATAAAATCAGAACAAAACAAAAATGAAAATATTTTTTATCAAATTACGGTATGTCCATTGAAAGTCCATTCACACAAAAACACTGGTGCTTCAAAATGTTTCGAAAGGTATTACAAAATAAATCTGTACAAATTGAGTGGTTTGTTCTGAAAGGACATGATTCGTTTATGAAACTAATAAATTTAATTTAGATTTTTATTCACAAACCTCACTGGTTTTTGCCATGGCAAATGTTGCCATGACATGCAAAAATTTACCTCAATGGTTCTCAAAGGGGCATGCCTGAGTGAATAAAAATCTGAATAAAAAGTTATGAAGTGGCTGCGTCTCATCAGAAAACGACTATGGATTTACTTTTTAATCTTTTCATGAATGTTTTGGATGAATAGACTTTCAAATGAAAGGAACAAATCTATCATAATTTGATTAAAAATGTTTTCATTTGTGTTCCTAAAGTAACCAAATTTACTTTAGGTTTGGAACGACAGCAATTGGGAGAATTTTCATTTTAGGGTGAACTATCCCTTTAAAGCTTAAAGATATTCGCAACAGTCAGCCGCAGTTTTATTACGTGCTGTCAGTCGGTCAGTTTACCAATTTCCTCCAAGAGTCACTCTGCCATTGCACTCAATCACCGAGTACTGTCGGCCAGTCCATTCACATGCACGCAAGCATCTGCCAGAGGACTCGCAATTCTCCCTGATGGTCCAGTTTTGATCTCACGGCCGGTAATTGCTGCAGGAAAGTGAGCCACTCCAGATGAATGGAAGAGGAGCATCGGTGTCCGTGATGTCGGATGCACCACGTTCAGGTAATAGCCTCTTCTCCAGACCCTGCTGGCCTCTTGTAGAGAATGGAGCGGATGAAAGTGCTGAGAGAAGCAAGCAAGCGGAAGGGGGGTCAATAGGCTCTGCTCCAAGACTGGCAAACCATAATTACCTGTAATGAGACTTTTGTTTTGAAGTATCATGGAGATATTCTTGAAGTCACCCTGGCTGATTGGACGAAGTGGCACCACACGGGTCTCTAGGACCCTTCTCAATTAGGATTTGCGCTTGGCGTAATTACCATTGAAGTCTTACTTTCCTCTTTGAGAATAAGCCTCCATCGGCTCCTTCCGTAAAGTGCTCCTCCTGAGCTCCCTTACGAGTGTAATGTTGCTTTCATGATAGATAAATACGCCAAAAACTGTGTATATGATTATACTGAACACTGAGGAAGGACCTGTGTGAGCTATGAAATTTTTGAAAATTTGACCTGTGACCTCTGAAATTTTTTCACTATGCACTGAGCAATTTTTTTACTCTGTTGGGATAGAAAGAAGATTGCTATATCTTGGTATACTTTTATTTGGACACAAACAAATTGTAAGAACAGAGTTTTTGCTCTTTTGTTTACTATAATATTGATTTAAAATTGTGTCACGTGAATAGATGCGGAAGTCATTTCATGGAATTCCATTATTCTGGGTTCAGAGAGACAATTATATATATTTTATTACAGTACATTACATATTACACAATTAAACTTATTACACATACACTTACAACTTGGCGTTCTAAGTTAAAATGGCCTTAATATTATATTAGTATTATTAAAAATAAATAAATAAATCAATGCATTTGCTAGGCTAACGTTATTTTAAGTCTCTAGTGCTCACCTGGAACCTGGAAGTGAAGAGCATCTGGGACAGGTTGCATTGTGAGAACATTTACTCTCATGTTAACACAACACCCATGCATCGTGGTACTCTTTTGAACACCAAGTCATAGATAATGTTCATGCATAGTACATTTTAACTGGTTTCCTACTTTATTATCAATAACAAAATGTGTGACCAGTTTTGTTATTTTTTGCAGCTTTACATATTATTATTTATTACTTGGGTTTATGCGTAAACATACTCCAAAAAGATAATCTCATTTTACCTTAATTGTTAGTACAATAACAAAATACTTTTTTCAAGATCATATTGTTGTGTAAAAGCACTAATTTACTATTATTTAAGCCCCTAACTGTCACCCCACATTTAGAATTTACAATTGAAAATAACAGGTGATGTATGAATATTGTTTGTCAAGATAAGATCAGGTTTAGAAAAGCTTTTATATATATATATATATATATATATATATATATATATATATATATAT
>CAIGQV010001633.1:15622320-15663823 GCA_903798115.1 Danio jaintianensis
GATAGATAGATAGATAGATAGATAGATAGATAGATAGATAGATAGATAGATAGATAGATAGATAGATAGATAGATAGATAGATAGATAAATAGAGTGAATTACTAAAATTAAACAGCAGAGGGAGCCAAGACATCACAATACTTACAAAATGTTTACAACATGGATCGCTGTAAAAAAACAAAAACAAAAAAAAGACAAGACATGCATTCGTGCACATATTAAAACACCCCATGCTCCGTTGTGAAATATATTCCAAGAGGTTAAAGAAAACAAACTGAAGGCTTTGCCCAAAACAACTGTATTTTACATGAGACCAAAAAAGTCTTGTGGATTCATCAATCCATTTCCAGCATTATCTTGTGTTTCCAGTGTGAATTCAGCTTAAAAACTGGAGCGAGGAGCCTGGATTTCCCTTTCAACACTCGGCATGCTGGGTGTATCTCGACAGACCAGCCGGTGGCGGAAGTGTCCGCTCAGCAGGATGTAGATGAAGGGGTTGATGCTGCTGGCGGCGTAGCTTAGACACACAGACAGGTAGTAGCAGGTGTGGTACGCCAGCGAGGGCCGAGGAACACTCAGGTTAACCAACTGCAGGATGTGGTATGGCCCAACACTGACCAGGAAAACCGCCACCAGAACCAGGACCATTTTAGTCAGGCGGACCACACGCTCCCGAGGCAGGCTGGTGTTGTACCTGAGAGAAAGTCATAAATGCAGGATTTGGTCACAAATTTGGTTAAACCTTAGTTTATTGTTATATGTTCTGATAAATATCCATAAACATGATTATTACATTAAAAAGCATAGTCAAGTGAAAAACCAAAATTCTGTTATCATTTTCTCACAATCAATTATTCCAAACCTTTCTTGTCCAGTGGAACACAAATATTTCACTGGTAACTAAACGTTTTTGTTCCCATTGACTTCCATTCTATTTTTTGTCCATACATGTGAAGTCAATGGGAACCAAAACTATTTAGTTACCAGAGAAATGTTTGTGTTCCACTGAAGAAGAAAGTCATGCAGGAAAGTTGTCAACATACTTCAAAATATCTTCTTTTGTGCTAAACAGCAGAAAAATAAAGTCGCACATAATTTTCTATGGTTGTAAATGAACAATTACAGCAACATTTAAAGGAATGTCATTTCATGTTTCAATGCAAGTTAAGATCAATCAACAGAATTTGTGAAAAACATTCCCCTTGTGGGTTACACATGTGGGTTGCAGTGACATTTACAATGGAATTGAATGATGTGCAAATATCATTACTAACACACTTTCTCTGTATGATAGTTCAACCAAAAATGAAAATTTATTTATAGCTATTTAATCTCTCTCAAGTGGTTCCAAACCCTAACAAGTTTCTCTATTCTTCTACAGGTTTGCGCAGATTTCTTCAAAATATCTTCTTTTGTGTTAACAAAAAAAGAAAACTCATAAAGGTTTGGAAGGGAGGGAGAGGGAGGCAGAGAAAATGGGTAAATGATGATAGAATCTTCAGTTTTGAACGATGCCCATTATGTTTTATGAAAATATAATGCCATTAATTAAAATATAAAACCCAAACAAGAGAATGAAATAAAAAAAGAAAAGAGATTCTTTGCAGAAAGAATATCAGATTGAATATTGATGAATGAAAGCAGTGCAGACCTAGTTTAAACACTCAAGCCACGGAATGGCTTCATTAGCAATTACATTCACATACAGTACAGTATGGGCTGTAATGAATTCACCTATGAGCCTTTTTGTTCTTGCGATACATTCTCCAGGTGTAGCACAGAATCAGTATGTAGCAGGTCAGGATCAGTGGTAATGGCAGGAAGAAGGACGTCACAGTCTGGTAGAGCGTGTACCTAAACATTTATGAGCAAAAAGAGCTTTAAAGGTTCATGAAACCCTTGAATACTTTTTTTTTTTTTTTTTTTAGAATTTGACACATTTATGGACATTGAGTATCAATTAAGACAAAGTTAGCACCTGTTAGCCCTAATTTTGGGGAAAACCCGATAATTTTGAGCTATTGTTTGCAAATTTTATTCTTCTGGGTTTAAAATCATCATTGGGGCAGGATCAAAACATAGCACTCAGCCACAAGTGTCTCATTATTATTTTCTGACTGAGATTTCTTATCCTATGAGAAGACCCTGCTTCTTAATTAGTCATGATGCTTTCCAATGGCAGACCTGCCAATCTGGGAGACCACGCACAGTATTTATACCCCGGCGTAATCCCTTCATTACAAGCTTTTGTGTCACTGTCCACCTTTATTTTGAGTGCTCTCTATGGGCAAGTAAATCTGGGCTAAGTACATGGGGGGAAGGGGGGAATGATTATTATTATGCGTGAGCATAATTATTTTTTAAATATTTATAGATTGCATACACATTTTTAGTGTTCATGTAAACAAGATTATCTTTATAGTGATATTAAAAATTGTGGTTATGTATATTTATATATATATATTTTAAATATTTTATTTGATATTACGAATAATATATGTAATAGGGCATTAAATTACTTTTAAACGGATAGACTGTCGGTCGTACACCACCCACTCGCTGGCTATTCTTTGCATGGGAGTTGGTTGCTCTAACAAGGAGGCTATAGGCTGTGGCCTCTAGCGTCTGTTGCTAGTGCACCTTTTGAGATCGAACAGGCAATTCTTTGCATGGGAGTCGGTTGCTCTAACAAAGACCTAACTGGCCTCCATTGCACCAAGTATTAAAATCCTGTCTGATTTGTAGTCTGAAGTTGCTCGCCCCCTTTTTCCCCTGCTTTGCCAGCCACACCCACTCCCTTTCACTTCTGTGGCAGCGTTCCATGCCCATCATGTAGCATTTTTGGAAAAAATTCTGAAGTAGACTTGAACTGAAAGAGGGGGGTTACATAACCCTTTAAACCCTCTATAATTCATCTGAACAGCAGGTTTCACTCCACTTGCTTTAATTACAAAAGAAGCATGGACTCCTCTGAACCTCAAACTGTAAATCCAGTTTTATGGAGAAGAAGAAATTTTACTGACAGAAAAGGTTTTATTGCGTCACTTTAAATGTCTCCAACTTCTTTAAAAATAATAAATAATAATAATAATACAACAAAAAGTACTGTTCTGGAAAATTAATCAATAAAAATTAGCTGGCTTTCATTTCTCAAATAAAATGCAGAAAATGGGCCATTCATGTAAACAGATATTTGTTTGTGCATTTCTGTCCTTTCATGTTCAGTAAAAGGTTATGATAAAAACGGAGTGATTCAGCATAGACGTCCAAGAAGAACTACGAAGGATTATGTTTTATCAGACCTGTGCTGTACAAATAGGAGGCATGTGCATTGGTGCCCAAAAGTCCTAATTTCTTTCACTTTCTTTTCAAATAATTATATATTATACCCGTTGTCATGGATCACAAGATTTTACAGGCCATAGCAATATAGTATTTCTGTAAAAAAGTGTCTTATAGATGATGTTTTTATATATATAAATGAAAGCCCTAAGTAGTAATTTTCCTAATTCTTCAACACTAAATAATTGTTTGTTCATTTTGTGTCCATAAATCCCATCAATTCTGTTACCGAAACATACTTCATTTAAAAACTGATGGAATGATCTCACTCAACTATTCATTCATTCATTCATTTTCTTTTCGACTTAGTCCCTTTATTAATCTGGGGTCGCCACAGCGGGATGAACCGCCAACTTATCCAGCATATGTTTTACGCAGCGGATGCCCTTCCAGCTGCAACCCATCACTGGGAAACATTCATACACACTCATTCACACACATACACTACGGACAATTTTAGCTTACCCAATTCACCTATACCGCATGTCTTTGGACTTGTGGGGGAAACCGGAGCACCCGGAGGAAACCCACGCGAACGCGGGGAGAACATGCAAACTCCACACAGAAATGTCAACTGACCCACTGCGCCACCGCGTCGCCCCTCACTCAACCATGTGAGATATAATATGAAATGTGAGAATGAGAAAATGTGAAAATATCCCCAATTTCTTGTTATTTTATAAAACATCAAAACAAAAGAAACACATAATTAAGCACTGATCACACAATAGTGTTTTAATCTTGATTTCATTCGTGCCATGTACATGGTTTTGGGTTAAAAAGTTGAAATCTGTCAATTGTCCAACCATAAAACCCTTCTTCCTAACCTAACAGAGCTGAATTAATAATACTATAAAGAAACATACAGTTGAAGTCAGAATTATTAGCCCTCCTGAATTATTTTTTCCCCCAATTTCTACACATTTCTTAAACATAATAGTTTTAATAACTAATTGCTAATCACTGATTTTTGCCATGTTGACAGTGCAGAATATTTGACTAATTATTTTTCAAGATACTAGTATTAATTAGGTTAACTAGGCAAGTTAGGGTAATTAGGCAAATCATTGTATAATGATGGTTTGTTCTGTAGGGGCTAATAATATTGACCTTAAAATGTTTCTTAAAAAATTAAAAACTGTTTTTATTCTAGCCGGAAAAATAAATAAATAAGAAGAAAAATATAAATAAAAGAAGAAAAATAATAAATAAAATAATAAATAATATTATAGGAAATACTGTGAAAAATTCCTTGCTCTGTTAAACGTCATTTGGGAAATATTTGTAAAAGAAAAAAATCGTCACAGGAGGGCTTTTGAATTTTGAATTCAACTGTATATTAAAAGTAAAAAAGGAAGTGACTTTTGTTAGACAATCGCAGAATTATTCAAATAAAATATTTTAAAAATAAGATACCAGAAAGAATATCTTCTTCTTAACTATTTAAAATTCAAAATGTATCTTTAATTTACCAGAGCACTTGTTTGGGAGAGACCAGGTTAAGCGAGCAGCTCTCCAGGCCGTCCCTGAAGCGGATGACTTTGGCATGAACCCAGGCTGGCAGAACCATGATGAAAGAAGCTGCCCACACAAACAAGTTAATGCGGATCGTCCTGGATCTGGTCCTGAGACTCAACAAGCGAAATGGATGAACAAGAGCCAGGTATCTGCAGGACATCAATCAATGAGCAATACAGATCTTACAAACAGCAGCATTAAGCATTAAATAACATTGAAAGAGTAAACGCATTATTACTCATTTAATATGTTGTCTCGAAAAAGCAAAATGACGTGATCTGACATTTACTAAAGCACAAACAATGTTGTTGCTGAAAGAAGAAATAAAGCAGCTGGGAATGAGCTTTTTAAATCTTGTTGTGATGAGATGTGCTTTGGCATAAATGAGTTGAGATTATCTTCTTGAAGGTAACAGTAGCCCTATTTAAAACAGAAGAGAACAGAAACAGAATTTTTTTCCCTCAGAATCTTTTAAATCTGACAGGGTTTGCAAAAGAAACAAACGCAAAACAACAGGATACATAGTACTCCTTACTAGCTAAGGAAGCATAAAATAGGCCAGTACAAAAGCAATTTGTGACTGTAAATTGATTTTGTGTTGCAAAAGAAGCCAGTAACATAAAATTTTAGCATCCCATTTCTAAAAAACAAAACATCAAAAGAATGCAGACAATGCCTCACTCCACTTCACTCCCTTTTAATATTTTAGTTAGTTCAGTAATAATAATAATAATTATTAGTAGTAGAAGTAGTTATAGTAGTTTTTTTATTATTATATTTATTACTATTATTAATATTAATATTGTTATTATTTATTATTATTGCTGTTTTTCTTTAGAGTTCATTCTTTCATTCATTTATTAATTTTCCTTCAGCTTAGTGCCGTATTTATCAGGGGTCGCTACAGCGGAATGAACCGCCAACTATTCCAGCATATGTTTTACACAGCAGATGCCCTTCCAGCCCTAACCCAGTACTGGGAAACACCAATACACACTCATTCACACACATACTCATACACTACGCCCAATTTAGTTTATTCAATTCACCTATACCGCATGTCTTTGGACTGTGGGGGAAACCGGAGCACCAACTGTCAAATGCCAACTGGCCCAGCCGACTCGAACCAGTGACCTTCTTGCTGTGAGGCGACAGTGCTAACCACTGAGCCACCATGCTGCCTTCTTTAGAGTTTGCATAGATTATTTTTGGCAATTTGGTAATACTTAAGTCAGTATTAAGTATTTTAAGTTTTCTTTAAGATAAATGAGAATTGCTGGCGAACTTGCTTATATTAAATAATTTAGTTTAATTTGTTTTTATTATTTCAGTTTTTTTATTTTAATTTGAGTACTTTTAGTTTTAATTTAAAGTAAATAAGCTATGGGATGGCGCGGTGGCGCAGTGGGTAGCGCTGTCGCCTCACAGCAAGGTCGCTGGTTCGAGCCTCGGCTGGGTCAGTTGGCATTTCTGTGTGGAGTTTGCATGTTCTCCCCGTGTTGGCGTGGGTTTCCTCCGGGTGCTCCGGTTTCCCCCACAAGTCCAAAAACATGTGGTATAGGTGAATTGGGTAAGCTAAATTGTCCGTAGTGTGTATGTGTGTGAATGGGACAGGAGTGTATGGGTGTTTCCCAGTGATGGGTTGCAGCTGGAAGGGCATCTGCTGCGTAAAACATATGCTGGATAAGTTGGCGGTTCATTCCGCTGTGGCGACCCGAGATTAATAAAGGGAGTAAGCCGAAAAGAAAATGAATGAATGAATAAATAAGGTATTTTTTGCCAACCAGATAATATAAAATGTTTACATAATTAACACTTTTATTAAACTTATATTCATTAATTTTATTAAAGAAACAAATGTAATTTAGTTTTGATTAACAATAACCGTTTCAGTCTAGAAACAGTTTTTTGCTGCTTGTTCAAACTACTTATTTAAAATGAGCTGAAACAATTCTACAGTTCTTGAGTTTTTTTAGGGACAACTTAATTGTTTTTTGTTCAATCAACTTAACATTGTAAAAACCTTTAAGTTAAATTAATCGATTTGTGTTGAGACGAGATGAAGGGATTGTGTGGAACCCAGCATTTTTACAGTGTATATTTATAAATGTGTTATAAGTAATCTATATATAAAAATAAATCCTGTTTGTTGCTGCTCAAACCAGGATACATGTTTGTTTGTTTGTTTGTTTGTTTTTTTCAGATTATAATTCACTGTTTTAAAACCCTGTTGGTATTTCTTAACTTTGATATTTCACTTTTTGAGTTTTAATTGCGCTAATGATTTTTGCTGGTCTAATGTACAGTATAATTGTGGTAAGAGTGGCCTCTCATGGTCAGATTACAGTGTAGCAAAAATAAATAATGAGACACTGATGGTTTTAACTTTGTGCTACACAAAAACAATACAACTTCTCTACCACCAACAAATAAAAATGAGTGCCTGTTCCAAATAAAAACGAAATAATAACTCATTTCCAGAGAAGACGTTTAATCAAAATCTCAAGCAAACTTTTGTCTTTATAGCACAAACTAACAATTTAGTTACAAAATACACTCCTCAGCTTTATTGAAGAATAATGATTCAATTCATTCTTAATAATAATACTGTGATTAACTGCATAGACAAAGCTTAGACTGTACAAGAAAAAAAGAAAAGAAAAGAAAAAGGCAGATTGTCAAGATCTATTTTTCAAGGTTGCTTCAACATCAAAACCCATAATCCTGTTTTATGTTCAACCATGAATAACATAAAAAGCCGAATGAATCAGATAATCCACTAATATCAAGCAAGTATTTTCTGTTCCATACAGTATATGAATTTTTCCTATCAGTCATTTAAACACTGAATCAAATAATAAGTCACAATCAAGTCTTGCATCCCATGAGACAACACAAGGCCTATAAATGCCCTTGTTTGATAACATCATGATATTGACGGAGAATAACGATAAGCATAAAAAAGTTTTGATTGGATTTAAAATGACTTTAAAATTAGAATATTAATGCATTATATTTGCTGAAAAAATACACTTAATGCTTATTTTATTACAGCAGGTTATCTGGGCATCTCATTATACTTTCAATGATGATTTGACTGTAAGTATGTAAGTAATTAAAATGATCTAACAGTAAAATAACGGTAAAATAAACTGACTGTAGATGCATTCACCTGTCGAGACTCATGGCAGTCATGACTGCAGCACAGGCCACCTGGTTGCAGTTGTCCAGAGAGGTGATGATGGTGCAGAGGCTGCTGCCGAACACCCAGTGCCCCCCACGTGCCCACTGGTGAATCAGGAAAGGCATGACGGTCACGTGCACCAGATCGGCCACTGCTAAGTTCCCAACATACACGTCCGGCACTGTCTTTTTGGCAGACCTGCAAGAAAGAATTGTGATGATGTTTGGGCCCTTGGTGAGACAAAACAGCAAGTTAATGTGTGAAGAAGAACAAAAAAAGCGCAAGCAGCAATAAACATGGACAGCAGTCTGAGGTCGGGTCATGGCTGTTTTCTCAGAGTAGCAGAATAGCAGTGAAATCACTAATTAGCCACTCTCTAGGGCTAATTAAAATGGATTTTTGTAGGATTGAGAAGACCTTGTTATTAGCGACAATAACGGCCATTTAATAAGCCACAGGAACAAACTTCTTGTGTTCACATTTGTGCGCACATTACATGAACACTTCTATTAAGACTTGTATGGCTTTATATAATCTAAATGATGTCTCTTACTGAAAATTGCACAGTTTTTGACGTCAAATGGTTGCATTTTGAGATTCTCTGAAAATAAAATGCCACGTTGACATGATGCCACGTTGTGTGACTTTTGGTTGTAATTTCCAGTCAAAGGGCAACAGGAAGAGTATTGTAAGTCTTCACTGCATTACTAGTGATAAGAGGAGAAAACAATGAAAGATGCCATGTGGATGAATAAAATTTCCTTAAGATCCATATTTTGGTTCCCTCTACTTTAGCACTGATGATTTTGAGGCTTTTATAGATCACGAAAGAGTTAGCAGGTGGTGATGGATAAAAGAACATACTATAACCAAATTCTATACACTGAAAAAAATTATTAATTGGTAACTTTTTTAAAGTAACTGCTTGCAAACAATTTATATGGGCTGAATTTCATGAAACAAATAAAGTTGAACACTACTAAATTTAATTTGTTTGTTTAAATTCAGCCCAGGGCGACGCGGTGGCGCAGTGGGTAGCACGTTCGCCTCACAGCAAGAAGGTCGCTGGTTCGAGCCTCGGCTGGGTCAGTTGGCATTTCTGTGTGGAGTTTGCATGTTCTCCCCGTGTTCGCGTGGGTTTCCTCCGGGTGCTCCGGTTTCCCCCACAAGTCCAAAGACATGCGGTATAGGTGAATTGGGTAAGCTAAAATTGTCCATAGTGTATGTGTGTGAATGGGTGTGTATGGATGTTTCCCAGAGATGGGTTGCGGCTGGAAGGGCATCCGCTGCGTAAAACATATGCTGGATAAGTTGGCGGTTCATCCCGCTGTGGCGACCCCAGATTAATAAAGGGACTAAGCCGAAAAGAAAATGAATGAATGAATGAAATTCAGCCCATGTAAATTGCTTGCAACCAGTTACCTTGAAACAATTTAGTAAATCCAATGAATCTTTTTTTTTTCAGTGCACCATCAATTTTTCCACACAAGGAATCAAGGAACATTGAGTTAGTCTGTGCTGAGAGAAAGCAAAGACAAGAAACACTGGATGTCATCTTGGCTTGAAGCAAGCATGAAGCCCCTATAGGAGAAAATTGATTCATCAAGTCAGTAAATGCATGGTATATAAATTAAATGGGACTTTATATATGCAAACATGGATTTTAGCAAACAATAGTAAACCTCAATCATACAAAACATAATTTCCTAACAATAAATATGTGGCCAGTGAAAAAGCTTCCTTGGTAAACTCTCACCCAGTTAATAAACACTTTTGTAGTGTTTCTAGTGTGTTTTCTAGTGTGCCTAACGAATATCATTAGATATGGTTCCAGTTGTATTTTCACGTGAGCCTGGTACATTGCAGCATGATTAAAACCCAGAATTCTAGTCAGGTTTGACAACTGTGCTGAGCCGTGCTGGTAGAGCATGTTTGCATGTTAGGTCACTACTCTGTAACTCCATAGCTGACTATAAGAGGACGCACACTTTTTCTTTTTTGCCCATGTTATTTAACTAAGTAACTAAGTAAATGGCAAATAGAAAAGGAGTCCCAAAAGCAGAAATATCTGATTATAAGAAAAGAGAATGATTCAGCTTGATAGAGGAAAAGTGGCTAATGTCATTCATCAACACAACAAAGATCATGTCAAGCCCTGCTTTGAGGTAAAAAAAAAAAAAAATGAAAAAATGTCTTTTCAATGATATATGTAATATGAACTTCAAGATGTCTCCCTCACTGTTGAGAGCCATATTTAAATTTGTGTCTTCTCAAAAACAAAAATAAACACACAACAAATAATATGATCTTAGCACTGTGGATACAAAAACTGTGAAATTCACCAGCATCATGTGTAGTTCTGTGTATATCTGGCTATGAGAAACTATAGTTTGAGTTTATGCATTTCTTTGCATGGTCCATTGACTTTACAGTACAGAAAAGCTCTTTCTGTGTTAATTATCTTTAACATTATCAGCATTCATTTCATGTGGCATAAAATTGAAGAAAGCCTTTTGGGTGTTCATGTAAATGTAACATTTTCCCCATCAAAAACATATCAAGACCTTAATCTATAGGAAGTCAATAAAGTGCAATGAAGTGCAAACACTGTTCCTCCAATGGCAAATTCATAAATAAATACAAATATTATATATAGCCCCATTAAAAAGGCAATCATTCATTTCCAGTGCCATGGTGTACTAATCATAACTTCCACAACACTAAAGTTAAATCATTCAAATAATAGTATCATATAATGGAGTGATTTAATTCAATGTGATTAAGAGAAGTAGTTTATATAGTAAATTAAATGATTTGCAAATAAAATTTATTTTGCTTGAAAAGTGAATCATCAATGTACAGTGGTAAAATCCTATATTTGTTTCCATTCACTCTGAATGTTTTTTATTAACCACCTTTTCACAGGTAGCCATTCATAGAAAGATAAAACATCATTCAAGGCTTTAATCAACATGTCATTGAGTAAATCCATTGATTTTTAATTATGCAAACAAACATAAAAAGACGCAAGGCTTTCCTCATGAACATGTAAACCCACCTTAGAATAGTCACCAAAACAAGAACATTTCCAACAAGCCCGGTGGAGCACAGAAATCCAATAAACGCGGGAAGGATTTTGGTTTCGGTGACATGAACAATATTATAATATTCGTCGGCTGGATGTCCAGCTGTAGTCTCATTAGCGCGCGTGCCGTTCTCCAATTTCAGCGTAAAGTTCCAAACAACAGGTTCCAACTCCACCATGGCGTTCATCACTTGCGCTTCATTCTGCTCGACGAGAATGCGCTGAAATGGAGTATCTCCACGCGTACTAGTATATCCATGTGGTGGGTTTCAACGTTTTCATCACACTAGATAATGCGCACTGGGGGTCTCCAGTCTAACCAGAGCGCGCGCGCAGCACCTTCAAAAGAGTCCGTGACGCACAACACATCCATATAACTGACAGGTAGGCTACAAGGGACTTTACGAGATTTTATAACACATCCGGTCCCTCTTTAAGCGATAATCAAACATCTCAACATCAACAGCGCTTCATAACGTTGATTATTTGCACTTAAGCAAATATAATAAAAAGACTACTGTTATATAGCCTATATCCATATTAATTTTTGGCCTCTTTATTATATATACTGTATATAATCACCCTATTTCTTTCTTCAAAATATTTCTTGAATTTAACTACAGTTTTACAAGGATAGTAAACTGGACTTGTGTTCATTATTCAAGCACATATTTGATTTAATATTTAACCGACGATTCAACTTTTTAATGTTTGCTGTTTTACATGTTCTGGTCAAAAAATCTTGTTGAATTCACACTCAGATGTGTGCTTTTAAAATATGAAGATATTCAGATGAAGAAGACTCTGAATGCCATCTGAAATTTGAGTATTTTTCTTCAGGCTCTTGTGTGTAGGTTCCGTCACGTTTATGTTGATTAATAGTTTATTTTCAGTAAGTAAACATAAACATAGGAGGCATAAAAAATGCTCCTTTTAAGAATATTTCAGACAGCACTAAGAGGCTTTTTCACCTGAACTCTTAGCATTTGAGCAGTAAGTACACCTAATGAAAGTATACTAAAGTGCACTTCTTTTCCACAAGCATGTATCTATACACTCAAAAAAATATTGTTTGCTGTTTGCTCAATCTACTTATTTAAAATGAGCTGAAACAACACAATTCTTCAGTTTTTTTTAGGACAACTTAATTGTTTTATGTTCAATCCACTTAAATTTGTAAAAACTAATAAGTTAACATAATTCTTTTAAGTTGTCCAAACACAAACCCAACATATTTTACAGTGTAGTGAGTGCAGCACATGCTCAACACAGCTGAAACATACAAAAAGAAAACCAATGCAAGGTTAGCAGATCAATATTAAAGGCCACAAAATGACTCAAAATAGATTTGGCTTTCTACATATACATGCTATAAAATTTCTCATCATTTCACATGTTAGTGCTTTAACAAATACTCTACATTTGACATTTTACATGTTGCACATAGGCTACATGTAATATTCATGCAGTTTCTGGCAAAGTAATTAATAACCTTGGCATTGCTAGCGCTAAACTATTTTGAGCTCAACAGAAACAACAAGAACAACACAACCTCATAAACCCACGGTATGAACATTTCTGCTGGGAAAATTATGCAACAAGCACCAGTTAGGTATAGTATTCATGATGCACAACAATAGCTCTCAGAAAATTACTAGTTGAATCTTGTAATTACAGTCAATCGAAAAGGGTGGAAATGCACTTAAGAGTCTTAATGAAAATTAAACATTGCCATCATGCAGTGTTCCTTTATAACGTTTCCTTTATAATGCGTCATCAGTACATCATAAAGTATACATTGAATAAATTTCATACAAGTAAACATTTCCTTATAACAGTCATCTTACATCATTTTGCTTTTCAAAACGAAATATCAGAGGTCTGTGAACTTTTCACCAGTGTAAACTCTTTATTTAGGTTTCTTTAAAGAGTTAGTTCAACCAAAAATGAAAATTCGGTTATTAATTACTCACCCTCGTGTTGTTCCAATTCCCTTAGACCTTTAATCATCTTCAGAACACAAATTAAGATATTTTAGGTTAAATATGAGATCTCTCCATTCCTCAAGTGACAAATCAAGGGTTCTTGGAGCTTCATATAATTACAGTTGAACCACTGAAGTCACATGGAATGTTTTGACAATGTTTTGGTTCCTTTTCTGGACTTTGAACATCTCATGATCCCTGCTGTCTATGTAGGGTCAAGGGTTTCATCTAAAATATCTTAATTTGTGTTCCAAAATGAAAAAAGGAATACAATGAAGTTGAGTAACACAATTTAAATGTTTGGGTGAATTAATCCCTTAAGCACTTCTTCATCTGCTTTAACAATGCTCTAAACAAGGCAGTTTCTCATTAAACATGATCAATATGCAAATCCCACTATGGCAATGACATAAACGGGCAGAAAAAGAATGTAGCCTTCGATTAGGATTGAGGGTTTGAAATGTGAAAATAGGGTTTGTCTGTTTGAAATAGACTGCATTCTTTTTTTAAAGTGATTCCCGGAAGAATGGTATTTTTTTAAGCGGCGTTTAGTTAAATGTGCAACAAATTGCAGTAATTCAGACATCTGGTGTCCCACTGAGAGTCCAGCAGATAAATGCACTGAGCTCTGCTATCTGAATCTCTAATTAAACACTCAGTGATCTGCACTGCACTTTATATATAATGGAATATTGCGTGGGTTTAACAAAATTTATCTGGACATAGAGGAAGCGCTGTAATAAATGCAGCGTTTGAACTGATGGCAGGAAATGAACGAATGTTACACATGCACTCTGTTTGGAAAGCAAGATCTACTGTATTTGATCTGCCTAATAAAACGAGAATTAAAAAGACAACAAAGACTTCAGAAAGCATACAGTACTAAGTGCAATGGCATTACAGATGCCTTTTGAAGCACTCAGTTGGCAGCCATGATGGCTCATTAAGTTTTGTTGCCGATGTTTTTTTTTAACATAATCACTTTAACAGCTTCAGTGACTACTACATGTAATATCTAACGTAAATGCTTAAGGTGTTATAATAATATCTCTACTTTGTATATCTGGTAGCAGAATAACAGTTTTAATGAAGATAAAAATGTAAAATTAGATATGAATAAGTGAATTTAATTAATGGCCTTGCACAGCACAGTTATTTTTATAGCCTAACACAAGCTGTCTTAATATAGCCTGAGAATCAAACAAACTAGCTTGTATAATTATCATGAACAGTGCTGTACTGTATGCATAGAAATATTAACATGCATTACATAAACGTTTTCATACAATCTAATAAATAACACAATTCTCTTTATAAAATCACAATGAATCACATTTTATTAAGGATATTTTTGGTTTACAGTACTGTTTGCATATAATCATTACTAGCATCACACTTAAAACAGAGTTTTAAAAATAAATGTCAGCTTATTATGATTTTTTTTATGAATCTCACTGTGGTCTGTGTATTTTGGGTGGTCATAGTTTACACGTTTGGACGATCATGGCGTTCTCAGGCCAGCTGTATGAGTCCACAGCAAACTCTTCGTAGTCTGTGCTATAGATGAGTGAACGAATGAAAGCATCTTTATCGTGCGGCTCCGGGTGCAGTGCAGCCAGTTTGTGCTCGTATGCATACTCCACGATCTGCCACGAGACACATAAAATGAATGTTAAACATAAACAATCTGTAAACAGTGACATGCTTAAAGCCCAGTGGCAGATTAAGCCCACCTTCACAGCCAGTTTGATGGAAACTTCCTGAATGCTGCAGAGAGGAGGATACAGGCGACCCTCTGCGAGATCCTTGTCAGTCACCAGTTCTGCTATAGCCTGTACACACAGACAAACTGAGGATTATGGACTTTAATATGTGGATATTATGTCTACACCAGTTTTACCTTCACTAGTCCCATTTTCTGATAGAACTGCATAAATTATTCATCCTGGTTTTCCATTGCTTACACACACATGGATTTGTTAGGGAGAAATGATGAATTTTTTTTTACTGCGTTTAAGGCGCCATGTAATGAAAGTCTGAATAAATATACGCTCCTCCTTTAACATTTTTGCATAAAATGTTTGTATACATGTATTTTCTGTACTAAAAGTGCATTTAATTTTTGTTAATAACTCATTCATTCATTCATTCATTTTCTTTTCGGCTTAGTCCCTTTATTAATCTGGGGTCGCCACAGCGGGATGAACCGCCAACTTATCCAGCATATGTTTTACGCAGCGGATGCCCTTCCAGCTGCAACCCATCTCTGGGAAACATTCATACACACCCATTCACACACATACACTACGGACAATTTTAGCTTACCCAATTCACCTATACCGCATGTCTTTGGACTTGTGGGGGAAACCGGAGCACCCGGAGGAAACCCACGCGAACACGGGGAGAACATGCAAACTCCACACAGAAATGCCAACTGACCCAGCCGAGGCTCGAACCAGCGACCTTCTTGCTGTGAGGCGAACGTGCTAGCCACTGCGCCACTGCGTCGCCTTGTTAATAACTAAATTTGAAAAAATATGTTTAATATATTTGTATGTCAATTGATAATTATGTACCCTCTCCTCCTTTTTTCTCTTTTATTTAATTTTTCTTTTCTCATTTAATCCTTCTTTTTAAGGAATGTGAAGTGATTTTTTTGTCACATAATGAAACTAAATCCTGGTTCTTGCATATACCTGGATATACCTAGGCATAGGTAAATAATAGTTTAGTACATGGAACACAATTGTGTCCTCGTTTTCATGTAAATCCCAAAAGAGTCAAATCCAGGTGAAAAACAGGCCAATCGGAACAAAACTGTAACAGTGAACAGTGCACCTTTGCTACTCACAACTGACGTGCCCTTGAGCAAGGCACAGAACCCTAATTTCTTCCCAGGCACTGAAAGCAAAGTGGCTATTTGAATGTGTGTGTGTCTTACTCCTCGCTCCTAAAGTGGGTGCACTTGAATGTGTCAAATGCAGAGGACCAATTTCAAGTATGGGTAACCACACATGGCAATATCGTCACTCCATTTCAAAGGTAGAATGAGGAGAACAGAATTGCAGAGGATGGAGTCCCGTCAGATCATTGTGCCAAAGGAACTTGCCAAGTTTTGTAACAATATGCCAATAGGAAATCGAAAATATAGCATTTTACAACAAAATTCAAAATGGCCAACACACAAAGATTGGGTATTGTTTGACTCTATTGTTTGATCTATAGAGTGAGCCAGAGTATACTGCTCTGAATCTATAGAGGCCAGTATTTATAACCATGTTTGGCCAAAGCATTCAGAAGGTATAAGCTATATATATATATATATATATATATATAAATTTTTTGATATCTCCTGATCATTGGAGAGCTTTTTTATGAAAACAGTAATCGTCGTTTCACATCTGAATACGCAGGGACAAATCAACTTTAACTGAATTACGAGTAAATGCCACAAATAATGAAAGATTTGTTAATGCACTGACAAACAATTTGCCGATTTGAATGTTATCACTCGAGTGTTATCAGTGATTATCAGCTGATAGATGTGGGCCAGTAGGGGCCTTCTGCGCCTACTGGTAGGCTCAGAAGGCTGTTATCATCCATCCACATGGTTAATCAGCCATAGATCACATACGGTTGAAGCCGGAAGTTAACAAGAATTATTTATATTATTTATTAATTTTCCCATTAATTGTATTTTATTAATGTCTACCACAACCCAAACCCAACCATCACAGTAATGTAAAAACAGATCTGGATCTGGAGTCTTCTCTATTAGTATATAGCTGATTAACCATGTGGATGGATGATAACAGCCTTCTGAGCCTACCAGTAGGCGCAGAAGGCCCCTACTGGCACATATCTATTAGCTGATAGTCACTGATAACGCCAATTCAATCGAGTGATAACATTCGAAGCGGGTGAAAAAAAAACAATAAAAAGGCATTTTCTTGAAAAATTTACTTTCTGTTCTATGTTTTACAACTTTAAACAAAATTTGTATAGATTATAATAGTATATATAATGCTAACCCAGTACTGTATAGTATAAACAGAAATAACAACACCCATGGTCAATATGACTGCCAGAAAGTCTTGCAGCTTTAATTAAACTAAACTAAAGAACAATCATTCCTTTATTGTGCTCCTCTCACAGATCATTTCTTTCTTTGCACATATTAAAAACCGCCCATGGCTTTTGGCTCCATTAGAGTTACAACAACCTTGACCACTAATAACAACAAGCCACAATAAATCCCAATTAGCTTTAGTCATTTTCCAATTTTGTACTAAGACTTTTTGACACCTAAATACAACAATATTGTCTAGCCACAGCACCAGTTGTATTCTAGTTGCTCCTAATCTTATTTGCTGTATTTACATTCATTTCACATTTCTCTCAGTTGATTTGTTTTATACACAAAATTACCATTTCAGGTCACATTAGCTTGCTTCAGTAAGTGACCTCCATAAAGCTCAACAGTCCTGAAGCGCAACTTATCAAAATACACAAAAGAGTAGTTTGACCGTCGGGGGCTAGAAAATTAAGCATTCCCTCCCGCTGTCCGATGCTGTTTGAAGTTCAGACCTGCAGCTTCTCTGGATCGGTCCACAGACTATAGCAGCAGTGAGTAAGTACATCATTCCACTCTGAGCTGCTCTGAAGAGATAAAACTCTGTCTGTGGCACATGCTGATACAACATTTAGGCATGTATGGTATGGCCTTGGCTAAGTTTTTTCATGAAGAAATTGTCTGTCTCCAGGACAATTGTGACTCATTGAAATTCAAAGCAACCTTCTTGTTTCCGCTGTCTGATGCAACCATTCACAGTACCAAACTATATTATTTTCTGACTGACAGATGAAGTGCAGAAGAGAACATTTTGAATAATATCAGGAAAATACAAGGTGACACTCTGTACACTGATAAGATAGGGCAGGTTTGCATATTGCAATGTGGTTTTTGTTAAGTCTGAGCATGTACTGTAAATGTACAAAATGCAGGGCTAGGGAGAAAATACTTTACGAATGAATAAAACTTGATAATGTGCACACTGTTCAACTGCTTGTTAATGCAAATATCTAAACAGTCAATCGCTAGGCAGGAACTCAATGCATTTAGGCATGTAAATGTGATCCAGAAGATCTGCTGAAGTTCAAACCAAGCATCAGGTTAGGCAAGAAAGGTATTTTAAAGGAGTAGTTCATCCAGAATGATTGGTTACCAATGACTTCCATTAGTATTTTTTACTAAACATTCGGATACCAACATTTTTCTAAATATCTTTATTTGTGTTCAACAGAACTAATAAACTCAGAAGTTTGGATCAAGTGGAGGTTAAGTAAATGATGACAGAATTTTCACTACTATTACTAAACTACCCTTTTAGTAACTAAACTAACTACTATTTTTAAACTTTGTATGTGATATGGTTGTGTCAGAAGAGCTTGTCTGAGTATTTCATAAACCCACAACAGTTTACAGGTTTATAAAGGATTATCTAAAAAATAAAATAAAAAAAAAGTGAATGGCAGCTTTGTGAGTGAAAGAGAGTTTTACCAGTCTGGTTTGAGCTGAGAGATTTACATAAGATGTTATCTTTTTCAATGCTGTGTTTACATTTGCCACTTTCATTTGGAATAGCTGGTCCTGATTCCTGCATGTCTTTTTTTCAGTTCCATTACTTTTTATGCAATATAGTACATTCTTACTTTTTTTTTCATTGCAAGAGTTTCTCTTAATCAAGCAATAGCATATATTTGTAGGCAACATACTGCTGGAAGGCAATGTTATAAGGCTAAGGCTATAATATTATATATATTTTATAATATATGATATATAATATAATGATGGTAAGGCTATAAAAAAATGGCAGGCGTGGGAAACTGAGCTTTTTGGTGGCTGTACAAGAATCTCATGCATTTTTCAGAATTTTCCTAAGACAAGAATTTGTTGTTGTTCAATAGTTTTAGGACAACTTTGATGAAAAGTTTTGATCCACAACAAATGTTAACTACTGTATACTATAGTAAGGGCTAGTGAAAGCTGGTTGTATTCCTGGAATAAAGTGACCCAGAATGAAAATTAAACTTTTGCAGTTCGCTGATAATTTACACGTTTGTGTGGACTGGTAGAGGAATGTTTGACGTGTGCATGTAGGCAAATTATACAGCCACCTATGGTAAATAATAATAATAATAATAATTATTATTATTATTACTACTACAATCAAAAATTCTTCAAAACAAAGAAACAATCCAAGCATCAGTAACCTACAAAATATTGCTGCTAGTGATCATAAGTTTTAAAGCCTGATGCATGCTTTTGAAAGTAAGGCTTTTGTGTTAGCAAGAGTTCTGTAATAGAAATTGCTATGGTTACCAAACAGAAAGGATACGATTTTAAAGTTAGGTTCTTTCTGTAATACACCCCCAAATCTCAATCCAATAGCACAACTTTGGAATCTGCTGGAATGGGAAATTCACAAAGGGATGTTTTCAGCACCTTGTCGAATCTTCATTCATTCATTTTCTTTTCGGCTTAGTCCCTTTATTAATCTGGGGTCGCCACAGCGGGATGAACCGCCAACTTATCCAGCATATGTTTTACGCAGCGGATGCCCTTCCAGCTGCAACCCATCACTGGGAAACATTCATACACACTCATTCACACACATACACTACGGACAATTTAGCTTACCCAATTCACCTATAGCGCATGTCTTTGGACTTGTGGGGGAAACCGGAGCACCCGGAGGAAACCCACGCGAACACGGGGAGAACATGCAAACTCCACACAGAAATGCCAACTGACCCAGCCGAGGCTCGAACCAGTGACCCACTCAAATGAAATTACAAAAACAAATTGTAATCACATACAATCAATCAATACCCAGCACTAATAAAAGATAGAAAAAACAAAATATGTTTAAAAAAATAATGTAAGATTCCAGAAGACAGATTTCAGAAAAATAAATCACCTCAGCTGTAACAAGGAAAACATCCTCAGGGATGTGTCTCATTTCACAAGCAGTGACTCCCAGCCCCACTCCAGGGAACACATACGAGTTGTTTCCTTGACCAGGGTAAAATTTCCTCCCATCGGGAAGAGTTACTGGATCAAAGGGACTTCCACTTGCAAATATCCCCCTACCCTGCAATATAAAACACACGCAGACAAATTAACTCAAACATTTCATGCTCTCACATTAATGTCCACAAGGGCCCTCTTCAACAGCACCTCAGTGAGTGTGTAGCACTGTTCAGCTGTACACTCAGCTTTGCTGGTGGGGTTGCTGAGAGCGAAGATAATAGGATTCTTATTGAAGGATGCCATGGTCTTGATTATCTCTTCTGTGAAAGCACCGGCGATTGCTGCCACCCCTGAAGACATGAAAAACGATTGAGTACTATTGTTCTCACTGGCAGTGCTGGGACAACAACAGTACATATTTAACTACACTATATACATACCAATTATAGCTGTGGGTTTCAGCTTCTTTACAACATCCTCAAGCTTCTTCATTTGTGCATGCTCATGTGCAAACCTCTCTTTCTCATAGGTAAGGTGATCCCGACCCTGAACGGAAGACAGAGGGATGACAATTGACAGTTATAAAAGACAGAAATGATTAAAGGAATATTCCCCAGCTCACTTCACAGATCCTCTACACAGTTATTATACTTAGGTTAACGTAAAATGTATACTTTGGATTAGTAGTTGGATAAGATAAGCCAGAACTCAGTCAAAGCATGGGAATGGAGGTGCTGATATAATGGAAAGTGTGTGAAAAGTTACTTTAGCACACCTAATAATGATCTTTTAAAATAGAATCATATGGCCTCTTTAAATAACGAAGTATATATATATTAGGGTTGTAACAATACTCAAATCAAATAGAAAAATCACGATACACCCCCAACTGTATACAGTACATCGCTGACATATAAATTTGAGGTTTGAGGTTTAGAGTTTAACATCCAAAAATGTTCTTGGAGCTTCGTATTATTACGTATTATTATTAAGATTGTATCAAAGCAGCTTAACATAAAAGTTCTAGTACATTGAAACTGCTTCAGTCCACTTTTCAGAGTTAAAGTTCAGTTTAGTTCAGTTCATTGTAGTCTAAAATTCGCTGCAAACCCGTCGATGCGCAACTCCACAAGTCCCAAACCAAGCAAGCCAGTGGCGACAGTGGCGAGGAGCAAACTTCACCAATTGACGAAAGTGAAGGAAAAAAAACTTGAGAAAACCAGGCTCAGTTGGGCCATTTCTCCTCTGGCCAAACTTCTTAAGAGAGCTCTGGGATTTCATCTAAAACATCTTCATTTGTTCTGAAGATGAATGTGGGTCTCAGGGGTTTGGAACTATATGAGGTTGAGTAATTAAAGCGTCAGGACAAAGATGCACTGGGGTGCTGTTTTTGAACATGTCAGTGTTTACGAATAGATTACATCAAAAAGACCATGAGTAATCTCGACAAACTATACATCAGTTTAAAGCCACAACCCTCAAGGAGCGATTGTAGCTAATTGTTTTTCAATGGGAAGTTTATAAAGAAAGTATTTGCTAAATTTGTAAACAGAATTTTCATTTTTTTTTGTGTGAACCTTTTAATTTTAGTTTACACAGCTGAGTTTACTAAAAACACAAAGCCAAAGTATAAAGTTATTGAAGTTAATAATGATATGATTGCTATAATCATTATTAAGTAAAGAGTACTAATTAATTATAAACTAGCCACAGCCATATCACCCTGCAGCCCAAGACTGGTTACTCACTGAAGCTAAGCAGGGCTGAGCCTGGTCAGTACCTGGATGGCAGACCACATGGGAAATCTAGGTTGCTGTTGGAAGTGGTGTTAGTGAGGCCAGCAGGGGGCGCTCAACCTGCGGTCTGTGTGAGTCCTAATGCCCCAGTAAAGTGAAGGGGACACTATACTGTCAGTGAGCGCCGTCTTTTGGATAAGACATTAAACCGAGATCCTGACTCTCTGTGGTCATTAAAAATCCAATGGCACTTCTCGTAAAGAGTAGGGGTGTAACACCGGTGTCCTGGCCAAATTCCTCTGTCGGCTCTTACCGATCATGGCCTCCCAATCATCCCCATCCACCAATAGCTAGAGTGTGGTGAGTGCACTGGCGCCGTTGTCCTGTGGCTGTCGTCGCATCATCCAAGTGGATGCTGCACACTGGTGGTGGTGTGGAGAGACCCCCCCGCCTCATGATTGTGAAGCGCTTTGGGTGCATAGCTATACACAATAAATGCGCTATATAAATAAACATTACATTACATAAACTCATTTTAATTATAGATTAAGAGAATCCCAAGTGTTTTTGTGCTGGTGTAATTCCAGCTAAATCTGAAATCACACATACTAAATAAACTAAATCTTTAACCTCTGTGAGAAGAACTGAATTCATACGTCATATGGATCAAAAAAGTGAAGTTAGTGCTTGATGACAAAGGGTCCAGCACGATATTTTATTATCTAATAGAATGAATTTTACATTTGTCATGCATGGACTTTTAATAAAAAGTATAAAGTAATATAAATAAATTCCACGTCCTTCTGACAGAAAACAATTATATGTTAGATCAAGTACATAAATACGGTGCAGAGAGACAGAAATGAACAAGACATGAGGAAACAGCAAAAATCATAAAAAACCTTCATCACCATCCTGCCATGAAGCAAGACCATTACTCTAATGAGTTAAAACACATATTGTATGCATCAAAATTTCATTATCACATCCTCTCTGACCTCTTCGTCATTAATAAACTGATAACATCTGAGAATGCTTTTATGTGTTTTTTTGGATGAAGACCTACAGTAATGTTCCTGTTTAATCAATTTAATCAATTAATCAATATAACTGAATAGGAAGAATAGATTCAAACACAAAACAAATGGTGTGTTTAAATCTCAACACTGATGTAAAAACCTCACCTTAACGATGAGTCCTTTAGAGTCCACCATCCAGATTTTCTTTATACACTGCTCACGAGGAAGACCCTCTTTCTCCATCGCCATAACAATCAGCTCACCTATGCCCATTGCAGCCTAAAAACAATCATTTTACACAGTAATTTGAATGACAATCACTTTTGCAGCATTAAATACAGGTAAAGCATCATTCAAATACTAGAACACCTGGCAATACTGTATATGCAGATTAGCAATAACAGTACCTCGCCTGCACCCTGAAAGACAACGGTATGGTCACACATTTTGCTTTTGGTAATGCGAAGGGCAGCCAGGAGTCCTGCCACAGCCACAGCAGCAGTGCCTAGAGGACAAGAAACGAATATATTTCTCTCTAAACTCAGAGGTAAACAAAACAATATGCATAAAAAGATGAGCTGAGCTGAGACTCGGCTCTGGAAGCTCATTAATTGCAGTCATTAAAGTGGAGCTTATGTGAGATGGATTTCTGTAGGAACTGTCAAAGGACCGAGAAAAGCAGCTGTTTGTAGATTCTTACTCTGGTGAAGGTGGAAAAATTCACCTAGAAGTCTAGAGATCTCCTAACTGGGGCTGAGTCTGTTAGTATGATTGTATTCTGTCAAGTGTGTTTAGTTAAATTATCATATAAATACACACAAAAACAGTTGGAGAATTGAAGAAACTTTATTTTTGAATGCTCATACATTTTTGAATAATAACCATGCAGCGTCAGCCAACATCTAAGGGGACTGTAGGATTATAAAAACAATTTAATGAATAAATTATTATTACTATATTTAAAAAGTTTAAATCAAAATTAAACTCATGATAAAAAATATTGATGTAATATGAATCACAAAATGAATTAAGGTTAATGTACTATTTTAATATATATTTGTCATATTATTTACATAGCTGCAGCATAAGAACCAGCAATATCTTCTCAATATAGGACTTTTAAAATAGAACCACTAGACTAGACACATCAGACAATATGCTAATTTTATTTGTAATATGAAATGAGCACAGAATCCACAAGAAACCTCAATACCAACAGCTCCCACATGTAGAATAAATTGAAAAGCTCAGCTTGGCTCGCTTCACTGCATTGGACACTTAGGATATGATTAACTGTGTGAACAGTGAGATTAACCTAACATGTTCCACCCAAACGTTTGACTGAAACTCAATTTCAACCAACGTGAATATGCTGAAGTTTCTGATTGGAATGTGTCTACAATGATGACGTAAAAAATAATTAAGAGTGAGAAGGGTTGAAAAGAAAGAGATGGAAAAATGTATTCAATATAAACACCCAGACTTGCAATCGAAATAAAAATACAAAAGGATTAAGCAACAGTATGGCATTACCTTAAGCATAAAAGACTCTTTTAATTGGCCTAAATAACAGGTGTCAAACTCAGTTCCTGGAGGGCCACAGCTCTGAACAGTTTAGCTTTAACCATAATTAAACACATCTGATCAAACTAATTGAGTCCTTCAGGCTTGTTTGAACCTGCTGGTAAGTGTGTTGAAGCAGAGTTGGAACTAAACTCTTCAGGTCTGCGGCCCTCCAATAACTAAGTTTGATACCCCTTGCCTAAATCTACTGCATTTAAAAAATATTTTTATGCAAATGAAACTTAAAAACTACTGTGCAACAGTGTCCATACCTTGGATGTCGTCATTGAATGTGAGGTACTTGTTGCGGTATTTACTCAACAGGCGGAATGCATTAATGTTGGCAAAATCCTCAAACTGGATAAGGCATTTCATCCCATACCTATGCATAACAGAAACATTAATATACAGTATTATTTCTTCAGAATTCAGTAAACAAAACAAAACCAAAGAGTTCACAGTTATTTATGTACTGTAAGAATCATTGTAAAATTTATGATTCTAATTAAAATATTCTAAATCCTCCCAGTCTAGTCTGAATACACTCAAATAACCCAATATCATCTCTTATAAAGGAGCTAGTGAAAGGCACAGTTCACCCAAAAATAAAAATTCTATCATCATGTTCAAAATCTATTTGACCTTCTTTCTTCTGTTGAACACAAAAGAAGATATTTTGAATAATGCTGGTTGCAGGGACATATTGATGTCCATAGTAATTTTTATCCTACTATGGAATTTGATGGGTGGTAGCAACTAGCATTCTTTAAAAAAAAAAACTTATTTAGTGATTAACAGAAGGAAGGATTAAAACCACATGAGGGAGAGTAAACGATGAGATGAATTTCATATTTGGGAGAACTATCCCTTTAAATACACATCTCTTCATCCTGCAGAGGGGGCCATTCAACTGCTCCTGGAGCCCATCACAGATGGGGTGGATCTGGGCGTTCAGAAATGAAGGGGTTTTTCCTTCTCAGTGTGGGCCTGACACTGTTATTGCTGCTTTATAGTTGTTTCCAAAGCCATACACAATTCTCAATGGCCAGAAAAGCAAATAACTCCTCTATGGTCAGTTAGCAAATGATTTGGTAACACCTTGACCTCTGACTCTCTCAAGGAAATACTGAGAAGGAAAACATACCAAATCTATTCACAATCAACAGCAAATGAACTGCACACCGACAAATGAGGGCTCACTTTATGAGATAATAACTTATAACTTATGAGAAAATAAAAAGGGTGTACTGCTGAATGGACGCAGAACAATTGAAAGAATAGAACAATCAAATGATATCCCAAAATGCCCATCATCTTTTGATACAATATTCAAGGTTGCAGACACCCAAACACTGGGTAAACACTGCAGTGTAGCACCATAGAGAGTCAGCCTGTCATTCAAACCAATGCAGAAGAGAAGAGATCTGCATCAATGCCTAGAGCTGTTGTGTATACATATCACTCAAACACACTCAAGGGAAATCGCTCACAGTTTTCATAATGACAGCTGTCTCCTAAAGAATCTATTCATTTCTCTATTTCTGTCTAGTGTGATGACAAGAGGAGAAAAAATACAACGTACAAAGTATAAAAAAAGAAGAAATACAAAGCATATTTTTACTGCATGCATTTCCAGATCATACATATACATCATACACATAAAAAATACAACCATTGACACGCATAGAAACAAAAAATACTATGGAATCAATGTTTTTGTTCTTCATGTTTTAGTCTTCAGTTGTGTTCAACAGAAGAAAGAAACTCAAACAGGTTTGCAACAAGTGGAGGATGAGTAAATGATGACAGAATTTACATTTTTGGATGAAATATGCCTTTGTTCTCAAGTTAAGCCATTGACACTGAATAAAGCATACGAAAAATGTTAATGGTGCTTGAAATTCAAAGAGTGCTCATGATATTCTTTAGAACTTAACATTCATTCATTCATTCATTCATTCATTCATTCATTCATTCATTCATTCCTTCCTTCATTTTCCTTTGGCTTAGTCCCTTTATTCATCAGGGGTCGCAACAGCAGAATGAACTGCCAATTTATCCAGCATATGTTTTACACAAACATATTTTGAGCTTCCAGCTGCAACCCAGTACTGGGAAATATCCATACACACATACTCTATGGGCAATTTAGTTTCTTCAATTCACCTATAGCGCATGTCTTTGGACAGTGGGGAAACCGGAGCACCTGGAGGAAACCCATGCCAACACGGGGAGAACATGCAAACTCCACACAGAAATGCCAACTGACCCAGCCGGGACTCGAACCAGCGTCCTTCTTGCTGTGAGGCGACAGTGCTAACTACTGAGCCACCATGTCGCTCTAGAACTTAACATTTCAATTCATAATTGTTTAGAACAACCTGAGCCTGAGCAAATACATAGACTTTAGTTGATCTAATCCTTTAAGTAATACAAAATGGTCAATGTTGTGTGGTCAGACATGCTGAAAAATGACATCAAATCTCCAGTGACTTTCCAACCACAAATCACTTGAGGTAAAAAAAAAAAAGGCAGAATCAGAATCTCATCTAACGTTTTCAATAAACCCCTGTCCCGAATGAAACTAATGAAACTGCAGTCTACACTCTGACATATTTGCAGGACAAAGCAGGAAAGCAGTCAAGAGGGACTAACAGAGTAATAGCTCATGGATCTGGAGGAGAACTTGAGCAGATATAAATAGGTCATAGAGAAAATGAGTCATCTTGCTCTGTGATCTGCTCTTGTGCATGATCTGAGGCTGAAGATGAAAAAAATCTTTGTTAACTGAAAGCCATTTCATATTTGACTGAATAGGTTTAATTATGGATCACACAGTCGTTTAATTTTGGATAAATGTGCATGAGTGAGACAGAAGCTAGCTGACAAAAAGTGTCCATTCGGTGCATTGTGTTCTTATTCTCACCAAAGCTTGTTGTCTTTCTCTGGCGCCTCGTTGAATGAGATCCATAATGCACCTCTGCGTCTGTTGTAAAATTTAAACAAAGAGCTGGCCGGGGGATCAGCTTTACTGGTCCTCTCCACCAAAAAAAAAAAAAATCAGGCCAAACAATGACAGACACACCCAAACACATTGAGAGCTCCAGGAACTCTGTCTCTCCTTATTTGCCTTTACCTCCAGACAGAAGCAGAAAGCGTTGGGGTGTCGAGAGAAGCTCTTTAAGCCAATATTAAATCAACTCAGTGCTCTGGAACAGCTGTGCTATGCTTTTAGAAACAGTAAAAGCCTGAAAAGAATGTTTCTTTGGTACTGTCCGTAGAGTTCTCTGAGTAAACAAATCAACATCTGCGAATAGGGCAACTTTAGGCTGGAACGAGAACTTTAGAAACCCTCCTTTGGAAAATGCTGTTGTGAACACACACCTGTCAATTGAGTCATAGCTGAACAATTAAATTCAGGTAAATTAGCCATGACAAAGCATGACATTACCTCTTTGCTATTTTAATTTATTCCATAGTATTATTAGTAGCAGTAGTGTAATAATAGGATTCAAAAAGGATGTATAATGTACACTACCTGACAAAAGTCTTGTCGTCAATCCGAATTGTAAGAGAAACAAATAATAACTTGACTTCTAGTAGATCATTTGGAAAAGTTGCAGAAGATAGATTTTTCCGATGAATCATCTGTTGAACTGCATCCCAATCATCACAAATACTGCAGAAGACCTACTGGAACCCACATGGACCCAAGATTCTTATAGAAATCAGTCAAGTTTGGTGAAGGAAAAACATGGTTTGGGGTTACATTCAGTATGGGGGCGTGCCCATTACATTACAAACCACAGAAGAGGGCAAATTCTTCAGCAGCATAGCCCTCCTTCTCATAATTCAGCCTCCACATCAAAGTTCCTGAAAGCGAAGAAGATCAAGGTGCTCCAGGATTGTCCAGCTCAATCACCAGACATGAACATTATTGAGCTTGTCTGGGGTAAATGAAGGAGAAGGCATTGATGATGAATCTTGATGAATGAAAAAGAATCTTGATGAACTCTGGGAGTCTTGCAAGAACGATTTCTTTGTCATTCCAGATGACTTTATTAATAAGTTATTTGAGTCATTGCAGAGATGTATGGATGCAGTTGTCCAAGCTCATGGGAGTCATACACGATATTAATTCTTTTTCCACTGCACCATGACTTATATTCTATACTGTACACTATTTCTGTTAAGTGACAAGACTTTTGTCTAAGCAAAGTCAGACCATAATGCCTTAATTAAATAATAAAAAAAAAAAAATGAAGGCATGATCATATCTGATTTTTGTAAAATAAGCGTAATCTAGAGGCCTTTGCCTTTCATATAAGCCACGTCTGATACCAAATGATCAACTAGAAGTCAAGTTATTATTTGTTGTTCTTAAAACTTGGATAGGCGACAAGACTTTTGTCAGGTAGTGTATTAATTATTATTTATTATCATTTACAAATAATATTCATAAGTACTTACAGTATATATTTAAGTTATTTTTTATTTTTAGATATATTTAAAGGCATAGTTCACACAAAACTTAAAATTCTGTCATCATATACTCACCCTTTACTTGAAACATATCTGTTTTAGGTTTGTTTACACAAACAAGTTATAGTTGTTAGTCAATGGTTACAGGGTACATGGTTGAATGAATCATCAAAAAGTTTTTTTTTAAATGCTTGGCAACATTTAAGCAGTGAACTGGAGTAAAAACATAATTTCATAATTAAAAGATTGAATGTTTTTTCTATCCCAAAGTAGCTCTTTGGCCTGTATTGCACTCCTGAGAAATCTTGTCACCCTACATAAACCGTAACTTTCAGAATGACCTCAGTATCCTCAAAGGACACAAAAGCAACATTTGTAAACTTGCACATGACCAACTCCTCATCTCAGAGACAGATGACTATATGCTCAGATCAACACCTGTACGTGTACAGCATTAATTTATTATGTTTACATAAAGACACCCAAAACTGCTATGCACCATGTCTCATAATTCCCAAATCTATTTTTCAGGCAGATGGAAGCCACAGACTGTAGCCAGCAAATTCTATACAAACCATAACACACTTCAGTCTCTGTCTAAATGATCTTAGGACGGAAGCTAGGCTCCATCACTCCTGAAGTGGAATGCAGTAAATGCACTTAGAGCCCACGAGACACTGCTAAACCCATCTTTAACCCATTGCTAACACAACACAACAAGGTCCTTTGTGCCTCCTGCTTTCATTCACTGATGATTTATAACTTGTTTCAGTCCAAGGTCAATTATTGCCCCAAACCAAAGTGCAGCAAAAAAAACCTCTGGATAAAGCACTGAGGTTTGACACTAATCAACCAAAATGTCATTGCAGCACTTGAGCATCCACACACTAACAGAAACACAACACGGCTGTTGGGAATTAAGCATTTCTCATAAAGTGGTTTGCTCAGTCATAACAACAGGGTAGGGAAAAGATAGACGAAAACACAGCCACTTGGTTTAGGTTTAGTGTAATCCTGCTGGGCCCACACACGCTCAGAACATTTGCTGAGATTCAGTCTAAGGATTTAGGTGGAGCTGCCACAATTTCAGAGATTATCTTTAAGCATGCCTAGCACACAGCCCATGGACCTCAAATAAAAAGTCATAGTAATAATCTCTTCCAAACAGATTTTTAACCGAAGATGTAAATCTGTACACACTTATATAGTTATCTTTATGAGAACTTCCCATAAACGTAATGATTTATAAAGTCTACAAACTGTATATTCTATCCCTTCACCCGAACATTACCCCTTAAAATAACACAACTAATTTAATTTATGATTAATGTAAGGAAGCCCTATATGGGGTTATCATTGATGTGGGACAGACAACATGTTTACTCATGGTAAGTTTGGACTCCAGTGCTCTTCTTCAGCACACACAGGCTCCCACGAGACCAGTGGGGTTTCACAAACTTCCTTTTATTAAATCACTCCTTCAAACATCATTCCTCAATTCTCATCTGCTGACAAAAATCAAGCAACATCTCCTAACATGGCTTCCTGGCATTGCCCTGAGATGCCCGGGTTACCATAGCGATAGCTGAAACACCGTCACCATGACGGCTCTGTGAAAGCGACAAGCCCTAATGAAATAATTTGACATGGGAATTGTCCGGGTGCACAGAGGGCCTACAGAAGACAGATACATTTCTGTCTGTTCAGAAAGCGGACGGAAAACAAAGTTAAACCACCACAAACTACTGCAGCACCACAACACTAAATCTGAGAATTAAAACAAACAAAAAAAACTATTCTTGAAGTAGATAATAAAAGAAGTATAACAACCCCCTGTGAAAACACTGTCAGCACTTACTGCTTAAAAAGCTGCTTTTCTTCTGGGACTTTCTATCTTTATATTTGATTGTACACTCTTTAAATGTCAAACAACATCTATGCCTGCTATCTGCTCTAGTTTGTCTTGTCAAAGCCTTTGTGGTGCAGAAAAATGCTTGACAGGAATTGGTGTAATTACTCTTCATCACTTGAGTCCATACTCACACAAAAAGAATTGAAGGGAAACAGAGCACCTGTGGGTTGGTAAACGCAAACCTTTGACAGTTCATCTCATTTAAAGCTACAAAAATATACAGAACACATTTAGTGATTTTCCTTTGTGTTATTATTAAAAAAGTCTGAGATTTGTCTTTCGATGACACTTAAAATTACAACCGTTTCTTCTAAGTCTTTCAAACTTTTGAGCCAGGAAGTTCAGAATTTTCTATGTAATGCAGTTGATTCTGGAGTGTAAATCAACATTATGCTAGTAATGGCAAAGTCATTGGTTCAATTCAAAATGAAATATAAACCATTTCACATTAAATGGCTTTATCTATTCAAGTCGTAACTTTTGCATAATGCATAAAAGTAAATTTAACACACATCCATCAAGCAAACTCTACACGATTCTTCCTGAAGCAATGAGTCTCTGAAATGTAAAATTATAAGAACTTTATTAAAAATCACCAGAACTGTAATCATTTGTTCAGAAGGCAACCTATAATCATTCATTTTCCACCAGCTCTGCATTTTAGGGAAAAGTGATGCTGTTCCCTGTAGTTTCATGTCCACCCCGTTATTATAGAATCATGGCGATATTCTGCCAGCTGGAGGGAAATCAGACACTGGGGTTTTTGAGTTCTGCTTTAAATACAGCCATGTGTGGCAATACGTCCTTATGACAGGCCACACCAGAGCCTAAAGCAACCCAGAGACCTTTGACCAAGACCGAGCGTTCTTGAATGTTAATGGTGTTCACCTGTGAAAGACTTCCAGAGTTGTTCTAATGGTTTCAGCTGGTTGGTTACTTTCTCAGATTTAAAAAAGTCCACCCCAAAATATTTTGGTCTCTAAATACTGAGTGTCCTTCCTTCAATGTATACAGAATTGTTGTAGTAATGCTGTATCCCCAAAACTATAATGAATTAGAAATGTAATAACATTCATCTCCAAAATAACCCATGATTTATTTTCTGGCTAATACAATACAAGTTCTTATAATAAACTAATAGTGATTCTTATATTGGTACTGTATTTATCACTTATTATATTTTTTGTCACTGAAACAGGATTTCCAAGGCTCCTAAACACTAGCAATAAAGTATACTAGCTTTTACTGCACTGTAAAGTTGCAGTTCAAATTAGATTAGTTCAGATTACTCAAATATATGTGAAAGTTGATAGTGTACTAAAAAGGACAGTTCACCCAAAATTGAGCATTTACTCACTATTTACTCAACCTGGTTCATGAGTTTCTTTTTTTCTGTTGAACACAAAAGAAAATATTTTGAAGAATGTTGAACTGCTAACCATTGACTTTCATAGTAGGAAAAGCAAATATACTGACAAGGGTGAGTCAAGGGTGAGTAAATGATGATAGAAATGTCAGTTTTGGGTTAACTATTCCTTTAATGGATAAAAAAAGTTTTGAATTCAAAGTTAGTTCAACCCAAACAGTTGAAAATGAAATTTACAAACCATTTAATCACCCTCAAGTTTTTTTAAAGCCTATCAGTTAAACACAAAATTTATATTTGAATAATGTTGATAACCAAACCATTGACATAGATATTGGCTTCCACTGTTAAAAATTTCCTGTAGAATCTAAAGTAACTTACTGTAAATCAATTACAGCAAAAATAATGTATTTACATGTACAGGATCATTTATCTTGCTGTATATTTATTAACAGTACTGTATATCTTTACTGTATACAGTCATTTTCATAATTTTCACAATTGCAACTTTAAAATACAGTAACTGTCCTACAGTAAAATACAGTTCATATTACAGTTAACAAACGTAACTCAATGGCTACCGTCAACTGTCTGTTTAACAACGTATTTAATTAAATGCATATATTCTTTTGTGTTAAACAAGAAAGAGACAGGTTTGGAACAAGTGCAGGATAAATAAATTATGACAGAAATTAGATTTTTTTTTTTTTGGTGAATGATCCCTTTAATTATTTTACCCAAAGAAAAAACTATTATTTCTGTAAAATTCATCATCTAATTCTGAGCCTTTACCGAGTTATTAAACTATTGGCTTAATATTCAGGTTTTCTGAGTCAACCAGTACTCTGATTATTATTTTAAACCTTTAAAAATCAGTTGCTGATGCATAATAAAGACCTAAAAGCACATGTAATGTTAAATTCTCCATGCTATCAATTCTGAACTCCATCACTCACTGATTTGTAATCTAATATGAAAGACATTAAGTATAGATATTCATTAATAACCAAAGAAAAAAATAACAACACAAAATAATTTTTAAAAGACAAGTTATTTAGTTTAAGTAAATTAAATAACCCAAACTGCCATTTTATGTGAATTTTCAAAGAAAAATGGCAGAAGATCATAAACCATTCTAAGTATCAGGGAGCCCACTGAACCATCAGGTTGCGGGGGCTGGTTATGGGCCGAATTACATCAGCGCATGGCTCAGTATGGAGCAGGATATGTGGGGAGAGAACTGATGAGGCGTGCAGTCAGCGATCCGGTTCGGGTCCCTGCCACTGGAGTCGTCGCTCAGAGCCCGCAAACCTAGAGGCACGCGCTTCACCCCACATTCCTGCAACGCAATGGCTCAGCTATGCTCTCCAGGCATTTCCATCAGCGGCCTGTGGAAGAAGCCTGTGCTGTGCAGGAGGGGTACACCACCGGTTTACTATACCTGTCAGTGATGGCCTTCATAAATTCATCCAGAAGCTCATCGTAGGCCTGTCCACGAACTCTTTTATGCCTCAAACCAATGTACAGTGGGTCCTTCAGAAGTTCCTGTGTTGGGGAAAGAGGAAAAAGAGAGAGATGAAAGTTTTTGCTACACTCAGGCATCAAGAGAGAAACGAAAATACCAATAAACCTCAAAAAGCAAATGTTTATTATGTGCACAGCTCCTTTTTAATTAGATTACATATGGCAATATGGTTACCCTGCAGCTGGATAAACCTCTTACAGTTATTTTTTGCCTGTAAGCGCGTGTTTAAAGGAAAGACAGGCCGAGAACAAGAGAAAGAGTAATGCATGAAGGCATAAAAAGAGACAGAAAGAGGCCAGCATGAGAGGGGAAAAAACAGTGCTGCATTTTCAATTTGGAAGTCTACAGCAGCTGTCGATCTTGTACAGATTTGCAGACATCACACTGTGAACCACGAATGCTATGGGAAAAACAGAAGGGAAGTGGACGTGAGTGTCATATAAAAATACTGGCTGCCCCATCAATGTCAGCGTGCCAGTCAACCGGAAAAGAAAATGAATTAACAGAGCACCTGCATCACTCAGCGGTATACTCATGTGTGCTGCATACTTTACTTCCTTTAAGGCAACTGGTCTGGAATGCTTTCCACATGTTTTGATCATGCCGAAAGAGGAAGTGCTTTCATCAAAACTCATTCCCACATGGCACATCGTATCAGTCGTCATCGTTTCCTCAGTATTAAAGCATCTTTTATCTGATCTGACTATAGAGACAGAGGAAAGAAAAGGAATTATAACTGTGTGAGACTAAAAAGTTCTCCCTGCTCTCTATAACTACAACAGCAATAGGATAGAATACATTGTGCTATTATTGGTTAGAAGATTTTTGAAGTTTAAATATATATATATATATATATATATATATACACATATATATACACACACAGTCAAGCCAGGGCGGTGCGGTGGCGCAGTGCTCCGGTTTCCCCCACAGTCCAAAGACATGTCCTAAGCTAATTTAAATTGTCCGTAGTGTATGTGTGTGAATGAGAATGTATGGGTGTTTCCCAGTGATGGGTTGCGGCTGGAAGGGCATCCGCTGCATAAAACATATTCTGGATAAGTTGGCGGTTCATTCCGCTGTGGCGACCCCTGCTTAATAAAGGGACTAAGCTGAAAAGAAAATGAATGAAATGAATGAACACAGTCAAGCCCGAAATTATTCATACCCCTAGGGTATGAATAGATTTGGGCTACATTTTCTTCTTGGTTCCAATCACTTTCACAAAGCATTTTAAAAGCGCACTAAGTCAAATAAAACTGCCCCGTTACTGATAAGACAGCACCTAATTTTGCTCCTCAGTAATCAATCAGTCATCAATCATATTTTTGGAATTCTTTTTCTTCAACATTAATCAAATTATATAGGTTTCTGGAATAAGTATGACAAAATTGAAGGGCATGTATGTGGTGGCTGGATAATTTCAATGTTTCACCATGAAGTAGCAGGTTGTCTATTTTGTTTCCACTAATTTGTGCAACACTGTGTCTTGATGGTTCACTCAATAATTATTCTGCATAACTGTTATTCTGCTATTCTGTTTTGGTCACCATTGACTTCCATTGTTCATTCATTCATTCATTTTCTTTTCGGCTTAGTCCCTTTATTAATCTGGGGTCGCCACAGCGGGATGAACCGCCAACTTATCCAGCATATGTTTTACGCAGCGGATGCCCTTCCAGCCGCAACCCATCTCTGGGAAACATCCATACACACCCATTCACACACATACACTACGGACAATTTTAGCTTACCCAATTCACCTATACCGCATGTCTTTGGACTTGTGGGGGAAACCGGAGTACCCGGAGGAAACCCACGCGAACACGGGGAGAACATGCAAACTCCACACAGAAATGCCTGACTTCCATTGTATGCACCAAAAAAATGCAATGCTGTAAAATAATGCAAGAATATGAAACATGAGAACCTTGTGTGCGTAACTGCAGGCATGGTGGCTGAAAAAAAACCCCTGAAGGAGACATTTTTCTTCCAGCACTTTGGATTTCTCTTCAAGACATTTACACAACAATTGAGCTCATATAGTGCCCTTAAAAGGGAGGACTGTCTGGTTTCAGGCGGTGGGTGAATTCATCAGTGTGGGAGAGGAATATGGAGAGTGCAGACTGAGATTTGAGACTGTAGGCAGATTTATTGTGTGCTCATAATGCACTTTTAAGTGCACACTCGATTGGATGAAACATACTTCCAGTTACTGTGGTTTGTTGTGACTTTGTTTTTTTAATTTTCAAGACAGTCACTATAAAAGGGGCTTTTTTAACCTAACAGGAACCAAAACAAGCATCAAACGAAGTGGATCATGGTATTTTGTGCAAATATATACAATTGAAAGAGCGGAGCCAAAATAATTTTTCTTTCACTCTTGGGCTGCATGGGAGATATGGCAAAAATCTCATATCACAACATAAGTCATCTGATTTCCCATATCATATATAAAGTATTATGTAACACTGATGAATGGAACATTCTCTGCTGAACCTTAAATTTTTATTACTGGAAAAAAAAGTAATTTTAAATGTTACTTTGTAATTACAGCATATTTCACAATATTAGTGTCTATACTGTATTTTGACTGCACGGTGAGAAGAGATTCAATTTTTTTTATTATTCATTTTACTGACATATATTCCTTCTGCCTTCAAAGGGAAAGAAAAATCCAATAAGGCCATTTCACACCACTCAGACACTTTTGTCAGGTTTTGTCAGATTCACTCAGTTACCAAAGCAATGAAATTTGAGATCTGCTGAGATCTCTTTGCATTCATAACAGGCTTGCTACAGTACTCAATGTTACACTCTGTTCAGTCGCAGTCATTTTTTTCAATATAAAAATAAATGAAACACACAGATTTATTTTTACTATAATACAATTAAAACTAACACTTCAGATTATAAGCTACTGAAACAACAGATACATCTGCACTCACAGGAACCTTGAAGGAAGGTACTCGGCTGAAACAAATCCACCTGAGATAATTCTGCCAACATCTGATCTAAGATCAACACAACTACTCAGAAGCACTCTGGTGAACATGAGTCCTGACTGGTCAGTGGGCGATGAGAGAAAGCCTTTCTCTCTTCGGGATTAATACTGGGTTTTGATGAACCGTGCTTTTTGTGTGTGAACTGTATGTGTATGTCGTCTTTCAGGTGAGATTAAGGCAGAGGAACAGTCAGGGTCTGTTAGCCACAGTCAGAGAAGAATGAGAAAATGAGTGGCAGAGAGAAAAAGAGAGCGACAGAAGGAAAGAGAGGTCTCTTTTCTTATAGGCCACCCACAACCAAAACAAACAGCACTTTGTTTGCAATGACATCATTTGGTTTTCTTTCAGTGTGGGACCATGCGTGTGTACGAGGTCATATGAGGTGACAGCGGCAGAAGGAGAATATGAAGTTTAGCGATGATGAGTAAGAGATGACATAAGAGATTGTATTCCTCTTTTACACAAGAGACACGTAAACAAATGCAGTATCAGACATCTCAGTCTGTTGTCTGGTGGTCTGCAGTCTGTACACAGAAGCCCAGAGGTTTGCATGAAATCCTGCACTGTTTAAACAAGGCACAGTAACCCAGCAACACTCACAAGAGGTGTTTACATAGAGAAACAACAAAAAAGGAAGTTCACAGACAGTGTTTACATGTGTTTGATTGCAATCTGTAAGGGTGTGTGTTTATGTGCGATCTTAAAGAGCGAGATTGTAGCGAGACAGAAGGTTGGTTAGATAAACAAGTGCTAGATTATTCAAAACTTTATAGGTAAGAAGCAATATTTTATAATCAATACGGAACTTAACAGGCAGCCAGTGTAAGGAGGATAAAATTGGGGTGATATGATCATATTGTCAGGTTCTGTGTTTTCCCATGCCCCAGTGTTCCATGTGCTTCTGTTGTTGTCATGTGATTCCTTTGTTCTGTTTCCCGCCGTTTCCTAATGTTCATTAGTTTCACCTGTGTTCCCCTCCTGTGTCCCATTAGCCTGTGTATATCTACCCCTTAGTCTGTCTCCTTCATTGTCGAGTATTGTATTGCCACAACGTGTTGTCCATGTTCCTGTGTCTCCGTCTTCCCGTGTCTCCAGTTTCCAGTGAGCATTATTAATAAATCTACGTATTTTGATAATTCTGTGTTTCGTGCCTTTGTGAGTAAACAACCGTGACAGAATACTTGACCCAAACAAAAAGTGCGGCGTGTTTTCCCCCGTTTTATTTTTATAGTCTTTTTTGCCCCAGTGTTTTCTTTTCCTCTCCCCCGTGTTCCCATGGACCCCATCTACAGCCCCGAATTCCTTCTCCTCCTGCTGGAGCAGGGGGAAAGCAGCCTCGAGGACCATACGAGTTTGTACTTGTCAATAGCGAATACCACCAGCTATCCGGACGACGTGCTCTGCGGGTTTTTCAACACCAGCCTTAACACCGCTTGCAGAGCACGGTCGTCCGAAGATGGTCCTCAGGGCAATTTTGCCTCTTATGTGGAGTGGACACTGGCGAGGAATGGATCGACATTCACCATCTGTGTAGAGGAAGAGCTCGCCAGTGCCACTCCCGATCCAGTGACCAGCCCAACACCACCGATCTGCAGGGAACGTTTGCCAGAGCCCACCGCAGACGGAGAGCCACCCGCAGTGTGCGAGACATCGCCAACAAGAGCGACAGAGCCATATACCACCGTGGAGGAGGAGCTCGAGTATCCGTCTGACCAGGTGCGAGAGCCGGCAACATCACCCAAGGTGGGAGTCCTGGTGGAGATAGAGGGACCGAGCGAGGGTCCCATCCACCCTCCCACTGCTAACGGTGAGCGACCGCTGGACACTGGGAAGTTGCTCATCGACTTCTGGAGCGAAGTCAAGCCCCTTCCGCTGTTTCCAGACAGCAAAGACGTATCTCTGCGTCAACTGTTTCCACACAGTTTTTTAGTTCCCGAGTTTCCCGATGCCCCAAGCTCCAGAGTCATGAGTGACTTCCCACCCATCCCACCCTCTTCGCCTCTACTCACACCTATGACTGCAACCAGTCAACCAGCCCCAGCGCTGCTGCAGCCAGCCAGCCTCCCAGCTCGCCCTCAAGCTCCAGAAGTGGAGCTCGCTCTGAGGTGCTGCCTGCCAGCATCGCCCTCTGGAGGGTGTCGCCCAGCGTCAGCTCCTCCAGCCTCCGAGCTACAGACTCCACCTCGGCCCTTCGACCCTTGTGCTCTGCCATGGCTCCCTCCTCCCTCGTCTCCGCCGTGGACCGTCAGTCCACCAGCTCCACCAGGCTCCCTCGTCCCTCCGGCTCCGCCTTGGTCAGTCGTTGCCCTTCCTACGCCTCTGGACTCCACTCCTCTGGCTGCGCCTCGTCGCTCCGTCCGGCCAGCTACGTCGAGCTCCTCCTTCCCTCCAGCTACGCCTTGGTCCTCTGTCGCTCTGGCTCCGCCGCGGGCTTCCGGACCCCCGCCGTCGCCTCGTTCGCGTGAGCCGTCTGCTCCACCCCGGCCCTCCGGGACCTCGGCGTCACCTTCACCCTACGGCTCTCCGTCTCCTCCTTGGGCTCCAAATCCATCAGCGGCGTCTCCCTCGGTCAGCCCCCTGGAGTCGGCGGCCACTCCTCCTCCATGGCTCCTCCCTTCCTCGACTCCGCCCTGGGCCGTCCTTCTGGCTGTGTCCTGGGTCTTCCTGCTCCAGCTCCCTTCCTGGTTTCTCCCTCCTAAGACTCCTCCCTGGCCCCCTCCCATCCTCCCTTATATTATATTAAAGGCGCGAGGACGCGCCTTCAAAGGGGGTGGGGGGTGGGGGTAATGTCAGGTTCTGTGTTTTCCCTTGCCCCAGTGTTCCATGTGCTTCTGTTGTTGTCATGTGATTCCTTTGTTCTGTTTCCCGCCGTTTCCTAATGTTCATTAGTTTCACCTGTGTTCCCCTCCTGTGTCCCATTAGCCTGTGTATATCTACCCCTTAGTCTGTCTCCTTCATTGTCGAGTATTGTATTGCCACAACGTGTTGTCCATGTTCCTGTGTCTCCGTCTTCCCGTGTCTCCAGTTTCCAGTGAGTGTTATTAAAAAATCTACGTATTTTGATAATTCGTGTTTCGTGCCTTTGTGAGTAAACAACCGTGACACATATTTTCTAGACCTGGTAAGAACTCTGGCAGCTGCATTTTGAACTAGCTGAAGTTTATTAATAGAGGATGCTGGGCAACCAGTGAAAAGAGCATTACAGTAATCCAGCCTAGAAGTCATGAAAGCATGAACTAGTTTTTCTGCATCTGAGCTGGATAGCATACTTCGTAACTTAGCGATATTTCTCAGATGAAAGAAGGCGGTTTTTGTGACATGGCAGATATGATTTTCAAAAGTTAAATTGCTGTCTAGTATAACACCCAGATCTTTTACAGTAGAGCTAAAGCTAACTTTGTGTCCCTCTAATTGCAGGTCGAGTTGTGAGATCTGCTGTGTACAGGATTTAGGCCCAATAAGTAATAATTCTGTTTTGTCTGAATTTAAGAGAAGGAAATTGTTGGTCATCCAGTCTTTAACATCTTTAATACATTCAGTTAGCTTAGACAGTTCAGATGTCTCATCAGGTTTTGTTGAAATATATAATTGAGTATCATCTGCATAGCAGTGAAAGCTGATCCCGTGGCTTCTTATAATGTCTCCCAGGGGTAGCATGTATATTGTGAACAGCAAAGGGCCTAAAACTGATCCTTGAGGCACCCCATACTGTACTGGCCTGACCTGTGAAAGCTGTCCATTTATATTCACAAACTCGTAACGGTCAGTTAAGTATGACTTAAACCATTGTAGAGCCTGTCCCTGGACACCTGTAGAATTTAAGCGATCTATGAGGATATTGTGGTCGATGGTGTCAAATGCAGCACTAAGATCAAGTAAAACTAATAACGAGATGAACCCTTGGTCAGCAGCTAAGAGTAAATCGTTGGTTATTTTCACTAATGCAGTTTCTGTACTGTGATGAGGCCTGAAACCTGACTGAAACACTTCAAAAACATTGTTCATCTGCAGAAAGAAGCATAATTGCGCAGAAACAACTTTTTCTAGTATTTTAGACGTAAATGGAAGATTTGAAATAGGCCTATAATTAGCTTATAATAAGTTGTTGGGGTCCAGTTGTGGTTTCTTAATAATAGGCTTAATAACAGCTAGCTTGAAAGGATTTGGAACATGGCCTAAAGATAGAGAAGAGTTGATGAGGTTAAGAAGAAGTTCTCCAATTACAGGTAGCAATTCTTTCAGTAATTCAGTTGGAATTGGGTCTAACATACATGTAGCTAGTTTAGAAGCATTTATAAGTTTAGCTCTTCCTGTTCTATGATTTTGAAGCACTGTAGATTATTTTGGTTCAGTGGAATGTTTAATGGATCTGAAGTATAAGGCGTTGCTGAAAATTTAACATATTCTATTTTCTGTCTGAAGCCTTCTATTTTATCACTGAAGAAATTTATGAAGTCATCGCTACTAATTTGCGGTGGGACATTTTGTTCCAAAGATGACCAATTATTTGTTAATTTAGCAATGGTGTTAAATAAAAATCTAGGATTGTTATGATTATTTTCTATCAGTTTGCGGAGGTGCTCAGCCCATGCGGATTTTAGAGCCCTCCTATAGGTGGACATACTATCTTTGTACGCAATTCTAAAGACCTCTAATTTAGTTTTTTCCACTTACGTTCCAGGGCACGGGTTGCTGTTTTGAGAGCGCGAGTATGACTGTTATACCATGGTGTAGTTTTATTCTCTCT
>CAIGQV010001633.1:15669767-15714492 GCA_903798115.1 Danio jaintianensis
CACACACACACACACACACACACACAGCTGTGGTGGGACAAGCCGTGAATGAATACATCAATCATTAGATCTGTCATCTCTTCAAAATATCCTGAAAACAAGGTCTTAATTACCTCAAACAAAGTCAGCCAAATAGTGCAGCAGCAAAAGTCCTTTAGTATTAGACTTTGAAGGACTGAAGACTAAACAGTAACCAATGTGAGCGGATATGAAAAACTGCGTATATTCTGTCTGTCTACTCTGAAACCACTTTAATAACGAAAGCCAGCACTTTATCGCGAACACATTAGCCCAGACAGCGTGAAATAAACAAATAAATAAAAGTTGAACCAAAACAACTGATAAATGAAATTAAATTGGGAAAAAAACCCTCTTCATTCCTCCAGCTGAAATCACTTGGAGGCAGATGCAGACAGGGCAGGGGGCCGAAATCTAGAGTCAACTCGTTGAAAGTGTTTTGATGCCTGAAGGTATGTTGAATAGCTGACTGGCCACTCTGAATTTAGCAGCAGCAGTCATGCTTGATACTGAAGCACAGCTGAATGGGAAAAGTGAGTCAGAGAGTAGTTACACAACAGTGTTAATGTGCTCTGACTCTCTTACTCATTTTATGAGCTTTTGTACAGACCTACACAAGTGTGAAGTTTTCTGATCGATTGAGGAAATTAAAATTTTATTGTAAACTGTTGACATGGCAAATGGACCTCTTCTGATGGCTTGAAACAATTAGTTGTCAATTAATGTGTGACAATGAATCTTGGCTGGAATATGTTATCCTGGAATATGTTTAAAGGAACACTCCACTATTTTTGAAAATAGGCTCAATTTATAATTGCCCTAGAGTTAAACAACTGAATTTTAGCATTTTTTAATCCATTCAGCCGATCTTTGGGTCTGGCGGGAGCACTTTTAGCTTAGTTTAGCATAGATAATTGAATAATTAGACATAAGATAATTGATTAGACCATTAGCATCTCACTCAAAATGACTAAAGAGTTGCAATAATTTTCCTAAGAGGCAGTAAGCTTAACTATTGTTACATCGTGTACTAAGAAAAATTAAAAGTAGCTATTTTCTAGGCCGATAAGTTTATGAACTATAGTATACTCTCATTCCTGTGTAATAATCATTGAACTTTGCTGCTATACCATTGCCACAGCAGGCACAATGATATTACACGGTGCCTGAAAATGGGGCCTTAGTGAGAAACAATTCAGAACATATTTACTTTGGTACAGCAGTAAAAAATAATCCTCATATTTTTGTTTTTAAAGGCCAGTAGATTCACCAAAGAAAAAATACTAGTATTGTGAATGCATTACAACTCAAAATAACTTTTATATTTAAATATAGTTTATTATTAGCCCAGTCTAATCAAAATTCTAATTAAATCCATTAAATTAATCAAATTAAACAAATTTGAGAGTTGAAGCACAAAGCTTAAACAAAATAAAACAACAAAAAATGTTATGATGCCTGAAACTCAAGTTTTTCTTTCTTTCTTTCTTTCTTTCTTTCTTTCTTTCTTTCTTTCTTTCTTTCTTTCTTTCTTTATCATATCGCTAACAGTCTATGCATGTGCAAGTATTTGAAATCTAAATTTTTGTGTTGTCAATATGCTCCTTTTTATATAAGCCTATTGTGTGTGTACGTGCATGTTTGTATATTTATAACCAATAACCAATATTTGGATAGTGGGGGTTGCAAACCCCTGCACTGCTCTTTTGAGGGTCATGGGCTGAAAAGTTTGGGAACCTCTGGACTACAAGTCTGTATGTGTGCAGGTGTGTAGTGATTCCTCACAAGAGACATCGCCAACTATTGGCCTGACCTGTATAATGCAGCGTTTCAGTCATTTTCACAGAAAATCACATGTGAATCACATGGAATTGTTTTGACAACATTGCCCTCTCTACTCAAAACTCTTTAAAACCTCAAAGAAAAACTGCCTCTTTGTCTCCATTGCTTCCCATTTTGAGATTTGGCATCTATGATGGCCTGGTTTAGCCACTGCTGTGGCACAGAAAGGAAGTGCCAGGTGGAAACTGGCACAAAGCCGTGGTGAATGAGGCAGTGGTTTTCTATTTCTGTGTTGCCACACCCTTGGCCCAGCTGAGAATGTCAGACTTTACACTCACAAATGTACCTATGAACTCTCATATCTATTCATAGCCTAAGGCTACAGAAACTGTAACCTCTGTCATTCTGCTATAACACTGCACTGCTGTGACTGGTAAAAACAAACACTGGTGGATTAAAATCGTGAGACAGGATGAGTCGGCTAAGAATAGTTATGTCCCTCTTTGATTATGTCAGAGTAAGCGGGATGTCAAAGTCATGGTCTGGTGGGTTGTGGTGCCACAGGTCTGCCTACCTCTTTGTCTGTGCCGACGTCCAGCATAACAGGCAGGCACTGCTGAGGCGGCATTCCTCCACAAGCGGTGTACAGGGCCAGTTTACCCACAGGGATGCCCATGCCATAGCAGCCCAGATCCCCCAGGCCCAGAATCCTCTCTCCATCTGTCACCACTACAGCCTAGCAAAAACATGCAACAACAGTTAATGAGAGAATCAGCAAAAATAGAAACATACATGGAGAACCAATTCATTTATATTTATTTATTTATTTATTTATTTATTTATTCATTCATTCATTCATTTTTTTATTCATTCATTCATTTTTTAACAAGTATATATTTTTTTATACTTGTCTCTTTTTATTCCTGTTTATGTAAAGCACTTTGAATTGCCACTGTGTATGAAATGTGCTATATAAATAAACTTGCCTTGCCTTGCCTATTGTAAAATGCTTTTCAGGGTGCTATACATGAGCCATTAAAGGGATAGTTCACCCCAAAATTTACTCACCCTTCACTTTTTCCAAACTCATTTCAGTTTGTTTATTCTAACACAAAAGAAGATATTTTGAAAAAAAAGATTGGCTAGTAGCTGTTAGCCATTGACCTTCATATTTAATATGCAAACAGCATTCTTCAAAATATCTTATATTGTGTTCAACAGAAGAAAAAAACTCTAAAACCACATGAGGGAGAGAAATGATGAGGTCATTTTAAATTTTGGAAGAACTATCCCTTTAAATTGTATACTAAAAACTACATTTATATTTATTATTTAAAAATAAAATTTAATATAAACCATACAAATAGAGTAAGGGGAGGAACAAATACAAATACAGTACAAATAGAGTAAGAAACTCTATTAGAAACTCTATTTAAACTCTATTTTATTTCTATTTTACATACATTTTTAATATATATATTGTAAATGGATGCACATTTTAATTAATACTTCTTTTTTGACAACTGATTAAAATAACAGTAAAGAAATTTAAAGTTACATAAGATTTATATTGTACTTAGTGTATTGTATATATGTACTTTTCAACTTTTGGATACAAAAAAAAATCTAACATTTTTATCAATATGATTATAAACCAAATATAAATAGAGTAAGTTTCTACATAAAATTAAATTAACATTATATTACAAATAAAACTTTATCACACAATTAAAAAATGTAATGGCTTCCTCCTTTGTATTTTATGTTTATGTCCAGGATTAACATCGTCTTTCATTTGCTACATTTATAAGTCTGGCCTCCCAACAGATATTCTGCTTTCACATTTTCAGATTTTCACATATTCTTAATAAACAAACACATTCAAAATAATGAGCAGCATAAGCTGTGTAATTCAATCCCATTACTGGATGCAACTGATCCCTAAACAAGAACAGAGTGTTTTTTCCGTTAACATTATGTTGCAAATGCAGTAAGTGTTTATAATTTTTACTGCTGCTTCATTTCATGCCACCCTGCATTGTTCTATACTACGTCATTATCTAAATAACTTTTAAATACTTAACAAGCAAATGATTGTTTTCACGGTACAAGTCATATAAATTTGGAACCAATGGCTTTGGATTTGGTGAAACCCTGGATAGTTCTAATTTGTGTCTGACAGTGTGAGTTCTGGTACATTGTGTAATAGAACTGGGTGGTGTAAGTTTAAGTGGGTAAAACTCACATGAATGTCCTTCTCTGGCCAGCTCTGAAGTAGCGTGGGGATGTGGGAGCGGTCATGAATTGTTATAAAAAGACCCCTAGGAGAGAGAAACAAATATGGTAAGATTATGTTTGGTGTCTGTGTTTTTATTCATTAAATATGGAAACATGTAATGCAAAATATTAACGGGTCATTTTTTTATTTAGTTTTATTATGTAGGGGTTTGTATACAATATAAAGTATGTATAAAATCTGCAAAGTTACAAAGCTACAAGGGATCCATATAACAAGACCTGCTGAGAATGTCTTGATCAAGTATTCCCTTATATATCAGCATCACTAAGTGTAAATATGTGCATAATGCTCCACAAATGTCTATGCAAAGAACAAAAGTGTGATTTCAGTATCACATTAGTGTTGATATACCCATGTTGTGAAAAGTTTTTGTTTTTTGTGAAATCAGAAAGTGAGGGTAAATTTTCCCTGTTCATTTTCCAACCTCTTATCCAAAAAAGTGAGGTTTGAGTGCAACAATATTGTGGGCATTCGTTAGAATTTCTCTACTAGAATTGTTTTGAACAAGATGTAAAACTTGAAACAGTGATTCCACATGACCAAAGTTAGAGTGAGTCTCAAAAGTGCAAAACAACCACAAAGGTAAATACAGTTGAAGTCAGAATTATTAGCTCTTCTGTTAAATTTGAATTCTTTTATATTTTTCCCCAATTTCTATTTAACGGAGAGAAGATTTTTTTTCAACACATTTCTAAACATTCATTAATTTTCTTTTCAGCTTAGTCCCTTTATTAATCAGGGGTCGCCACAGCGGAATGAACCGCTAACTTATCTAGCATATGCTCTTCCAGCACTGGGAAACACACATACACACTCTTTCACACACATACACTACGGCCAATTTAGCTTACCCAATTCACCTATATCGCATGTCTTTGGACTGTGGGGGAAACCCACGCGAACATGGGGAGAACATGCAAACTCCACACAGAAATGCCAACTGACCCAGCCGGGGCTCGAATCAGCGACCTTCTTTCTGTGAGGCGATCGTGCTGCCCACTGCAAAGCCCATTTTTTAACAATATGTTTTAATAACTAATTTCTAATAACTGATTTTGATTATCTTTGCCATGATGACAGTGCATAATATTTTATTAGATATTTTTTCATTATTCAACTTTAAGTGCAATTTACAGGCTTAACTAGGTTATTTAGGTTAACCAGGCAAGTTAGGTTAATTAGGCAAGTCATTGTATAACAATGGTTTTGTCAGGTTCTGTGTTTTCCCTTGCCCCAGTGTTCCATGTGCTTCAGTTGTTGTCATGTGATTCCTTTGTTCTGTTTCCCGCCGTTTCCTAATGTTTCACCTGTGTTCCCCTCCTGTGTCCCATTAGCCCATGTGTATATATACCCCTTTGTTTAGTTCTTCCATTGTCGAGTATTGTATTGCCACAACGTGTTGTCCATATTCCTGTGTCTCCGGCTTCCCAGTGAGTGTTATTAATAAATCTACGTATTTTGATAATTCCGTGTTTCGTGCCTTTGTGAGTAAACAACCGTGACAGGTTTGTTCTGTAGCCAATCGAAAAAATATATTGCTTAAGGGGGCTAATAATATTGCATTAATGCATTAAATATCACTTGACAAATATTTGAAAAAGAATAAATACTTCACAGGAGGGCTAATAATTTTGCCCTCAACTGTAGATTTATTAAAATTGTTACATTTATAAAAAGAAGAATTTTAATTTTATGCATTGTTACAATCATGGAAAACTTTTCGAGCTTATGCATAAGAGCATGAAGTGCCACTATTTTATGACAAAACATCTAAGACTGAAGAAAAGATCGAACATTTAACAAAAGTCCAACATTAAAACAAATTACTGCAATTTAAGAATCACACTTTTTTTCTGAATTTATTTATATCCTTAGTTCTATCCCAAAATCTCAACATCACTGTAATTCATATAGAAACATTTTCAATGAATAATACAGTCAGGTATTTGAACATATAAGGCTGAATGAGATTTTCCAGTTTTGGAAAGTTGTTTTGTTTTATTCTGAAAACGCACACAGTCTTCTTCATTAATAAACACATAATTTCTTGATAACACAGACATATGTGTGAGTATATAAAGCTGAACATTTCTAGCGACAATGTCTGACAGTTTGGTTTTGTGAGATTCTACAGTTTTGTTTTGTTTTTGATCCATCATGGCTATATCGAGCATGACAAGCGGGGCAGGGGGCAACAGCTAATTTGCATATAAAGGCACACACATGAAAATGGCCTAAACTTAAATCGAAATAAAGTTGTTAATATACAAAAGAAACAATAAAATGCAATTATAAGTCTAAAACAGAAAATATTAAAAATATACAAAGATTTAAAAAATATTAATCAATGCTATAGGTGACAGGTCACAAAGAACATGTTTTTGAAAATGATTAAAAATGGAAGACGCGAGGCACTGTAACCAGAGAAAAGCAAGATCTAAAGATTATATTTTTAAAAGATTAATATTTTACAGTCTTAAGGGTAATTTTTTTTAAAAACACAAGATGCTACAAAAGATCTGAGACATATGTATTAAATTATTAAATAGTAGAGCAAAGAAAACTGTTCTGTGTAAATAGCTCTTAAGCAGGAACATTTAAAATCTATTACATATATATATAATTTTTTTTTTTAAATGTAAGTTTTGTTTATTTAAAATATTTTTCCCCAATCTATTACATTTCTATTCATTTAATTAATTATGAATTATTTAAAAAATTTATTTTCTGGATTCAATATTTTTCTCTTTCTAATTTTTCTGCTCTCCATTTAATAGTTTTTTTTCCCCAAAAAGCATGTGTACTTAATTAAAACAAACAAACCAGTTAAGACATAATGACTCTTATCCCGTTTGAGGATAGCTATACCTCCCACACCAGCACTAGCTAAAAAAAAACTTCCATGCCTAGAAAACGTGAACAAACGATCGCTTTTGTTACGCTCAGGTATTCTTAGCCATACATATTTATGAAATATTTTGCACGTTTGAACAGTTTCACATTTGATCTTCAATGTTTGATCTTAGTGTGGTGTGTCTTAGTAGCGAATGGTTGAAGGGCAGAGAGGTGTGGAACAGCTGACAATCATGAAATGAATAAATATGATAAACATCCTTGGCTTGACCTTGCACAGTTTTGTTTACATAGATTTAATTCATTTAAGCCAGAGGTTATTCTCCTGTTACATGATGGGGTTCGAGTTCCTTTGCACCGTCACATGTGGCTTGCTTAGACAGGATCTAAAGGTATGTTTGCACTTGGCAAGTTTGGTTCAATTACAACAAACTTTTGTGTGATTGCTCTTGTGAAAACTAGGACAGGGCCTAAAGCAATGGAAGCAGAGCGAGGCTAGTAGCGCGACTGATAATTGACTCCAGAGGAAGAGCTCGGTAAGAATATCAGGACGAGTAATGACTGTAAATGACAAGTGAGGACCAGGCCTGGGGCATTTTACGAAAGTGTGGGCCAAGTACTCAGAACTTACACTCTGCATTTTATTTATCACACACACCATAAACACCCAGAACAGTGGGCAACCATTTGCCTAGGGAGCACCTCAGTTGTGGGTATTGAAAGTCAAAAAGAGCTTTGTTTATTTACTTCCTCCACCTACAGTACAACTTCTGTCGGTACTGGAAACTGCAACATGTTGGGTTACAATTCTAACTCTCTGAAAATTTGGCCATAACACTATGGCCTTCCGTGAGTGGCTGATGTAAGTGGTTTAATTTTTGATTGAAGTTTTTCCTCTTCAGTTTCTGGCTCCTACCCTAAACTATGAACTTGAGTACATTTGTGTCAACACCCAGGAGGAAGGAAGGACATGCTTTTGCAGAGCCCTTGCTGCTGGTGGAAATTTGCAGTGCCAATAGCTATGTTTCATCCAAAGATGTGAATTAGATGTCTGCATAAAACTGAAATATTGCATAAAACATTTGCTAATAAAGGACCGTTTCCATCCAATGAGTCAAAGAGAACAAAATCGTCACTTCCTGATAAACTGTCGCCAAATATCAAAAAGAAAAATTAAGTTTGCTGAGGTAGGAGAAGGCGGTTCATCCCGCTGTGGCGACCCCAGATTAATAAAGGGACTAAGCCGAAAAGAAAATGAATGAATGAATGAGGTAGGAGAAACCACTGTGGGTGTTTTTTCTTAAATAATAAATTACTTGCGACTTGCCGCTCAAGACCACTGAATACTGAACCAGTTTGATGACAGACTTAGGCTAAGGGATTTTAGAATGACCAAAGCACAATTTTACAATTTTTCTTATCGAATAAAAAAAATTATCCTGCTCAGTTGTAAATTTTTTTATGTGCATTTTCAAAATGTATGTGCATCTTGGCATTTCCATTAAGCACTATTGCAAAATGTGCATAAAAAAGGTGGATGGAAACTGAGTCTGTTGCCAGATAGACTTGCTGATGTCTGCCACAATATGAAGGGGTGGTTGACATTCAAAAAGATTTGCCACTGTTCAATGGTGACCAAGGTCTGCTGCCATTTGCCATGATGTTGAGGAGCAGGGAGAAGGAACAAGAAGATTGCTGCCAGGTGCATAAGCTGGAGGAGTAAAAGGCTGCCAAACTACAAAGCATTCAGTGCCGCTAACAGGTACTGAAATTGAGGGTCTTGAAGCTGGTTAAGCACCAAGCAGCAGTGTGTTCGGGGAACCAGACCAATCACTTTTTGTATCTGTCTCTCCTCATTCTTCCATCCTTACATTCAGCCTTATAAATGACTAAACTAAGACTAAATGTATTTTATCTATACTTTTCGGTCCAGACCAAAAGATACAAGACAACTCAAGTACACAGAATATACACAAAAATAAAGACAAGTTTACTTGCAATTGCTTAAAATGAATACCATACAAATAAACACACTTTACAATGATATTTGACCTTTTGCTTTAGAGTTGCAAATTTTCTCTCAAATGCTTGACCACTCTTTTTCACTTTAGTTTTTATTTTCTGGTGTCAAGAGATGTACTAGCTGTAGCTGGATGAGCAGGTCTCCAGGAATATCTTTCATCTTGATCTCAGAGAGATCTCCAGGACATACACCCACTGTACACTTTTCTCCCTTCCACTGACGAGTTTATGGAAATCTCCCAATCGCTCAGTCAGCCCAAGTTCACAGAATCCATAAAAACAGATCACTCTTACATCTGGAGGAATCCTGAAATTATACTGCACCATTAGGACCAAATCCAAGAAGATACAAATGGAGACCATCTTGTGAAAGGAAGAAAACTTAGGCAATGACAGGAAACCTAAATATTAGTATATTACAAAGAATATGACTCCAGGGATAAAGTTCAGACACTCTTTAGGCCTCAAAAACACGCTACTAAATTCCAAATCCAGCAGGAAAGGCACATAAGAGCTCTTCCTCAGTAGCTGACCTGAGGTCAAATGAAAAGCGCCAGCCTGCAAGTAGGGATAAAGTGTGAAACACAAACCTAATTCAGACTGAATGCTCCTTCGGCACAAAACTGTTCAAAAGCCATTTGTCACCAATTTCTGCAGCTTCAGTAAACAAACATAAAACTAAATAAATTAAATGGATAATACAGATTTTTAGCATTATTAAGTGCCGTAGTGTTGTGCAAGCTTTGCTCAAATGTATCTGCTGGAAAAAAACTGTCAACCACCATCAGAAACAAACAGGATCCAACAGTTAAAGGATGATTAAGAGAGCCTAATAAAATGAGAATGTAAATGTGTATAACATAATATGTTGATTTGGCGTTCAAGAAACATTTCTTATTAATATTAGTAAAAAAGTTGCTGTTTTGTTCATAATGGAGTTATTTTTTGCATATTGTTGGCTCAATTGCTGGCTAGAAGTAAAGTGGCAACTAAAGTAGTGCCTGTAAGTAAATTCATTAAAATATGTCAATTTTCCACATTTTTCCAAACAGATGATTCCAGTTTTACCGGGAAACAAGCTTAGTAGTCATTAAAAATTTGCTTGGTTATGCCTAAAGTTTCAAATTTGTTTAACTTCATTGCAAATGATGTTATGATGTCTTGGAAACATGTTTTCGTCTCATAAACAGACAAGTGTCAAGTGGCATATGAAATTGTCCTCCGCAATGACTAATTTGTATGGAAGATGAGGGGAAAACCACGACAGATCTTTCACAAAGTTTTGGACTGTAACCAGACAGCCTGGATAACTTTCCCCACATTATGTCTGACATGGTGATGTCAAAAGTACTGACTTAACACAATAAAAAAAGAACAAAACCAAGTATCACTTGAGGCACCTGTTTTTTTACACCCTTCCTGTGTGTATTCATCTAAGCACTCAAGAGCAAACATGTATTATATGGCCAATCAGATGTGTTTAAGCTAGACAATAGTGCAATCGTCCACTCAATATACACAAAACAATATTTGTACATTTTGAGCTCTTTGAGGTTTGCATGCTCAATGGTCAATCTTTTCAAAATGACTAATAACCTGACATTATGTAATACAGTTTGTGTCAAGTTTGTTCTTCTTTTATATACAGTTTTTTCCATTGCCATGTTTACTTTTACTATCTAAAGGCATTGTGCTGATTTAATGTTAGTATTTACTTTACTGGTTTTGTGAAAACCTGAAATCTCATTAATCAACTACATAGCCTGTGAGGTGAATTTTTTTTTTAATTTAAGATTCAGTAACGAGGTGCATTCACATTCTCAATAGAAACTCTCCATCTAACATTATTATTCAGTTTGTTCAGTGGTAATTGTCACCTTTATTCTACAGAAATTAACTTGCTCTTCTAAAAGTCACTTGAAAAAATTCCAGGAGTGAGAAAGACAAACGCTCTGTTACAAGATGTAAAAGTATTAATCAGCGGAGGGTGAGAACGAAGGGTCATGAGACATTTAAACAAGAATGGTTTTTAAAGCAGCCACAATGAGGCCAAATGCAATCAACTGTAAAGGCAAATTTCCATTAATGTTGCAATAATTTTACTTCTGTTATAATGACAAATCAGGTCTGTTCAGGGGGCATAGTGTGCTTGGAAAAAGGATAATGATGAAAAGCTCAAAAGTAAAAATCTGCACACAAAAACATATGTATTGTAAACACACTTAAATTTTAAATGCGAGTTATTTACATTTGTACTGTACAAAACAGCATGTGTATGTTCAAAATATTCAGAATTCCTATAATTTACAATTAATTTATTTCATAGATACTACTTAGTAAATATAAAACCGCTTAACCCTTGTATATCTCTAATATTCAAATGCAACAATAGTGCTACCTCAAATACCTTGTAAACTGAAACCAGTCTACACAATCGCCTCACAGCAAGAAGGTCGCTGGTTCGAGCCCCGGCTGGGTCAGTTGGCATTTCTGTGTGGAGTTTGCATGTTCTCCCCGTGTTCGTGTGGGTTTCCTCCGGGTGCTCCGGTTTCTCCCACAAGTCCAAAGACATGCGGTATAGGTGAATTGGGTAAACTAAATTGTCCGTAGTGTATGTGTGTGAATAAGTGTGTATGGATGTTTCCCAGTGATGGGTTGCAGCTAGAAGGGCATCCGCTGCGTAAAACATGCTGGATAAGTTGGCGGTTCAGTCTGCTGTGGCGACCCCAGATTAATAAAGGGACTAAGCCGAAAAGAAAATGAATGAGTGAATGAATGAAACCAGTTCATTTATTCACATGTGAGTTTTAAATTACTTCCATGTATTCTTTTTCCAAAAATTTTAAATAATAATTATGATTATACAGCTAAATGTTTATTTCTTGGCTATAATAATAATAATAATAATAATAATAATAATAATAATAATAATAATTATTATTATTATTATTATTATTATTATTATTATATCCCGGTCCCATTATAATGTATTGAAAATAAAATTAAAATCATTTTTAAAAAAAATTCAACTGATGCTTGAAACCCTAATTCATCTTTGACCCACATATATTGCTAAATCAATTTCTGGAAATTACAAGTCAGCTACCCCTGCATACGATAGAACTGAATGACCCATTTTGCCACAGAATGATCCCATAGAGATCCTCTGGTTTCAAAACAAATATAAATACAAGAAAAAGAAACTAGTGATGAAAAAAGACAGCAATAGGAATGAGACATGAGATTAAATCATGTGGCTGGATCTGACCAATTTCTGGCAATAAAAAACACTGACAATACAATACTTTCAGCATGTGGTTGCTGGTTTCTTGACACAGACTCCTTCGTAATCCTGATCTATGAGATAATAACAGCACAGAAAGTTCATCGGAGTGGAAAGAAGTGCATGGAAGAGGAGAAGGAGACAAAAAACATACAGGTATTGTGCAAAAGCACTGTATGATGGATCATGCAAAAAGTGATCTCAGATAATTACTATGCGCAGCAGTGGGCATTTGGTATTAGAAAGGAAGGGCAGGGCAGATTTAGTTTCCATCTTTAAGAACACGATTTTATGGTCTATATTTTTTATTATACTGGTGCATGTTTGGGTGGACTGTTTTTTTAAAAAATTTGTATAAGAATTATTACAGACTGTATGCAAAAAAATTTTTTTTAAGTATAGTTAATTTTTTTTGTTTTTTAAGTTTTGTGCTTATAGAAAACTGTTATAAATAAAGGAAGAGGGGAAAAAAGAACATCTTTTACCAAGTTGGCAGATGGAAATGTGCCCAGAGCAAGTGGTGTAAAACTGAAGTTCTGTAAACATTGACTTGCTTCAAACGTCATTGTGGGGACATGATCCACTAACAATAAAACAGAGAGCCTAAATCTGTGAGAGCGTTGCGTGGGAGTGTGCAAGGGCGTGCGTGCGCTCTGAGGGATGGAAAAGTGCTTGGCTGGAGCGAGATGGAGGGACGCGGATGAAAAACGAAGAATCAGCTGGACAAACACACCATCCGTTCTTTCCAACTCCCTCTCCTCTGTTCTGTGCGGGCCACTAGCAGCAACAATAGACTTCTCTCCACCCAGCTGCCGACGGCAGCCAAACTTTCCTCTTTTCCACTAAGAAAAGTGCACCGCATGAGACGTTCATCTTTCTGAACCCACCACCCTTTTCCATAAAGCCTGCGCAAAGTGCAAAGCCATTTGAAATAAGAGAATTATAATCCCAGATCATGAAGTTCAGACTACGAGTGCCTGTCTGATACTTGCGTCACTCTCATTATGAGCTGTCCAGACACAGCAGAGGGCTTTCAGATGAAAAAATATCTGTTTAAAAGAATAAATACAATGATTGGTGTATGTGCGTAGATGGTGCTGGACTTCCTGCTTCGATATAATGTGGTGGAAGTCATCTGCATTTGTATGTGTGTCTGTCAGAGAGAGCTTTGTGAAGAGTGGGAGTCACAGACAGTTCCTTGACACCGGCATCCAGACAGCTTGAAGAGTCGAATAACCCAAGCTTACATAACAGTGAAACACACACACACGCGCACACGCACACACACACACACACACACACACACACACACACACACACGCACGCACGCACGCACGCACGCACGCACGCACGCACGCACGCACGCACGCACACACACACACACGCACGCATGCACACAATGCTAACGGAATAAGCCCTCTGCGGTCAAAGTAAAAAGGACAGATAAGTTACAACTATGCTCCATTTTTCCATTAATTACTTTACAGGAGTTTTGTGCTTTGCTGTGACGCTGGCTATTAAACAGCTGACAAGCTTAAAACGCTCCATCAAATATGCTACAGACTGACTTCCAAAACTGCACTAACATCCCATATGAAAATAGTATTAGTTGTGTCTGACCACACAGAGACTCTTCTAAGGAAAGCTAATTCACCGAGCCCTGGAAATGAAATAAAGGGCAAAGTTATAGCATTATTAAATATTGCTTGTGTGACTATGATTTATGGATTGCGCAAATTTGGTATATTTTATAGATGAATGTGGACTGCATTTTCTACAAGCATGTAAAATATAACAGTGTCTTGTGGGACGCCTGTACACAAATCATGGTTAATGTGATCCACATGTCTCATTGGACCACATGTCTCATCGACAGAAGATTAATGTAAGGTTCATGTAAAGCAGTAAAATAAGCATGATTAAATTATTTAGCGAGAAAAATACATCTCACTTAAACCGGCTGTCAGCTTGAATTAAGATTCTCTAACCTCTGACACTTAAATACTAAAATGTTTTGACATATTTCAGCCACACGTTGCTACTACTACTTGTACTACCTTAATTCCCTGTGCCATTGATGCTACAAGGAAACATTCCCTTATAGATTTTGGCCCATATTGACCTGATACCATGCAGTTGCTGCTGATTTGGCAGCTGCATATACATGATACGAATCTCCCATTCCAGCACAAGACAAAGATAATCTACTACATTGAGATTTAATGACCGCAGAGTCAATATAGTGATCTCACTGCATGTTCAGTAAACTATTTTGAGATTATCAGAGTTTTATGTTTTTTATCCTGTGGGAAGAAGCCATCACAAGAGCACACTGTATTTTTAATGACGTGGACATGCTCAAATACAATACTTAGGCTGAGGTGTTTGAATAATGATCGTTTGGTATCAAGAGCCCAAAGTGTAGTAAGAAAATATCCTTCACATCAGCGGTTCTCAAACCTGGAGCTGGTGTACTATGTACTAACTCCGCTCTGTTTATTTTGCATGCCTTTCTTGTTTAGCACACCCAATTTAGATAACCAGCTCATCAGAAGAATGCACCAACAAGGAACCTTGTTCAGGTCGACATGTTCCCTACACACACAGTAAAAAATATCCATAAATGAGGAGTTTTCCATATTTTGTGATTCACAAAATTCACTGTTTATGCTTTTCATTTGCATTATATGACCTTTCCCTTTCTTCCAAAATCTTTTAACCTTGAAAAGTAAAAAAAAACTACTTTTATTAATTTTTTAATAGTTTAAAGTGATATAATGTCTGAGTTGGCGTTGTATATTACAGTACAAAAATAATCAATTGTAATAATCTGCCACATTTTCCGTTATTTTACAGATTTGTTTCTGTATATGTTATTTTTATACATTGTATTATTTCAAACTACTAAAAAGTCAACAAAAGTCACTATGTTCAACTGTAGATTTTAATTTTCAACATCAAAAGTCGACAGAGCGGAGATCAAGGTCCCATAATGCAATTTACAACCGTAAATAAACGGAAAATACAAAATAATATTATATTATAAACAATATAATATTTTTTTACAGAATAGTGTACATACACTGCTCTCTACCACTTTCACATGGTCAATGTTTACTTCACTTTTAAAAAGAATTGCAATCCACTGTTCATCAGATGAAACTTATTACAGATGTGTCTAGAGTTATTTAACCACAATCATCACATTTGCATACAAGTCACATCTTGCATGGTTTTATACCCTTTGAACTGAACCCACTTCATTCAAACTGGAATCATGGCAGATTATCCTGTGATGTCCACTTTGCAGGGCACTTATGGTCGAATGGAACAAACCTCTGAAGCGGTAAGAGAAACAGAGCAGTGGTAAGCCAGGACCAGGTTTGAGAACCGCTGCTCCACACGATTACACCAGCAGCAGCAGCGAGAACTGTTGATGAAAGCAGGATAGATCTGTACTTTCATGTTGTTTAGGCTGAATTCCTTTTTACAATCTTCTGTTGTCCAATTTTGATAAACATGCAAATTGTAGCCTCTGTCTTATTTTCTTAGCTGACATACTTTAAATTTTACCACTGTGCTGCTTTTGCTGCTGTGCAGTTTTGCAACCTCCTTTTTTTGTATGCGGGTGCAAGAAAGCCTCGGTTAAGTGAAAAATGGACAAATCCGACAAATCAAAGAGGACCTATTTATTCATGCAAAGCTTTTCTCCAAAACAAACAATCCAACAATATATTCCAAAGCCTCCTCTGTTGACTGTTAGTGTGCTGCATCTACGGTGCCTATTGAGTCTCTGCTATAGCTGAACAGCTGCATCTGTATCTGCATGTGTCTAATGAGAATGTATACTCAAAGTAAAGGTCTATTCAAACAAGATACCAGGGGTGCACAGCATTTAAGAAAAAGTGGACCAGAACAAAATATACTTAAGAACCATATTAACATCAACAATAACAAAAACAGCTAAAGAGATTGCCATATGCAGTCAAATTATCCTGTCAGTCTAGACTTTGCAAGCATGGTATGCCATGAAAAAGAGTTGTGGTCTATGACTTTTGTTAACTTTTATATCTCTTCAAAATTCTGATGCTTTTTTTAGAAAAATAAGCCTGGCAGTAAATTTTTAATGATGAGAAACTTCCATATACCCAAATGTTGTGCTCAAATGGAGAGGTAAATTGACACCGAAGTTTTATAATCTGTACCTCGGGTCTCTCAGTTTAAATTTTGCTGAAATGTCTGTCAGCCTTTGCAAGTCCTCATTACATGTGATTAACATCCTGACTATTCAAGGCTTTCGTAGACATCATTGTTTATAAAGTACTGGAGTGATGTGAAACCTCACAATGCCTTTCAGGTTATAAAACCCGAGACTAAGTGCACATACAGAAAACATTAATGCTTTAATAATGGCCCATAAAAGTTAACATGATTTTAAGGCCATGAGTCCTATGTTTGGTGTTCATGTCTACAAACACTTTGGGTTCGGTCCAAAGTGGTCATAAACCGAATACAGATCAATCTAAATTTAACAATATCCTTTTGTACATATTTATTTATGACATTGTATTAGTAACCAAACATCAGTTTGCTACATCAAAAATGAGCAACACGACAAGTCAAGAATAACGAATGGCAACATGTCTGAGCTTTTGTCCCCAAAGGTTACTTTCCCACAGTTTTGAGGGGGACAAAATTGCCCACAGGCTTTTTTATTTAACTAAATCACATTTAGTCACTTCAGGCTCAGATTCAGTTTTCCCACAGGAGTTGTTGAACTTATCGCAGCTGATAAAATAATAAGGCACTAAAATTAAATGTGGGACCGTCGGCGCAGTGACCTGTTGGATGGGGCCTTTTTTTAAATATGACACCACACTGAGATATAAAACGCTGCAATGGTGTTCTCCACAGCAATAGAGCCGGCAAAAGAGAGTTCGTTCCTCCCCTTGAGAAAATCATAGCATGCTGCATAGTGTTTCACAAGCCCTTATTAAACACAATCTGGCATCTTCAATTCATTCCCAAACTATTAAAAGCTCTCTTTTACGGTCAGGCCAAAGATTTTTTTTTTTGCTGTGACTTCCCTAGTTCACTTCATTTCAGAGAAACAGTACAGGCAGACCAGAGTCTGGAGTTTCACTTAGTAATTTACTTTATATAAAGGCTAGATTTAAAGAGATATAACTAATAAATTGTGGGTTTTCCACCCACAGTCCAAAGACAAACACTAAGTGAATTGAAGAAACTAAATTGGTGCGAGAGTGTGTGGGTGCTTCCCAGTACTGGGTTTCAGCTGGAGGGGCATCTGCTGTTCATTCCGCTGTGGCTACCCCTGATAAATAAAGGACTAAGCTGAAGGAAAATGAATGAATGAATGAATGAATGAATGAATGAATGAGTGTCAGCCAGGAAAGTAACTTGAATAATGAATATGAATGAATATGTCAAGACACACAATCTCATGAATAATTATGACAAACCAGCACTGGTCACAGCACTGATTACTGGTCATTCTTTTCCACATCACATTCTGTGACATCAAAAAGATATACTGTATATTTCAAACCTGTAGGCCAAAAAAGCTCAAAATTAATTAGTTTTACAATTCAAATTAATGGAGGGTTGTCTTCTATAATCTGCAACACAAACACATTTGCACAAACTATTAGAAATTGTAATTAATGGCTTCATGAGCCGATAAGCTTCAAAATCATAATCAAAACAATGCTCCATTTTGACAGAATCTCTGAGACAAAGGCTAAAAAGGATCCACCTACTTTTTGAAGGGGGATGGATAGCAGAAGCTTATTTATATTTAAAGAGACACACACACAAAACAGCTATGTGTGACACTTGAGACTTACTGTACTGTATTTTACACTGTGTAAAAAAGTCATAATCTTTCACACTTTCAATTTTCATTTAACTTTAAGGTACAAGCTGTTTTCATTACAAAATCAAAAAAAATAATAATTACACAATGAAACTGTATCCTATCCATGCATTCCTACATAATCTTGAAACAAAAGAAGTCAAGTGTTAAGTGATGTGTCATGTATAACTAATTGCATAATATCTTATCTCAACAAAACATGTTCTTTCACAAAATCATCTCAATATTCTTATCACTGGCAAATGACATAAACTTGGCTAAGACCTATAACCTATAGGAATCAAGCATAATATTCATAATAATAACATAATAAACATAATAATAAGCATAATATTCGATTTGAACTTAATCCAGACATTCTCTTCTTTTTAAACCAACCCAACCAATGAGCACAAGCAACCTGCCAAGGTGACTGGAAATTAAAACAACCTCCAAAAGCAAATAAATGGCACAGATCCATACTAACACATCTGGATCAACAGCTAACCTAAAATAAAACATCTGGACTGAGAATTTGTTGGCCTCTGAGCACCACAGAGGAGGAGTCCATATACCACAGCTTGGCATGTGTGTAACTGAAGACCACAGGTTTAAGAGTAAATAAAAATGCAGATAATCATTACAACATTGTTTGAGAGTGCAACACCTGTTTTTCTCTGCGTCTAATAAACTTTATTGCTCCCTTTATATTAAATGACACTAAAATCTGGTAAATGTGCATAGTTAACCTTAAGGTCAGAACAGTATATTTGTACAGTATGTGAGAGGCTGTCATCCATCTTAACAATCCATTGAGTGGGAGATTTCTTAAATCCTTTTATCACTGGAGGGATGTATAGCTCAAGCACATCTTCAAGTATGTATAGCTCAAGCACAAAGTTGCCCTAAGCTCTGCTTAGGGCAACTTTATTTCTCAAATGCTTACTTCTTGCCAAAGCAACAACTTGCTGAGGTCTTAATAATTATTTAAACACTACCTTTCCACAGTTGGTGATATAAGGTGATATGCTGTTCTTTTGGAAAAGCTTTCCATTATTGTTTTCCTCAAAAATATTAACAAGTGCAGTTGTGTTCAATATTAATAATAAGAAATGTTTCTTGAGCACAAATCAATCAAATCAGCATATGAGAATGTGACACTGAAGCAACAAAATGAACAGCAAAATAATGTACATTTTAAAATCTATTAAACTAGAAATTATTTTTGATCAAATAAAAGCATCTCAATACCTACAAGTAACTAATTAATTACCTAAACAAATAATTATGTAAAAAATTTAACTAATATTTTCTTATAAAACTTCTCTTATCTTATCTTTTCTTACAACATCAATTTTACTGATTAAAAAAAAAGAAAAACACCTTCGAATGGTAATGTTTAAGAAATAGTCAGTCATATATTTATAATGTGATTTTGATGTTGTTTTTGGACCCACTGTATAAGCATCTCAGTAATTTCATGCTAAATTAATTCATCATATCTAAATTGAATATTTCCTGTAGCCTTAATTCCATTCCTGAAAAGAACCACAGAACTGGGATCCCCACGAAACATGGGGTTAAAAACCTGCAGCACAGTTTAATATGCTGTTATTTAAAATTATATCAAGTCAACTAAGCAAATAGTTTTAGCTACTCAAAATGCAAAGCACTCTTCGATAAAAAAATATTTTTCCATTCTCAAAATACTACAAACTGACTCACAAAAACTTTTTGCACTCTGATCAATATCTCATCATAAAAAGAAAACTGCCCCACAGAGACAACTCCTACTTGGGCTAAAGCAAAAAAACAGAACATGTCGGCATGTCACTGTGGTTGGAAAATGAGCTTTTTGAGTAACTGGAGGGCATTCACATCAATCACAGAATGGTAAACCATTCAACCTCTTACCGCTAGGAAATAAGTTATTCTTGAATGATATTCAGCGCTTCACATACTGTACAGCACATCACCTACATTGTGCAAATTTAAAGGACAGAAATACACCAGAGGCCTCCAACACAAATAGATTTTCAAAACTATTCTGGAATCTCCGCCAGCACTTAATAACTTAACAAAAACTGCCTAATTTTCAGTCTTTTTTAATAGCATTACCTGAAGGTATTCCATTGCTCGATACTTCCATGTGGAAATAACCTCATAATAACTACTACATACCGTCCAAAACTGCCAACACTACATCATATTTTTCTCACCAGCCACTCTTGCTTTAGTGTAGACCCCTTCAATTTTACTTGAAGGAAAGGAATTTCAACAACTTGCCAATTTCAGTGATTTGTTACAAAGAAACATTGGCCTTGAATTGGGTATAAGTGAATATTGCAGTGGCTTTTTAACAAAGGCTTCAAACTGCTTGAATACATGAGGTAGACACTCAAAAATCTAAATACATCTGCAAAAAATAAAGATAATAGTACTGTATAGCTTTAATATTTGCAATGTCCCCTGCAGTGCAATTCTAAATAGCTCAAGAAGTCCTGAGTGTCCCAAAATTCATATTACCAGCACCTCTAAGGATTCTAATGATTGAAGACAATGGCAAAGAATTAAGACATGACCCTAAATGAATCACCTAGAATTACATTAAGATTAAATATTAAGATTAAGAAGTGCATATAAACCAAATGGCACAGAGAGACAAATTAAACTTTCCACAGCCCACAACTGTGTGTTTACCCAGGATATGATTTTTATACCCCACCAAGCCTATATTACATAAGATCCAAAATGTTTCGCAAATCGGCAAGAGAATTATCCCAGAACGTCATGCCAAATAATTCGACAATAATTGTAATTCCAAAGATAATTCCTATTCTTTATATAAGAATAAATATTAAACTGATGGATCTCAAAAACACAATCAACCATGCAAGACAGTGCTTACAAATAAGTGGGTAAATGAAGGAAAAGGGAGTTTCTATTGTTATAGATGCCCATCAATCTGATCCTAGTGTGTGAAGGTCAAATGAAAGAGTGCAAGTCTAAAATCTCCTATGGGGCCACCAAGTGTAAGGAGACATGTGCACCCTGTATTCTGGATAAATGGCAACTCATATGAGCAATCTCTGTCATTACCTCAGGGATAATGAGAGAGAGGATCTCTAACCACACTCTTAATCCATCTTACCCTTTCTGAACAGGTCAATAATCTAGTCTAATTAGACCTAGGCAATTAGACAGTTGTGGATTTGACCTTTGGATCTGCATCTGCAAATCCCTCTTAATCAAAAACTAGCTAAAACTAAGGAGCCTAACAGAAAGAAAAATCTGCAGTGATGCATCTCTATCGTTTTCAAAACATTCACCCATATATGTCAAAATGATTATATAAAGTATAGATGGTTCTTTCACATTTGCATTCAGTTACAACATATTCTGGAGTAACGGAAAGGTCGTCATACTGTGCACCCCTGACATTTCACATAAATGTCATTTCTAGTTTAAAATTTGATGGATCAAGTAGTTCACCCTCAGAGTATTAGAAATTCTGCACTCTCTTCTTTGGCATCTAAAGACCAATGGTTGGATTAATAGGTCAGCGGGAATATCTCTCTAAAGCATCACCGCAAAATTTTATCTCACACTGGGCCACTTTGTGAAGTTGAAATTTCTGATATGAACCCTGCTGGAAAGTTGGCATGGTCAATTTTAACAGGCTTTTGTGAAGATACCAAGAGTTAAGGACCTTTTTAAATAAAAAATACTGGCTCATATGAGGCAATGTTTTATAATAAGTTATTAATATTCAAACATTTTGGTAAAATGGTGTCCAAAGAGAATGAAAATAACCCCCATTACACTACCATCCAAGTCTGGTTTGGCAGAATGTATCCATGCTTTCATGTTGTTTACTCCAAATTCTGACGCCACCATCTGAATATTACTGCAGAAAGCAAGACTCATCAGCAACATTCACTCCACAATTGTCCAGTTTTGATGGCCCAGTTCTTATTTTAGTTACTGCTGCCTTCATATCAGCTTGAACAAGTCTGGTCATTCTTTTCTGAATGCCGACATTAACAAGGCATTTACTCCCACAGAACTGCCCTCGTTGGATTTTTCCTCATTTTCAGACACTTTTCTGTAAACCCTAGAGATGGGTCTGCATGAAAATGGCAACGGATCAGCACTTTCTAAAACACCCACCAAACCTTCTGGCACCAACAATCATTCTTATGCTTGTTTTCAGCTTGACCAAATTATCTTGACCATATCTATACAAGGGCGGCACAGTGGATCTCAGTATATGCCGGAATAGTTGGCAGTTCATTCCTATGTGGTGACTCCTGATAAATAAGGGACTAAGCCGAAAGAAAATGAACAAATGAATGAATGTCTATATGACTAAATACAGCTGCTGCCATGAGATTGGCCAAATAGATATTTGTGTAAACAATCAGCTGACATGAGGTACCTAATATATTGTCGGCCAATGAGTAAGTGCACTTATATATAATGATAAGTTTATGCTTATGTAAATAATACATATAAGATACCCATGTCACTTTTTTATTCCAGGTTATACATTTTTTAAAGACTTTTTAAAGATTAATAAAAATATCCAAGACAAATCCAACAAGCAGCACCTCACACTAGTGCATTTCTCATTGTGATTAGAACTTAAATGTGCAGCTCCACTCTGGTGGTCCATTTGACACATTTAACACCCATGAAAGAGTCTATGCTAATGTTTTAATGTGTAATGATCTACTCCAAAGAGAATAAATGATTTAACTGTTTATGAGTCATTTCACTTGAAATGCTTTTATCAGCAAAAGACGTTTAATATAAAAGAAAAACTCTTTTTTTTAAAGAATTTAAAAGAAGAAAAGATTAAAAAACACTTTGTAATAATAACTGATGCATGTGTTGTTCCAAACCTGCACGACCTTCTTACTTGTGAAGAAAACAAAGCAGGTTTCTGTATTTGCATAAAATGAAAAGGGGTTCACTCTTGCTTTGAAGCAGATGAGAAGTTTTAAAATATCTTATATCTGTATTTCACAGAAGTAATAATAGTTTTAATTGACACAAGAGGGAATAAATGACATAATATTCATTCTTGAGTGAACGGTCCACTTAAGATGTAAAACAAACACTAGGTCAAACATTCAAATAAACATAAACATAACAATATTGTCAAATGACAGATCAATTTGCATCAAGATGTGGTTAACTGGTTTGATTTTTTTCTCCTTGTTGTTGATGTTGATGATTGCACATTACATTGCACATTACATGATTAGTCACACTTCAGTTTTCCCACATCCCCACAGCACAATTTTGTGTTGGTTGCAACGCACCAGTTAACAACCACTGTCCTATATCCTAACATCAGAGGTAATGACTCTGCTAGACATTCTTTCCAAATACTTTGATTTAGGGAGATTGCAGAAGGCTCTCGTGTAACGTTGAGGGTGTGGAATGCTCTTATTTTTCCCCTCATTTAAGGACCCTAGGAAATCACTCAAAAATAATCACTGAAAACAATGAGAATTCTTGAAATGCATTCTTTTTTGATCATGTCCAGACCTAACTAGGGAAAAAAAGATGAATAATTTGAGAGATAAAATGGGCGATAACGGTTCCTAATCACGTTGAACCAGCACAGGAAGCTGAAAAGATAACATCTCACAAAATACGCCAAACTCATCAATGAACCAAAGGTTACTCTTATTCAAACTGGCATATACTTCAAGTACTCAAAAAGCTGAGAGTACAATCTCCAGATTCCACCATACAACAGATTTCTGTTATGACAGGATGTATATTCGACTCTCCAGACAGATGTTTCAACTTTCCAGAGGCATTCAGTTTCGCTTGCCTGGAAGCGAGATATTCAACGATTTGTAGAATGATTCAAAAGAGGAGAGACAAGGCCAAGAGCTGAAAGAAAAGCTGTCAGTCGGATGGATGTGCTTGCTTAAGAAATGTGTTGAAGGAGAAATAACTTAACTATGAAAACAAATTAAATTACGCTCAACAGTCTCTTACCTCGGTCTCCTGAAGGTCAGGCCGTACTGTTGGCACGCTAGGCCAACGGTAGGTGTGTACACAATTGGCATGAATCTCTCTATGTCTGAGGTCAGGACCCGGTAGAACAGCTTCTCGTTACGGTCCTGAAGGCCCATTAGAAAGACATACCTGTAAGAAAGCAATCATGGATAGTTAAATATGCATGTAAGTACATTCTGCAACAATGTAAATTTTAGTGTTTTTCTTTCATTATTAGAATGCTTTTTGCAGTTTTGTCTATTTGATTTTTTATGTCATTTTGGACTTATATGAAGATGTAGAAAAGCAAAAAGGACAATAGGCACACACTGTATGATTATTACATAAAATACTTTACCATTACTTTTTTTACTTCAAATCCTTATTTAATGGTCCCCTGGAGTGCATTATAATAAATAGTTTGTTTGATGTGATGCAATTTCAACAACAATAGGCAGGACACATAGAGTGACTCCTCATGCTTTATTAAAATAGCCAATAGCATTTTACCTATATCATAGCTCTTTGACCTAAAGCAAATCTGTCAGTCATAGTCTAGCAATGCCAAGTCTCTCTAACAGTTTCCCCACTTTAAATACAAATGATCGTGAGAGGACCATGCGCGTGCATACTGTGACAGTTTTCCCGATTTCATTCACTCCAATGGAAAGCATAACATGATCTAAATCTTTTATTCCTTAAAGATTGTGTCATTCACCATAAAAATTGTAAATGTGTGTAACTTAATTTGGAATTAGCAGGTATGCAATGCATTTTCTCCCTCTGGGTTTGCTGTAGACAGGTAAATTCACGTGTACTTCCAACACAGGTTTCAGCGTCAGCAGAAGTGAGAAGTGTGGAATGTTTCTAGCTTCTAAATGCTAATTTTGTCTGTTTTACTGCACACTAAACTGTACAAAATATCCATAAATCAACAGATTTCAGTATTTTGTGATTCATGTTTTTTTTTTTTGTTCATTTATTTTTTATTGAATTATTATTGAATTGCATTATGGAATCTTGATCTTTCTTCCACCAACTTTTGATGTTGAAAAGTTTAAAAAAGTAATTTTATTGACATTTTTAATAGTTTGAAATGATATATTATCTGGATTGATGTTGTAAATTATGGTATAAAAACCTAGTAATAAACTGCGATTACGTTTTCTGTTATTTTTCTGTGACTTTAATAATAACTTTAATTTAGATTACAGTAAGATTTTAATGAATTCTTATTAAATGTCAGTAAAATTTAAATGCAGTTTCTGAGTTTATGTTTTTTTAGTGCTTGGTGTACAGAAAGTAGCTTATAGGTTTTTAGGACCTCTTTGTATTGTGTTATTATCCATTTAATTATTAGATGGGGATTTTAATTATTAGAATTACTTACCCAGACATTTAAAGCTGGCATTACAGGCTGATTTATGTTTGTGTAGTTTTTTATTTTGGTAAAATTCACATTGAAGTTTTCTACCAAAATGATGCGCTTCAAGACAGAATGTGAATTGGAGGGAATAGCATCTTCTTATTCTGGTGGCTTTCTTAAATTTTTCGTCTGTGACAATGACAGAGAAGGTCCAGATTTAAGCAGAATTCAGTCAGTGTGACATCCACTGCCTACATTTAAGTCTTTTCGAATGAGCTATTGTGACAGCCGCTTAAAGCAGGAATAGACATGCCCACATCCCCAAGTGAGTGAGCAGGTGTGTCAGGGATATGATGACCGAAGAGAAAATGGGTGAGAGAAAAATAAGGGAAAATTATTACTGAAAAAAAAAAAAATCACTGGATAAATCTGGATAAAGTGCCCTAGTTTAGACTAGTTAATACTACATTTTTGTCTTTAGGTATGCACTCCCAGTGCTAAATACCATACTGCTTTTTGGACACCATGATCCTTTTTGTTTAATTATACTGAATATCATTTAGTCATTAAGTCATCACTGTTGCAATGTTCCACGTTAAAATAAAAACATGGCATGATGAAACATGGCATGGCATGATAGCTTCGTAATTGGGATTAAAGAGAAACATTTTATAAAATATAGATTTTTTGAAATTTTAATATAAAATATTTAAAACATCTCATATATTCATATATAATATTACGATTATTTTCAAATTAATAAAAATATAAATTATTAAAAAATATTTTGCATCCAAATATTTTAAATTTTACAATCTAAACATTGTGTTTGTTATGTAATACATTCATATATGTAAAATATGTCAAATATATGGTATAATATTGTATAATTAGATTATGATATTGAAGGTGATATTTCAAAATTTACTATTTAACTCAATATATTACATATTCTCTTACCAAAACTAAGAAAATTCATATTACCACTTTAAGACTGTAAGAGATTACTTTGAGGCAGTAATGTGTCAAATGTATCATATTTCTTTTTTGTTTACATTGTAATGAAAGGGATGCATATCAGAAGACAAAAATGACATGAAAACACAGACAAAAGTAGGTCAGAGATGACCAAGATGTCACATTAAAAAGTCTTGACCATATGCTGCTGCCTAAAACAAAGCTCAAGAATAATTGGGGGTTTTCCCTGCTTATGTCAAAATGCTAGGAAAAATACACAGCGCACACAAAAATGCCCCTGGAGATCTTAAGACACAAGTTCCTTGTTTTAGAAATACTTTCAAGAGAAATGCGTTCAAATTCTACATCTGACCCAAATTAACAAGACCACGTCACATTCCCCATCAGTGCGAGCAAGCTTTCCATCAAGGAAAGAGCATAATATCTCTCTTGTTTGGCTCAGGAAAAGCGTGCCCACCTTCCTCAGGCTGGAGAAACAGTTAGATGTTTACCAGGACTTGAGAGCATAAAGGTGGGAAAGAAATCAAACTCTACCCGACAGCTTAAGCTTTGTCGTGACAGTCACTATAAGCTGAAACGTTTGAGTGATATTTTGGCACCTTGTTTCCTAACTGCATCTCAGGAGAGTCCACTAAACTTCAGCTAGAGTTTGACTGGATTGGCTGTATTCTGTTCTGGCAAATCCGACTGATGTTGTAAAGCTCTATGTATTCCCCATAAACTGTTCGAAGTAATGGCTTTCACAGAGTTTATACTATTCCTTCTATATGCAGCGGCATTGAAGAGGAAGTAGTACTTCAAAATTAGGTTTTTCAACTATGTTAACAAGCGTGATAATTCAAGACACTTTTCCATTTTCCCTTCACACCCCAGTTTCTTTCTGAGATTCTGTGACTGGAACATCAAGGTTTTGGCTTTCTTCAGATTTATTTTGCTAATTGTGCATATGAAATTCAAGATTACATCAGTAGTCCCATACACGCTTAAAAATACAAACCAAAAACAGTCAAGAAGAACCAAATAGTGGTTTTCACACTGATGCCTAGAAGTACCATTTTTAGTTTCCCAAAGAAGCTTTTAGTGAAAAGCCCCTGAAATAATATATAAGCTCTGAGTGAAAAAACATTTTTTACAGTTTGAAGAAACGTTTTCTACAACAGAATTGTTTTGTGTTGAATGAAATGATGGATGTTAAAGATTCTTCATGAAGCCATGAATGCCAGTAAAGGACATTTATTTTTAAGTGTGTATTCATAGGTTTACTGTACAATAGCAGACATCAATATATATGTCTAATAATTCAAAAATAGGTAGTCCAGACATCATAATTTTTATTTTTAAGAGTGTATGGGAGTAACGATGTAATCTAGAATTTTTCTATGTCCAATTAGCAAAATAAATGTGAAGAAAGCCAAAAAGAGAATCCAAAATCTAGATAGGGCAATTTGCTTTAAGTTTCACTGTTCACTCCATTTTGTAGCATGAATGAGTGAGTAAGTGAATGAATGAATGAATGAATGAATTTTTCACACAGTAGTTCAAACAACAAAATGTACAATGAATTTCTCAGTTTTGCTGAACCTAAGAAGCCCTTTAGCCCCTTGATCACTGCGTATGGCAGACTGGTTTCAGAGGTCTTTGCTAAATATACTAAACTGCAACAGATTGTGAACTATTTGTTTTGTAGTCTCTCCAATCTAAACAATGTTGTTATTTTATCTCTTTTCATTTGAGATAAAAATATCCTTCAAATATTTTAATTAAAATTGTTGGTGTGTTGCCCATCGTGTCATACAATTCAAGCAGGAAAACATCAAAAATAGCTTTGATAGTCTGGGAAAGACTTCTTTTCTTTGCTGAAGGAGTATCTTGTCTGCCAAGGTCAGGGTCATTCGTCTGAAAGAGACCCATCTAAAAATAAATCATGGCCACTCTCTGTGACAACAAACCGTGACTAGTGACTACCCTATATAACAGAATTTCCAGAAAGTTTGGGCTTTTAAAACATGGGAACAAATCCCCTACTGCTTTGAAAGTGGCAAACAGCAGAGACTAATGATTTCTGGGAAATTGCTAACTGAAAACACAGTAGAGACCTATTGATGCTATTTTGATTACTCTTTTTAGGTTCCATCAACAAGCAGGAACATTCAACTCTGATCCATTCAGAAAAATAGAAAAAGAAAACAAAATAACAAAAGAAAACATTTCAAGGAACCACAATGACAAACTTTATACATAAAGGTATTTCTGTGACTTTACATAAAACTCTGTTTGAGTGTAATTATAATTCTGAGGGTCACATAGACCATCATCAGTTTTCTCACCTGTCCAAATCTTCCTTTAACAGCTCATAGCTCCTGAGGACCCGCAAAACCTGCACATCCTGGCTGAGGAAGCAGGGTGGCAAAAGGCCATGAATGCCCAGCTGCAAGCGCTCCTCCAGGGAGAAGGCCATCCCCTTCAGAGAGAATAACAAATGACAGTGTATTAACAGTTATTACTGCAGCCACACTGTGAACTGACACCAATGTGCACTAATGAGCTTAAAAATCAAGGTGTGCAACCCATAATATGATTTTTTTACTTTTTTTTTTTTAAAAAGGATATTAAACGAGAACAAACACACTGCATAACAAGATGAATTGTTAACAAATTCCTTTACTTTTGTAATTAAGTTATTTTTTATTTAGGAACTGCACATTAAATTATTAAAAGTCAATTAGATTGTTACAAAATTATATTTTAAATAAATGCAGTTAGGGCGTCACGGTGGTGCAGTGGGTAGCACAATCGACCTCACAGCAAGAAGGTCGCTGGTTCGAGCCTCTGCTGGGTCAGTTGGCATTTCTGTGTGGAGTTAGCATGTTCTTCCCGTGTCCGCGTGGGTTTCCTCCGGGTGCTCTGGTTTCCCCCACAAGTCCAAAGACATGCGCTATAGGTGAATTTGGTAAGCTAAATTGTCCGTAGTGTATGAGTGTGTATGGGTGTTTCCCAGTGATGGGTTGCAGCTGGAAGGGCATCCGCTGCGTAAAACATATGCTGGATAAGTTGGCGGTTCATTCCGCTGTGGCGACCCCGGATTAATAAAGGGACTAAGCCGAAAAGAAAATGAATGAATGAATGAATAAATGCAGTTACACTTGCAGCACATGTCTCAATCATTTCTAAATTGTTTTCAATTACAGAAATAAAATAATATTGCTTTGATCTTCTAACTCGGTTGTTGTTTTGTTGCTTTGATTACTTCTATTGTCCACACTTGAAAGTCACTTTGAATGTCTGCCAAATAATAAGTAAAATTCTCTGGAAATATTACGTACAGTCTTTACAACAGCAGCTAGGATAAACAGAAATGCATATACTTTGCATTCATTTAAATAATATTTGCTTAACTAAGCCTCTGCAGCTGTATTATTAAAAGTTTGTTTGGAAAAGCCAAACTAATCCCCATATACCCCTTCCCTATCAGATGACTAAAACAAAACTCTTCTAGCTCTGCTCACAGATCTACTCCTGACTCAATGTTTTGGTGGCAAAGCTTAATGCAAATAATGCAAGCAAAGCCAAGAAAAGGTCACAGAGATCGCGACGCAGTGTGGTGCACAGAAAAAAGGGCAAGACTGCTTTTTTTCTGATTTGACCCTTGACATTTAGCCTGACCCTGAACTCTCCAACACAAATGCTATAGCCAGGGGGCTCTGAGTTCATATTACTAGCTGAGCTCCACAGGCATGGCTGTCTATGGATGAATATGTGTTGAAACCAATTCTGTGGCATCTCAAGGCAGCCTGTCTTTTCCTTAATGACAGAGTTGCATCATCATTGCCGCACCTCTGGCTGCTCCATCAGAGGAACCACTAAGGAAGGCCCAAAACCCGAAAGGCTGAGCCAGATTTGTTTTTTTTAAACAAGCATATGCAAGCTTGGCTTTTCAGCCTTTTTTCATCTGGTTATGTTAAGTGGTTTGTTTTTAAAAAGGGTTTTGGCCTTGTAAACACGAGGAGACTCCTTTACACCTTTACACATGCGCAATATGCTACTGAAGCAACTGAGACCTAAAACAATTCACTATGTACAGAGAATTCTGCTACCCCCTTTAAGAGATTCAAATCAAATACAATATTTTTGCAATGTGTGCAAAATACAATTATATACACTTGGGAACCAAAACATTGTGACCAGTTGCAGGTGTGAAAGCAGATTCCTTGTTGAATCCACTGTTCGCAGCAGGTATTGGTGCTGCACTTTATTTTAGGTCCCAATTCACGGTATTAACCATTAACTAACACTACTAGCTTAATAAACTACTAATTACCTGTTTGTTAATAGTTAGTAAGGTAGAAGTTGGGTTTAGGTTTTGGGTGGGATTAGGGAGGCAGAATAAGATCATACTTTATAACTACTAATGAACAGTTAATATCTTAATAATAGGCATGTATTAAGCCAGTTGTTAATAGAATGAATTGTGACCTAAACAGAAGTGTTACTTTGCTTTTTTATACGAAGGACACTTGCTTGAATTTTGATACATTTTATTCTTGTTTCAAATACATGATTATTCAACATTCCACTAAGAAAAGTAATTCACAAATGTTATCCAATATGTCTTCAAAGGAGCGTTTGAAATCTGTGTCTCAACCCACTGGCATGCTTCTCGATGATTAGGTTCAGCTGATATTGACTCTCCTACAGTATGTACAAGGGCAATAAAGGCTATATCCAACAGGTTTACTGTGGCACAAGTCACACAAACATTTAATGACAGATTTGGGAGGATGTTACAATGTGTAGTGCATTTGATGAATCCTGTCCACCACTAAAAGAGCTGAGAATATGCAGTGTGTAGTGTTAGAGTTGGAACTTTGAGTAGTGACAGCTTGTCTGGTGTGATAAATCCTGTTTTCTTTTACACCATGTGGACAGTGCAGAGAAATATTCTGCCTGGGAAACCCTGAGCATAAATTTGACACATGCGTACATAAAACGTTGCAGACCAGATACACCCCTGCATGACAATGTTGTTTCCAAGTGCAAGTGGCCTCTTTCAGCAGGATAATGCACACTGCCACATTGCCCATATTGTCCATGAAGAGCATGATGAAGACTTCAATGTGCTTTGTCAGCCTCCAGACTCCACAGATCTCAGGATGTAATAGAACAAAAAGTTTGATATTGGAAGCTACAGGACACAAAAGATCTACTGTAAGGTTTTGGTGCCAGATATCACAGAACACCTTCAAGGGTCAGTGATGTTTTGGCAGTATGCAGAGAACCAACAGCAATCAAAATGCCTAAACAGGGACAGTCGTGGCCTAATATAGGGAGTTAGACTCAAACCCAATGGTTGTAAATCTGAATCCCAGTACCAGCAGGAGTCATAGGTGAGGGTAGTGAATGAATAGTGCTCTATTACTGTTTCTCAACCACGTTCCTGGAGGACCACAAACTCTGATCCTTTTCCATGTCTCCTTAACCAAACACACCTGATTCAGATCAATAGCTCATTAGCAGAGACCGAAAGACCTGTAATGGGTGTGACAGACAAAAGAGACATCCAAAACATGCAGTGCTGGTGGTCCTCCAGCTCTGCTCTATTACACCATCAAATCCCCTATCTGTACCATAACTGCTCTTTGGGGATGGCAGAAATTGCCTGACTATTGCTCCAAGTGTTTGTGTGCACTTGGATGGGTGAAATGCAGAACACAAATCCTGAATATTATTGGACATACTTGGCTGTCAAGTCACTAACAAATGCTTTTGTTCATCAGTATATAAAGAAAAACATTTAATTAAATATTATTCTTTAAAAATATATAATATACTGTACATTTATAAAGCATGTTAATTATAAAATGTAAAAATAAGTTAACATACTATGTATTGCAATTCAAAATCTTTCTTCTGTCAAAGCTCTTTCGTAATAGCTATACAAGAATCCTCACAAATTTATCAGCTCAGCACACAGCATGCAACAGCACTTTTTGGTTTCTAAAACAATCCTGTGACAAGACAACAAGACAAATTACCCAGAAGCTATTGGATGTTATTTGTAGTTTCTTTCGTGTCTGTCATTTTCTAAAGCTAACTGTCCAGTGCACCATTGATAGTCTGTATTTAAGAGTCTTGAAAATTAAATGCCGTCTTGCCAGGTCTGAATTGCGACCTTTGTGATTAAAAACAGGCATTCTATTTTCTCAAAAAGTGTGTGGTCTATCCAAGACCGTCCCTAGACATACATCACATTTCCTTTCTGTTGGTTGGTAGGGTTGTTAAAATTTTAACTGCATATTAGAGACTGGAGCTCTGCTGAAAAAAACATCCAAGAGTGCTTTAACTTAAATCATCGTTTCATTGACAAATACACACATGCAAATGCCTAAAAGTGCTCGTTGTAAATTTTCAAATCAACATATTCCTGCAAATAATGATTTGAAAAGACTTGAGATGATTTGAAACCAACAGCAAAAGACATTCTCAATGAGATCAGCTCTACCTAATCAAATATAATTACTCTACAGTTCCACGAGCACTGAATAGATCCTTCTGTCAAATGTGTAATGGAGACATTGATGGAACTGGGCCCAAACGGCAAATTAATGTCTCTGACAATAGAGCTGCAGGCAGAACTCTGGAGGGCACGTCCACAGGCCTCAGGACTGGAATTCTGATTGTGGCCATGGATGGCTGGACTGGGGAAAGTGGTCTGTTTGATGGCACGCATGGATGGCAAGATCTAGCGGGGCTGCATGGCGTGGGAACTGGTGAGGGACTTGGCGCTGCTTAAGAGCAACTCTGCAATGCCAAGATGCCAAGTGGAGTGAGAGACTTGCAAATCTTGCTCTATATATAGAAGGCACAACAATAGCACTGCTATCTAGATTAAAAGAAAAGCGTGAAAAGACTAAACAGGATATAAATAGACAAGATGGGCATCGCATGTAGGGGACACTGATTTGCCAAAATCATTCTGAAATCACCCTGTGATATTGCTGTAACAGACCGATTTAAATGATCAACATGAATTAGAAACATATGAGAAATGACAAACCATGCATTAAAATAAGGTCAGCAGTGTCCATGTATATAAACAGACTGGTAAGCTTAACCTGTTGTTTGTTTTTACCGTTGCAATAAACACAGCGAAATTTTACATTGTTTATTTTGAGTTACAATATCTCTAAGTTGCAGTATGTTTGTAAATGGGTAATGTATTTGCTTTCTGAGAAACTATACTACTGAAATATAAATAATATAATATACTAGTACAGTAAACTAACTACACTAGTGAGTACAAAAATCTACATTTTTAGAGGTGTTTTTTTCCAGCAGGGGCATAAATCTTCCACTTTTTTCACATTTCCATAAATGAAAAAAAAAATCTAATCTTTAGAATTCATTTTACATATAATGTTGCCATTTTGGGGCTGGACGGTGGCACACTGGGTAGCACGATCGCCTCACAGCAAGAAAGTTGCTGGTTCGAGCCTCGGCTGGGTCAGTTGGCGTTTCTGTGTGGAGTTTGCATGTTCTCCCCGTGTTCGCGTGTGTTTCCTCCGGGTGCTCTGGTTTCCCCCACAAGTCCAAAGACATGCGCTATAGGTGAATTGGGTAAGCTAAATTGTCCGTAGTGTATGTGTGTGAATGAGTGTGTATGGATGTTTCCCAGTGATGGGTTGCAGCTACAAGGGCATCCGCTGCGTAAAACACATGCTGGATAAGTTGGCGTTTCATTCCGCTGTGGCAAACCCCAGATTAATAAAGGGACTAAGCCGAAAAGAAAATGAATGAATGTTGCCATTTTATATAAAATATACTAAAATAATTACTTTGAGGCAAATAATTAAAATAGTTGTGTTGGCCAAATCAAACATGTACATCTGCACAATTTTGGGGAGATCCCCAAACTCCCAAATCATCTAGTATTTGGAAAACAAAATGTATTTGTAATGGTAATGTAAATAGAGAGAGAGGTCATATGTTTCAATTATTATGTCATGGATAAACTGACAATAAGATCCATAACATGCATCCATAGGGTAAATTTTTGTTTTATCTCAACTATAAAGCTTAGTTTTCTGTTGACCACATGGAATTTATAAACACTTAATTTGAGTTGAGTTTCAGATAATGGTTGGCATACTTTGCTTTACAAAATGTATGCAATAAATGACCAAAGATTGATTTTAAGAATCACTGAAATATCACAACATATTTTGATTCACTGAATAAAAACATTCAGATTACTCAACATGATGATAAGCAAATGATGAACTAACAAAGAAACGCTTAAATCACTGGGCCTGCCATGTTTTGTTGGCTCAAGCTGTTACAGCTTTTCTTTTTGTAGAGACAGGCAGGGCAAGGAATGTGTGAACGCTTCCACATGCGCAACAACCACATTAAAGACTGTGTGTTTGCTCCACTGTGTGTTATGCCCACACAAGCTCAAACAAGGAGAACTGCTGTGCATGCCAACCTGTAATCTCAAGATCAATGCCACCACCCCTCTACTTTGGTCATGACCAGCACCACCCCAAACACACAGCACTGAGTACTTTGTGGCGAACATAAAAGTCTTGCTTTTGACCTGATAAAAGACAGTCTACAGTCTAGTTCAAATGCATTTTAAGAGGTCACTTCCAATTCAAACAACTTAGTCTGAATCCTAAAATTCCCAATACTTGTAAATGGAAAATGTTGCAGCTGTACCACAGAGGGCCAAAAAAGCACCAAGGCAGAAGAAAGCAAAACTCCTCAATGGAAAGCTCCTCTTGTTCCTCAATGGAATATTACAGTGCATGGGAGGGAAGTTACTTGATTTTGTAATAAAGAATACATGAGAGTTGGTGAAGCACATCAATGTCAATGACACTATAATGAGCCTCTTTGGATGAAGTATTTGGTGCTCTCATTTGTGAGACAAGTTTGATTGAAGCCATCTGCAAAACCACTTCTCTAAATCAATCCTTGTAATTAAAAATATGTCTTTTCTTATCACATATTCAGGGCTGACTTGATGTTTTTGGAGTGAAACCAAAGCACTCCTTAAGTGTCTTCAATTTTGGATATTTTTATCTCCCAGGGGTTGATTTATATTTTATTTACTTAATTCTTACTTACTTAATAATAATTTTTATTCAAAACATTATAATAAACCTATTTGGATAAAGATTCTGTATTTTACTTTAAATCTTACAATGTGAAAATCAAACAGAAAAATGAATGACATTTTCTATTCTATTATAGTTTATAATAACTGCAATAAAAAATAAAACCATATTCATTCATTTACTTTCTTTTCAGCTTAGTCCATTTATTAATCTGGGGTCGCCACAGCGGAATGAACCCCCAACTTATCCAGCATATGATTTACACAGCGGATGCCCTTCCAGCTGCAACCCATCACTGGGAAACACCCATACGCTCTCATTCACACACATACACTACGGACAGTTTAGCTTACCCAATTCACCTATAGCGCATGTCTTTGGACTTGTGGGGAAAACCGGAGCACCCGGAGGAAACCCACGCGAACACAGGGAGAACATGCAAACTCCACACAGAAATGCCAATTGACCTAGCCGAGGCTCGAACCAGCGAGCTTCTTGCAGTAAAGCGACAGCGCTACCCTAAAACAATATTGTGTGAGAATTATTTATGTCAGTTTTCTTAAATTGTTTAGAAAATTTTACTTTTAATATTACCAGTGATACTCTTAATAATAACAGTACATAGTGCTTGAAAAAATATCAGATGTGTGGAATTAATTAAAGAAAAAACAATTGTAAAAATCACACAACTTGAAAGTAGACCATTGGAATGTATATAAAGTTATCGAACAAAAATGTGAAAATACTACTTAATTATGTATATTAAGGATTAGAAATGCTAGTTCTGAAAATAGCATTTGAAAGAAATAAGCCATTTTGTCTTATGGTTTAAATAAATCACATTTAGTGGAAAAAACTGTTGTTATTGTTAGTGGACAACTTAAGTGAATGATAAATGAGAGTGTCAAAAGGGTCAAAAAAGTGTGTGTACTTGAGGAAACACCCTCATATGCATATTTACACACACAGATTAGATCAACACTCACATATCAAACATAACTTCTAATCTTGCTCCAAATGTAAACCATGGTGTGACGCAGGGCTCACTATTTGGCCAATTTCAGATTCTCAAAATAAGAGAGGGATAGGAAATCTTTCATCTCAGTTGAATATACGCACTGGCCCTCTTTCTCAGACAGAGATCAGAGGCTGAGTTTTTCTTCTGATTGTGCTTCTCACATTCTCACATTTCTCACATGTCCAAGTATGACCTTCATCCAAGTGAAAACATTGAAAAGTTTCCTGTTAAGAGAATTTTTGACCTGACACCACAGCTATTCCAGAGTGATCAGACTCAGAGGCAAGAGTCCCAAGCTCCCTCATGTCAATGAAGTGCACCAATCACACGATCCACCTCTAGAACAAACAAGGGATCAGAGAGTGAGAGTATAGGAGACTGCTCGGATATTGTGGAAGACAAAAGATGTTTTTCCCAGCTCTCCAAGGATATGTTCACACTTATATTTCAGGTTTCTTAAAAAAGAAGTAAATAACACATTTAGTCCTGGTTCACTGGGTGCTCGCATTGTCATTTTTAAGAACAAACCTAAATATTAAAAAGGATTATATGAAACATATATTTATAGAACATTTGTGCTGGGAGAAATACACTTATTACAAGTATTTACATATGATGGTATTTTTATTTGGTTCATCTGAATGTCTTTGGTCTGTGTTGCATTCATATTTCTACTGCAAAGGAGGTTGCAGGCAAAGCAAATTAATTGGGCTACTTTTAACTACTGCAGTGTTGTTTTTTTTGTTTTGAGGGTTAAAGGCTTGACATATTGCATCAATTACATATAAATGGTTGTCATTCATTCATTCATTTTCTTTACGGCTTAGTCCCCTTATTAATCAGGGGTCGCCACAGCGGAATGAGCCGCCAACTTATCCAGCATATGTTTTTACACAGCGGATGCCCTTCCAGCTGCAACCCAGTACTGGGAAACACCCATACACACTCCCATTCACACACATACACCACGGACAATTTTAGCTTACCCAATTCACCTCTAGCGCATGTCTTTGGACTTGTGGGGGAAACCGGAGCACCAGGAGGAAACTCACGCCAACACGGGGAGAACATGCAAACTCCACACAGAAATGCCAACTGACCCAGCCGAGGCTCAAACCAGCGACCTTCTTGCTGTGAGGCGATTGCGCTACCCACTGCGCCACTACGCAGAGCTATATATGGTTGTGTTGAAGTATTTTACACTATCAAGTGTATGTAATATCAATGATAAAAACTGTTCTAAAATGATGAAAAGGAGTATGCACAGTTTTGTAAGGCGCAGGGGCACTAGAAGAGAGGCTGATGATTTCTCGTTTCTGATTGGCAAGACTTGGCAAGAAGAATTATTCCTAAATAACTGTAAAAGTACAGAAAGAAAGTCTGGTGTATGTATACATTTAATTTAAAATTAATTTTACAAGTCTAATAATTTCCCATAACAGACTCTTTATTACAGAATTGTTGAAAAACTAAAAATATATATTTTTATAAGTAATTAGGTTATAATTACTTATAGAAATGGTTATTTTCATGAAAAACTAAATTTATAATGCATACAGGGATTTAGAACATGTATTTTACAAATTGGTGGTGGCAATTTTTGACTTTTTATATTATTGGGTGAGCTTTGATTGGCCATTGGGGCAATCAAAAATGTGGAATGCTTATTAAAACAGTTTTAAAAACTAGTTTTGGGCTGTTTTTGACTGGCCATTGCCCTAGATTTGCTAGTTTTGAAAACTTGGTAACCCTGGTTCATGTGCAATAAGAATTTGTTTAAATAAAACAACAAAACAATGGGTTCAGGACAAAACCAAGAAACACGGTTGCTTAATCCACATACATCCAAATACACAGAATGACGGACAAACACTGACTAAAACAGAGGGGCTTAAATACACTAGGCAAACAATGGGCTGAACTAGCAAACTAGATTACAAGGGCGTGGAGACAATTAATCACTTGGCAGACAAACTAGGGTAGCCATGGGGATTAACAAGTGTGTGGCACAGAGGAACACAGGGAGGTGAACAGAACCATGACGCAAAGTCCAAAAACACCATTTCAGTTTAACAGAGTTGGAAGGACAGATAATTTTTTTTTCAAGGGGTCAAGATTGTATGTCAGAATTCCCATTTATTCAAATAAACACTCACAAAATGATCAGCATTTCTTTTAATAAATATAAATCAGCCAAGTGTGAATGCATGTAACTTATCTGAGACTGCTGAACCCAAATAAAACAGGAAAGGGTAGTGCAGATGTCTAAGATTTCATTTAATGAAATGGACAATGTCTTAAAGTAATTTTAAAGGATTAAAACAGGCATAAATAAGCAAAACATGGTGAAACTAAAAAAACAGAAGCAGCCACAGGGTGCAGAAGCAGTCACAGGGTGCAATTCAGACTAGACCTTTCCAGCTGACCAAATAGGGAATGTATGAACATGCTATTCTCATAAACATCCTCATTGCTTAAATCATTGGGTTACTGCAATGCATCTTCCCATGCTCTTATTTCAGTTCACAATCACAAGCAGTCATTCCAAAGCTGCTAAAAGAGCCAAAAGAGAAACAAAGAATGACCAAGGAAAGTGACAATGCAACTGGAAAGGTTGAGATGTGGGTGATGTTGTATTGAGCTAAAGGGTGGAGGGGGAAAGCAGTAAAATGTGGTCTAAATGTTTACTGCGCTGATTCCTTCATGAAGTAAACCACAAGTAAGATAGTTCACCCAAAACTTAAATTATATATTTATTTACTCTCCTTCATGCCTTAACTTATCGTTCAACAGTAAAGGTCAATGAGGCCAACAACGTAAATGGATGCCACTGACTTTCATTGCATGGGTGAAAATATATATTTTTAAATATATTATTCAAAATATCTGCTTTTGTATTACACATAAGAAAAACTGTATGGGTTTGGACAAGCATGACTGTAAATGCTGACACAACTGTTGTATGTGGTTGAACTACCCCTTAGTTAGCTTCTAATCCATGATGACATTGCATTAAACTCTTGGGAACCAATTTCATCAGCTCTGGTCTGTACAGAAAATGGCAAGTAACCAGATGGGCAAGAAGACAAAATCAAGAAGCAAAAAATATCAAATTCAGAAATACAAACACGTGTGAACCTTCAAGAAATTGCTATAAGCAAGATCCACATGTGAGCAATTAATTTGTTAGATGACTATAAATGCCAAAAATATGCACATAACAGCACACAATAATAATGATAAAGTACTGAAATTAAAGTTCTTCAGCAGCTGCGGCAAAGAATGACTCACATGCACAAACAAAGGCGAAGGCTGCATCAACAAAAAATCAATGATATACATGTTCAAAACATCAGCAAAATTAAGCAGAAGTGCAGAAATTCCCTGCCATCAATAATACACTGTCTGGCAACAAACCAGCACTTTTTTTATGAATTGTGGACTTTTTAGTGGTAAACAAACTATGGTACCTGAAGCATGGCTCAGATTCAGACTTCCCTGCTTGATAATTTCCACAGAGATCGGTCTGTTTACAGACAACATTCTGCTGAAAGCTCAATGACAAAACCATCAATATGTGAACTAACACACACTCAAAACAATCTCTTACACTCCTATCTGTCAATAGTAAATGAGGAAAGGATTTGTGATTCTAAGTTGGAGTATATATATTGTGAGAAATGGAAAAGTAATGAAAAACTGATCTTCAAGTTCAGGTAATTCTTCTGCAAGGAGGTTAAGGGAATTTGTTTCCCTGAAATGAGGGAAACTCTGGGTTCAAGCCTTAAATTAAGCCAAAGGTAAAATACTTAAGAGTCAGTTACCATGGTAACTTATGAAGCTGGTCAGGAGCAGGTTTTCTTTTGGTCTCCTGCCCCTTTTAAAGCACAATTAAGTGATACATAATTAATTAATGCATGCCACAGAAATGCTTTCTTTACTTCTAGTTCAAATATGCAAAAAAAAAAAATATATATATATATATATATATATAATTTTAAATACATTTATATTACATTTAAGTAAGCAAGTACTTCATTGTTTATCACTGAATTTCTAAGTTTCAGTGATTAATATGTTTCAGGCTTTTTTTGTTTGGCAACTAATTATTTAACCATAAATAAAACGTGTATAGTGTATAGTATTTCTTAAACAACCATATCTGATGATATCAGAATGCCATGATTCATCAAGCTCTAACTGTGAAAGAACACTTTATTTTCACACATGAGTTGACCACCAATTGACCTGAACCACTAAACATCTTTGAGATGCGCTTGAGTAGACCTGACTGGAGTATGGCCATGTGATACATCTTCGCGCATTTATATAAAGCCATACATTACATCAGTTAGAAGAAACGTTTCAAAGGATCAAAACTGCAAATTGTAGCCAAACATATGGAATGGCAGAAAGATATTCACTGCAATAAAGATCCAATCATATACATATATAAAATTACTGTATCTGAATGTTTTACCCAGCAATTAGAAAAACAGAAGACACTTGGAGTCCAAGGAATTTAATAAAATATGCTTTTGTGAAACATTCCTATATTTAATTGAACAGTGAAATTTGTATATTAAAAGGGTCCTTTTTACAGTCAGATATGAAAACAGTGAAAGGTAGACATCCAACATTAGACCCATTATCGTAATTTATATGAAGGAGACAGCAAGTAAGGAAGAGAAGAAATGAGGACATGGATGCCTTTTGCTCTTAGCTCTTTGATCTGCTCAGAATCAAAGTGGCCTGAGCTTCTGCTACTTCTCTAAAACAAACTATAAACTATAAAGAAACAAAAACACACCAAGTTTCCTACCATATAAATATCTCTCTTTCAACAGCTGCTTAAAGTTCAAGCACGCACAGTTTTATGCTTAGCCAGAAAAATAAGAAATGTGAATGTCTAATATCTCTGAATTAAAGACGAATATATAGACTTCTTCCAAAATAATAGCCAATACACATTTTTGGCTATTTTTCAGTGGACGAACCAAGAAATTAACAAATTGACACAGCCTGGCTTCTTTTTTTTTTGTTGTGTAAGCTGGTCTTTTTAGCAAGGTCAAATCATTGGGAATCTGAAAAGATGCTGTCAAAATTACACATATTTTTATCTATTTATTTTTATCTGAAATGTCAGAAATACTCAAGAATGTATTTTCCATGGAAAAACAAATATCTTTAAAAAAATAAATAACAAAACAAAAACAAAGGGCAGACACACACATGTACAATGTAATGAATTTTAAAATCATTTGTGTGGCAGTCTGAGTGTGGGTAATGCTAATCTAAAGCACACATCTGTATAATACATAATGTTAATGTATAATACATAATGTTAATGCATAATGTATAATACATAATGTTTAAAGGTTTGTTAGTATGTTTCCAATCTAATTCACTACTCATATCTGCAAATCCACAAAGCAACCAGCAGCCAATTTAGTAAAATCAACAATCCAAAGCCATCTGTTTCCAGTGAGGTGAGCAGGGATTTTACTACTGGACACAAAGCTAAAAAGAAACTTCCTATTTGTGTTGCTATTTAATTGTTGAAAGCTACAATCTGACATTTGACCTTGCAATGTTAAATTAGATGATTGTTAAATGAGGTTGCCATAGCTATAAGACACAAACAGATCCAGAATCAGAGAAATTCCCCTTCCTCCTCACCCAGTTCTATTTTCAAAATGGTCACTAAAGGTAACAATTAGAGTTGTAAAAGGGGGTAGATTTCTATACATTCTGGTAGGGCTGTAAAATGCTCTTTCAGTTTAGCATGGTTGGTGCACTTTAATTGTCCAGTTCTAAATAGCAAGCACAATCTTTTACGGTGTAGGTGCAGGACAGTGAAAAACACAGCGCTGAATATTTGGTCACGACCTTGATGGTACAATGGTACAAAAGCGTTGTCAAATCTGACCTTAAATTGTAAGCTCTGCTGAATAAAAATAAAATCTTTATTTGTGTTTAAGTCAAACTAACATTTACAAGGACGTTATTTAAAATAAAGACAGCTCTTATTGTTTCGCTTTAACATTGTGCCTGCTATCATTTAGATGGGCTCTATTTTTTATTTTCATAAAGCAGTTAAGTAACAGGCATGAAACATAATTTGCTTCTTACAGTACTAGTTGTGGTAGGTGCAAGGAAAACATTACTATTTAAGAATGATATTAATCTGACAAAAGTCTGCTGTGCCGAGTGAGTCCTTAAAGTGGTCATAAATTGTATTTTTTTCCAAGTGTTACACTATTCTTCAAGTTCTCCAACATTTTTTTTACATTAAAAATATCACAATTTAGTAACAAACAATCACACAATTGTAACAAGATGTTTTCCATATATTTTGATCCAACATTCCATTATGAAAGTTGCAAGATGTGATTAAATGATCACTGTTATGATAGGCCAACAGTTTTACATAATAAAATACAAAAATGAGAATGTTGTAATCAATATGGTAAATTAATAAAAATAAAAAAAGACAAATAGTCATAATAATATGTAATAAACAAAGCAATAGTCACACATGGTAAAAATTGTTGCTCACACTTGTTTAAACATCAATGTAAGATATAAGATAGATATTTCAATCCATAAACTGTCAATGTCTTTGGTCAAAAACAAATATATTTTCAAAGGACAAACAACTTTGGAAAACATGAATTGTTAAAACCAGACATGGGACAAAGGGAGGGTTATTTACAGTGTTGAAGATCTGGATTCTCGTGCAAATCGTAGGCAAAGTGCTAAAAAACTATTTGCCCTTTTGACAGTATTTCTTTGTCAAAAAATGTTTTTTGTTTTTTTCAAATCTGGCTCTAGCTGATGTCATTAAGGGCGGAACTCAGGAGCACATCCATCAACGTGCTTCACCCAGAATTAGGAAGTGACTGCAGCACTCCACAGGACTTGCAGGAGAATGGCTCCAAAGAACCTTGTTTTTGATTGTAAAAGGAAATTGACCTTGTTCAGCCATAGTACTTCAGCTGATCCCCCTCATGTAAGTTTTTTAACGTCACCATTATTTAGAACAAATAGGTTTTATATTTCCATGGTGACACACCTCATTTATCATGTGACGCCGCAGCCTCATGCACTACAGTGGAGAGATTAAAGCTGCTGGATTTACATGTAAATCCAGCAGCTGGGAAAGCTGATTTGAATTAAGAGGCTGATCACAGATTGATCACACTGGTGTTATTGTACACTATAAGATTACAAATTTTCATCAGCGCGAAAGCCTCATGGGCAGTGCACCGACATATAGTACCATTGCACTTCGAGAGCACCAATTCGAGCCCTGTCTCACAGATATTTCCCAATCCCATCTCCCCTCCCTCTCACAACTTCGCTTCATGTCTAAACTGCTCTATCACAATAAAGCCAATAAAATAAATCTTTTTAAAAAATTACAAAGTTTTCCTATGTTTTATTTACAGCATTAACAGGTTAGTAGATCGTTAAGCCCATCGTTTAGCCCTTTAATATCTTTACTGTGTTTTTAAATGTAAATGTCGACAAAGGTTAATTCTGTCAATGTTTAGAAGTGTGCTAGCCTAGAAATAAAAGTTTATTTCCAATGGATGTTGAAAAAGAAGTTAGGGAGCGGAAATAAGATCAGGACATGCCACAGGCCAGACTCAAACTTCATGAGTCAACACCCCTTGACTAAGGTTATTTTATTTAAATTAGCAGACATCCTCTTTCATTAAATTATCAAGATGTAATTAGTTTTAATAGACGCTAAATAAAATTCTAAGCCCTCACAGCCAAGAGCAATTCAAGGCCAGGTAATTGAAGTGCATCTTCTCAGATACTCAGTACGTGATCAGACTTATGACCTGTTATCAAGTACAATACACAGAAGAAATATTTCTTTATAAAAAAATTGACTTTGGTAATTTGAGACTTTGTGGTTGCCAAGCCAACTATTCAGAAACTCACACTATATAGGAGAATACCTATTAAAATAATTAAATAACTAGACAAATAAAACTTACAAAATCACAAAAACTTAATGAAATTAAGAGAGAGGGGAAGAGAGAGAGAGAGAGAGAGAGAGAGAGAGAGAGAGAGAGAGAGAGA
>CAIGQV010001633.1:15723407-15738096 GCA_903798115.1 Danio jaintianensis
CTGTCTGTCTGTCTGTCTGTCTGTCTGTCTGTCTGTCTGTCTGTCTGTCTGTCTGTCTGTCTGTCTGTCTCTCTCTCTCTCTCTCTGTCACTCTCTCTCAGCCTCTCACAGCTCCTCTTAGGGGTAATTACCTACCTTCTCTCTTCATTTCTTTGTGTTGGTGTCCAGTATGAATTCAGAAGGTTGATTTTTTTTTTTCAAAAGCTACATCACAGAGGTAATGTATCAATGTGGGGTTGTTTTTACAAACTGGTATGACTATGTGATTGTGAACCTAAACCCATGAATGACATAAAACTTGTAAAACTGCCACATCTTAGTCCACAAACAAAGACGTAAGCGGTTGACCAAAGCACTGAATGCTTTAACAGTTGTGTTAATCTGGTGGTAACAAACCTCAGTGTGTTATTATTTAGGATTGTTTCTATAAACTTATTGACCTTACCTTACTCGCAAAGCCAAATTTACTTCAAAATAGATGCTCACCTCAATGAGAAAATTGTTTCTAAACTATTACTAAACATTTCTGCTGTTTCTATCTGTCTGTCTGTATCTATCTGTGTCTAATTTATAAACATCTAAATTCATTAAAAAATTATTCAAAGATGATTCCTTGGATTTATTAAATCTTTTTAAGTTAAGTGGTTTGGGCTGAATTTAAACAAACAAATTAAGTTGAACATTACTAAATTTAATTTGGTTGTTTAAATTCAACACAAATAAATAGTTTGCAACAATTTTGCAGACATCATTTTTTCAGTGTAGCTTTAACATAACTATAAGATAGATAGACAAAAAGACATTGTTATAGATGTTACATTTATGTTATAAACTAATGTGAATTTAAGACTCAATTCATTTCAATGCAATTTCGTCCATTCATTCATTTTCCTTCGGCTTAGTCCCTTTATTCATGAGGGGTCGCCACAGCGGAATGAACCGCCAACTTATCCAGCATATGTTTTACACAGCAGATGCCCTTTCAGCTGCAACCCAGTACTGGGAAACATGCATACACACTAATTCACACACATACACTACGGCCAATTTAGTTTATTCAATTCACCTATAGCGCATGTCTTTGGACTTGGGGGAAACCGGAGCATCCGGAGGAAACTCACGCCAACATGGGGAGAACATGCAAACTCCACACAGAAATGCCAAGTGACCCAGCCGGGACTCGAACCAGCGACCTTCTTGAAGTGAGGTGACAGTGCTAACCACTGAGCCACCATGTCGCCCCAATGCAATTTCTTTACATCCAAATTCAACAAAATGTGTGTTATCTATAAATGTCACTTGACCTGAATCTGACATTATGATCCAAACATTTTAGCTGCCTGCTTATTATGATATCATTACAACACAGTCTTTTGTGCTGAAGGTTTATTCTCGTGTTTAAATGATCCTCTTTCTTGAAAATGATTCTGCAAAGATTTCACATCACACCGTTTTCCTGATGCCTTCAACGAAGATTCTCAAGCGTACTGAGAAAGCCAAAGCCTCTCCTTTAATTAATCTCATTAAATCATGCCTCTGTCTATAAAACAAGACAATAAGACTGAATTAGGCTCATTAGAGTCAGCGACATGGGTGGAACTGGAAAGCCACGTCATAAAAACATAAAAGCCTTAGAAATTGGTCTCACAGCCTGAAGCACCACATGAGCTTAAAGTTGTGGCACCAGTCTGGCAAACTCCAGCACCACAGGCACAGAAGCTGCATTAATAAAAGCCATTAGTCCAAGATTTAGTTTAGATAACAAGAAAGGGTAATAAAGTGACAAAAAATAAAAAGAGCCTAATTTCAGATTTTATTTTTTCAAAATCATACAGTATGTTTATCTAAACCAAACGTAGCATGCTGAACAAAATGCCACAACAAAATAATGAAAATAATAGAGATTGCGCCTGAAATATGTCCGCCTCAACCTTTTATTCATTTTATTTTGCAGTAAGGAGTTTTTGAACTCAATATCTGAGGTTGATTGTAAACATTTAAGTCACCATTACAGAAAGACCTTTTCAGATTAACAAGTAAAAACACAGCCTATATGTTTAAAAAAAAACAGCATAATGACCTCTGTAATGAGTGGGTCACTGAAAAAGTCTTACTTCAACAGGCAGTTTTGATTAAAGAGTGCTATTGCATCATTTATAGGCCTATGAAAATGTTATTTTTTAGCTGGGGTCAACATAGCTGAAATGACTGGAGTGTGCACTAAAAAACGACAACACACGGACCGTGATCTTCATTCCTCAAGCAACTCTATGCATTCATCTATACATAAAGACACCTTTCAGAACTTTCTGGTAGTGCGCACCTGGATCGAAAATATGACCTCATTCTGTGGCATCTCTTGTGCAGATTAGAAGTCATTAACCTTAACGACAGGCAGCGTGCAGTGTTGTCATCAGTACCTGACCTGTGGCAAAATGCCAAGAGATGTGACGTTTGATCAGACTATAGTCCTTCATTTAAGCATGAGAAACTGATGCAAAGGGTTCAAGAGGACATAAAGTTAATGAAAACAATAGTGCAGAGTGCAGGCACACGCAGCAGAAGACTGGAAAAGTCCAAAGAGGAACGGACCAAAAGTCATGGACAGTGAGTTACAAATGAGGGTTAACGTGGGACAAATAAGGCTTAATAAATATAACTGCAAATGAGATGAAGTATCAAGAAATGTAAGTATTTTTTAAAGTAGGAATTTTGGTGAAAAGGCCACCAAAAGTAAATAAACCCCCTTGTAGTTCATAATATAACATGTTTAAAATATATTAATGATCTGTATCAATTTTATTAACATTATAGTTAAACCAAAACATTTTTATTAAATCATTTACTCACAGTGTTGTTCTAACACTGTTTGGGGTTTTTTCATACCGCAAAAAAGTGAAAAAACTTGACTGGCCCAAATAATGATTGTGACTATCAACCAGCATTAAGCTTTTAAAAAAAAGATTACAAAATAATTGTGCCATGCAACATCTGCAGTATAATACAAGACTTTTGCATCATTGAACAAAAATCCTGACCTTGATTTTTAGTCCTTACGCACTACTGCATGTTCATGAAACTTTATTATTGATGCAGTTCACACTAACTTTCAATGTGATAAATCGAGATACGAAGATTCAAAATATACCTGTTGTTAAGATTCATGTTTACTATCAGTCTGGTTTTTTATCTGGTAACTGCACTTCTGGTGCATAAAGATTCAACTCAGTGAATCTTAGTTGACTTTAGGCATTATATTTTAGGCATTGTATTTTATTTGTATTGTTTAATTAGTCTTGCATTCATCAACACACTGCTTTTGTGTTTTATTTTGTAAAGTCTGTGTAAACTGTATTGCATTAAAAAATATTTTATAAAAATGCAGTCATGTATAAAGAACAAAAGGTCAGGAATTTTTTCATTCTATGATGCATTTTTTATCTTTAAAGTTCACGTGAAATTAAAATAAAGAATAAAACATAAAAAACATAAAATTGATATAAACATCCAAGGCTTGCAGTTTGTCACTTGCGCCTAAATAGATCAAAGAATTTTCCGGTCACCTCATACTTCAGTTTCTTATCAACTATTGCCCCCTTCAAGACGCTTCTCATTTGCTTTTCATTTGATGTGATTGAGCTCAACCACACAATTGGCAGAGCTGTGATAAAACAGAATGCTATTGGCTGTTTTTTAAAAGGGTGGATCTACACAATGTCCCACCCTCTTACGTCAAACACTGAATAAAAATGCATATTTCAAAGCACTTAATAGGACATCAATATTTACCACCAATTTTAATGTCAATATTCTCTGCCATTATATGGATGAGAGCAGGAAAGAGTTGTAATTAATTTGATCTTTTGTAGATTTTGTACACAGAATGGCATATAGTTTTGTACACAGCACCTTATAACTTGTTTATTTATAACAAATCTGTACAAACAATTCATCATCCAGAGCTCTTTTGTCTAACTGCATCTCTGTTTAATGTGTGTCGTATTTTTCTCATATTTATTTTGTGTTGTCACTTGTCACTTTATGTACACTGGAAGCTTCTGTAGCCAAAACAAATTCCTTGTGTGTGTAAGCACACTTGGCAATAAAACCTATTCTGATTCTGATTCTGTTATTGCGTCAAAACAACACCAGGGTGAAAAATATGTAAAAAAAAATGACTGAATTTGTATTTTGGGGTGCAACATCCCTTTAAATGTGTTTCTGAAAACCTGTAACCACTGACCTCCCAAGTAGGATAAACTTTTGTGTTTAACAGAATAAATAAACTCATGAGTGAGTAAATGATGACAGAATTTTTATTTTTGAGTGAAATATCCCTTAGATTTGATTTACAGTACTTAAGGTTTCACAATTCTGAATGATACACTTTGTATTGTTATGTGGGTCAGAGGTGAAATGACAGAATAAATGTTAGAAAAAGGCCTCAGAAAACAAATTTCAAAGGGCAAACATCGATCTACCCTCTTTAACTCAAGTTGCTAGTTTGGAAGCAGATTAAAAAATATTTACATTCTTATTTATGCCAGGCTCTTGTTCTCTATTTGCAAATTTAATGAATGAATGAAGAGAAAGAAGCTCCAGTACCATAGTAACTTAACATATAGGATAAATACATACTAAATGATTGGCTGAGGTCAGTAAACTTTTCATGCAAGGTCAGAATGAAAGTAAAGTGCAAGAATATATTATTCACTTAAAAAATGGGGTGTATTTCATGTGTCATTTTACATAAATTGTATCAATAATTACCGATAAAATAAGATTATAACCAATAATTTTTTTTTATTCTTTTCATATATAGCAAAACATCCAAGCAAACAAAGCAAACATTTTAAGTTTACACCATCAAGGTCGCATCCCGTTTAAATTCTTGAGGTGATGTCATAGCAACGAGTAGTCAGCACCTTGGACAGAGGCTGCTGTTGATCTTACCAAAAGATTACAAACAAGATTTATGGGTCTTATTTACACTTTGTTTTCCATTATAACGAAACACGTCGTCGAATACTATAATTAATGCATTAGTGAGGTAGATAAATGTAGAAGTTAAATGAAAACTCCGTGCGCTAATGCTGAAATTGGCACGTCATGGCTCACGTCAGCTCAAGAGCACCTGTAAACTACAACCGACTTGTTTTTGACACTGGAAACTACGGTGGACAAAGCAAGTGTGTGGCCCTTTAAGTCTAAATATAGTTCCTCTCGAAAGTGATATCCACTCTTGCTGTCATAGCAAACAGTCAACACAAAATGTCATTTTTAAAGGTTTAAGTTTTAAAACATCTACTTTTTACCTTATTCAGATGGGGATTGCGTGTAACATCATACCCCCTCTTCTTTGTGTAAACAAAGGTCTTGCTTTGGTCTGTTGACTTCTGCATCTCCCACTCGACAGATTCCTGTTTGACTAAAGCGCGTGCCATGTTGCTTCCCCTTTAAATAGCGGTGAACTCAACAAGTGCGCGCGCTGCATCACAGACAGGAAGACGTTACACAGTCAGCGAGAGCGCGGTTGCGTGTTTGTATTATCGCCACACTATTTGCTGTAAATGTCGATAATAACCTGGCAAACCTTATCTTATCCAGTTCTCGCGTGGGGATTCAGAGTAACAAGTTGAAACAAGGAGATAGAAACTGCCCGTATCACAATAAGTGTCTATACAAATGCATTTCTCTATCACCGGTTTGATATGTTGATTTTACATAGTATACTTGTTACAAAACATATTAAATTACAATATTTTTCCCAATAATGTACACAGAACTGAGATTTTTATTATATTTTTGCTAAAGAAACCAGGTAAGCAAGTAAAACAATAAAAGCACAATAGAGTAGAATTCATAAGTTTGCAAAGAAAAAGAAAAAAAAAGCCTTTATAAGGATGTATAATAGCAAATACTTTGACGACATGCCACTGTATCCCACTAAACCGTTTACCCCGAACTGCTAGTCAACTGCTTCCAGAACTTTCTGTCACAAAAACAAATAGAGGTGAAAAAATCATGACTCCTAAAGATACATTGGGCAAGAAAATGTATTTTCATATTTTTTATTTAAAAGATTTTATTTAAACCTAAAAAGTATTTGTAACATTTGATTTTTACTTTTTTTTTTTTCTTTTCTTTAATCTGACGCATACTAAACATGGTAAAAGAACATTCAGACATGTGTGAGGTGTGATGAAGCACATGAATCAGCTTTAGTTTTAACTACTTATTATTTTGTTTTGCCTGTATGTCCTTTTTTGACTCTCAAAGTGTTGAAAGCCTTTGATTTACATGTTATGTATCAAGCTAAAAACTCTTCTTCAATGTTCTACAAAAAGACAAAAGTCACCTACATCTTGGCCCTAAAGTAAGCAAATTAACAGCAAATGTTTGTTTTGTATGCGCTATCCATTTAAAGGAACTGTTTCCTTTGTAATAGCCAATGCTTAATCTAAATGTACATAATCAGAAATGAACCTAAAACCCATCCTGAGAAATATCACACAATATCACACAAGCCCTGGTTTATCTTATCCCTTATTTGTGATATTTTATATCAATTTAATGATAATCAACAGTTTGCAATACTGATTTGCGCAGTTTCATTAAACAAATACAAACAAACTGATCTGATGTGGTGTCAGGTGATGACTGGCAAAACAATTGCGACTTCACTGTACAAATTGAGTGAGGTAATACTTCAAATAATGCAAAACCGCTGATCCAACCTGAACTGATACATATCCCACAGAAAACATTACTACAACCATCTAACTATTCCTACTGTACCTGATTAGATTTTAAATGGACAAAGCTTATTGTTCCCAGTATATAACCATGTATTAACATAAATGTATGCATGTGTCTTCGTGGCTCCGAGAGTATTACCTCACTCACCTTACAGTGCACAAGGCCATTGAATTAGCTGAACTGTCTCGTAATGATAAGGAGGATCATGTTTCACAAACGGCCATGTCTGAGAGGAGTGCTTTGGCTGAACCCTGGCCCTGTGTGTGTCGATATCTGCTCCATACAGTATGCTGCCATGCGCATTCTTACAGACTTAGCAGTTAGGCTCCTCTTACAGAGACGCTTAGTCACTGTGACTGCTTTGAAGGTATTTGGGCCTGATCCAACACTGCATGCCAGGGTTAAAAATGTTGAAATTGGCCTGCGCATACCAATTACTGTTCCCATATGAGCAAATATATAGATTGGAAGCCTGTCAGGGATGTTAATTTACAGTGGAATTTGAGCTCTTTTTTTAGTAGAAACCTATATATCACATGAGGGAGAATGAAGAAAGATGATGCAGCATTAAGAAACTGGCTGATTGAGGAAGTTCATGGACTTTCACTGACCTTCAAACACTTCACTGAATGTATGAAGTGTGATTCAAAAGCAGTTTGTTCAAGTGCATTTCTTTCAGACCCAGGCCCACTTTATCTTGATTTTGCACAGGCTTAATATTGAGATAGTGAGGTTAAGGGCTTATAGAGAGAAATAGATAGAGAGGGAAAGAGAGAGAGAGAGAGAGAGCCTGACAAATAACAGAAACACGTTATATTTTAATACAATACCATGCCTTTTGTTTCACTAAATACACAGCTGTTTCTTTCTTCAGACTTGATATATTTTTTATGATGGTTTAAAAAAATAACGTCTGTACACTCCAAGAAATGGCCATGATTTCAACTGTAAAAAACTGTAACCTGGTTAACAGTAAGTTTCCTTAATATAGTCAAGCCCGAAATTATTCATTCCCCTGGCAAATTCTGACAGACACTTTTTTGTAGAAGCTGAGAATTTTTTTTTCCGCAATGATGCCTCTTATACATCAAAATAAAACCTTGCTGGTTGAATAAAAAGGAGTCAGAATTTGCCAAGGGTATGAATAATTTCGTAAAAAACGTAAATTGACTTTCTTAGAAATCCCTGAATGGCATTTGACTTTTTTGTTTTTTTGTTGACATTACTATGGTCCCTTTTTTTTTTTTTTTTAGTTTAGTTCTTTTTTATGTTATGTTATGTTTATGTTACATGGTGTTTTTGTTTTGGTACAATGTGTAGATTTTAGTACTTTAAAATACTGCTGTACAGCATACACTACGGCCAATTTAGTTTATTCAACACTATAAATAATTGAAATATGGTAGTTTACCATAAAATTGACATTTCTTTTGCGGTTTCCACCTTTTTTTTTTTTTACAGTAGAACTAAGGCAACCACAACCTCTATTGTTTTACTGCAAATTATTAATTTTTAAAAATATTACATACAAATTTAGATTATTATATCAGATGTCATTCATTCATTCATTTTCCTTCGGCTTAGTCCCTTATTTATCAGGGGTCGCCACAGCGGAATGATCCGCAAGCTATTACAGCATATGTTTTACGCCGCGGATGCCCTTCCAGCTGCAACCCAATACTGGGAAACAGCCATACACTCTGACATTCACACACAAACTCATAAACTACGGCCAATTTAGTTTATTCAATTTACCTATATCGCATGTCTTTGGACTGTGGGGAGAACCCGAGCACCTGAAGGAAACCCATGGGAACACAGGGAGAACATGCAAACTCCACACAGAGATGCCAACTGGCTCAGCCGGGACTCAAACCAGTGACCTTCTTGCTGTGAGACCACAGTGCTAACCACTGAGCCACCGTGCCGCCCCTATATCAGATGTTCTCTGTTTAATTAGAATAAATAGGGTATATAGAGCTGATAAGAGGAGACTAGTCATATCATAAATAGACTGAAATGATTTACAAGAAAAGGGAGAAAACCAAAGAAAATCTTTATGAGACCTTCAAAAGTTTATGAGATTGTGACAAAATATAATCCCAACTTGCTAAATCTATCAAATATGTATTCTACTCAGAATTTTGTAAAGTTTTTTTTTTAGGTTTCCTGAAATAAATGGCAAAAAGACAGACACTAGCTGTTCAAACTTTGTTGCAAACATATGAAATGACAAAATTGTGTGATACAGATCCTCTGAAATAAGCTTTATAAGAGATCTATAAGCTTAGATAAGAGGATATTCAATTTTCATAACACTGCAAACTGACTGAATATGAACACTTTTTATAGCTTTAGTAAATTAAAATCTAAAATAATGGATACAAACACTGCAGTTTTATGAAAATGGCATGTAATTCAGGAAATTGTAGAAATTGTGTATTTATTAATTTAACAGACACATGTCAAATCTATCTATCTATATTATTTCTTTTAAAAAATCTAAAATCCCAGCACAGTCAAAGTTTTAGTTTGTTTATATTAAAGAGTATTCTTTAGTTTGTATTATTCCCTTTTTTATTTGGATTTTGTTCTAAAATTCCAATTTAGTTATTACAGAAAAGATTTTATTTTGTAAAAAAAATTGTGCAGCATTTGAGAAAAAAATGAAAGGGCTCTTGTTCACCTTAAATTTGTCTTAAATAATTTTGTTAAAAAACATGACTAAATCGTGAGATTAGTATCGTGAATCGTATCGCATTGTGAGTCAGGTAATTCGTTACATCCCTAATATATATATATATAACAATGTATTACAATGAAACTGGAAAGGAAATTGACAGAGTAATTGTTAAATTTTTTACCCTAGATTCTAGCAACAGTTCATGCAATTGCCTTACTATAATACTATGAAAACACTAAGACTTAAATTCTGCAAAACAAGACAAACTATACTGTACAGTCAGTTTGTCAAGAACAAAAGCTTCAAATTTTTCCTTTTCTTTCCCAACACTACTTTTCATCTTACATAAGAAATAAAGTCCAACTGTCAAGTATTGCTATTATTTGCAATACAATACAGCGAAGATTTACCATAAAGGTAAACATGCAATTACCTGTGCACACTCGCTGTTATCTGCTTCACAATGACAGGGCCTGTTTCCGGCTGGGTAATTATATTTGCAGAGATGCTCAATTCAGCGATTAGCTTTTGTGACTCCATAAAATAATTCCAGAGAGCTTCTATGACACATTCAATTCCCTGAATATGGCCTGTTTCAGCCCTCTGGGTTCTTTATTCAACGCTGAATCAGCCACCATACTGCATGGAGATCAGCAGGGTAAAGGAAATATCTATTTAAAAAAGCACCAGAAACAGACAGTGAAGGATGTTCTTGATTATAGAGGATTGAGCTCAACTTCCTCCATAACCTCTGAAATCCAACACCTGGTGTTGCTGCAGCTGTGATGTATGGTATTAGCATGCTTACATAGTGTGCACCAAAACACCTAGATTTCCAGGAATGAAGAAATTATACTCCCCCGTGCTGTGATTTATATACATGCCAATACAAACTCTATCTGTGGAGAGTTTTCTCAATGAGAACTCACTGTGGATCAGAAGATGTGGGAAATGGAAAGAACAAGGCTTTAAGATTTCCATTAGAGTGTTGTGACTGTTTATCTCACTGTTCACTCAGGAACAGAACAATGCATGTTTAGTGTGTCATACAGATAATGAAACGCATTGTAGAGTGTTTCTAATGGAGGATCCCACTGAGTCGCATGGCTGTGAGGGATTTTTGCTGATTTTAACAAGTGCAATCATTCATCACATTAAAAACCTCAGCAGGAGGAAGCTGAAGAAACACACCTCATCCTGCAGAGTTTCCACAGAACTGAAGGAATAGGCTTGTCTTGTAGATTGAGAATAAACTGCAAAAAAGGTAGTAAGGGATGTAAAGTGAGCAACCACAGGTTAATTTCTTTTTTTTTTTTACGTGCAATTTAGGAGTGTGTTTGATTAAACAAATGTGAGTTTGATACTGTTTAACATATAAAACAGAACAAAAATAACATTTTTGACCATTTGTCTATTGACTCTGATAATTGTTATTTAAAGAAGTGTCATTTATTTTAAATAAAATAAATGTAAATTAAAGTCATTTAGAACAAAGAAAATAAACATTAAATTTAGATTAAATTATTTTATTGTATTCATTTTTATTGTTAATTAACGGAGATGTGTGTCGATTTTGTATACAATCAAAAATATGCACAAAATAGATTAATTTTCACAGTAAATATATATTTACTATAAGGTATTTGCTCATCATTTTGGTAACAATTTATATTAAATCCAATTATCTCAAATTAGTTAATGAATTAACTAACAGGTATTTGTTTCAGTATATCATTTTTTTGGTAATGTTAATTTAACGTTTCTTTTATTACATTGAAATTAAAAAATTATAATATATATTACTACAAGCGCACAAAAAAAACTACAATCACAATTCCTAAAAAACACTGCAACAAAAAAACTTCCATCAAAAAATTATTTTAAAAAAGAATTTAAAGAAGGAAAATGAAATGAAAACTGCATCTTTTTGTATTTGAATATCTTGATTGTTCGGTACTAAGTGTCTGAGCACAAAACTCTGACTGTCTTTCATTCATGGCAATCATTTGACAAAGGTTGGCAAAACCTTTGCAGTGCTAATAATATCACATGGAATTTTTTCTATTTTGCTTTGATTGATGCTGCTCTGATTAATCTTCTCACGTGATCATACAAAGGGTTTACATGTGTTTGGCAGAGACTGAGTAACCAAGCATGCTAGCACACGAACGGGCTTTCAAAACAAAAAATTACACAAAACAGAGAATTAGACCGACTGAACGATAAGCACAAGAACAATAAAAGCAGCCATAGAATGTAAAGTGACTGGCCTGAAAAATGCGAGGCAGGTCAAAGGTCACACAAGGGGGAATAAGAGCCACTTTTGAAGTTCGGTTCTTTGAAGTGATCTTGCACAAATAGGGAGGTCAATGCATTTTAGCACTATTTGTAAATATGTCTTTCTGCCAGACAAGAAGCTCATTGAAACTTTTCATAATGCAATACAGGTACTTTTAGTTAATCATTTTCTGGTCAGAGTCTATATTGTTTTACATTATTGATTTTAAATTATTGGTTATTTTATTGGTGTAAAATAAAACAGTGCTGCTTCTTTACCACATGATCATGACAGAAGAACCAGAAGCGACTGTGGCATAATAAAAGCTTTGCTGATTTCGTGCCTAGCTGCGCTCATCTCTCATCAGCAATTGCTTCAGAGGTCTTGTGTCGCTTCAACGGCGTTCTGCCTTAGGGCCAGGACACACCAAGCTGATGAAAAACCACTAGCACAGACGACAACTGTGTTGTCAGCTCCCATCTGGACAAAAAAAACAAATGTACAGCAGCTGACTGAAATGAGAGGGCACTAAATTTTAAGACAGCAACTTTTTTTTACTTATTGGATCTCAAGCCAAAGATGTGTATGTTTTGGTACTGCAACTCAAAATTTCTCTGAAGATAGCTAACTGCAAGTCTCCAGAATGTAATTGACTTCTTTTTAATACTCTTTAAAATATTTCACTTAATACTTAGCAGAACAGCTAAATTTACAGGCTGAGAAACATAAGATTGTAAAAAAATTAAATAAATATACTCCGGACAGTGAAATGCTAAAGGAACCGGACCAAAAACTCACAACCAAAAATGGAAGTCAACATGTAATATCCTTCCATTGAAAAATTTTGAACTTGGTTCAAGCCTCTGACTTGACAACAGTCATATGTTGACTTGTAGACCAGTCTAGAGTCTGGGCCAATATCAGAGCAGAATGGCTAACTGTGCCAAATCAGCGTGTTTGCTTAGGAACCATTTCTGTTTGGTTTGTATTAGATGTTTGCATGCTTGAAGTGCTCTGCTCCTCTCTTGTGTATGTTGGCAACTTCACCTCGAGCAGAGGAGGTCATGTCTCTTAAAGTCTGTCCAAGTGTCTCACTTCAGCAGCAGTCCTGGTGGGCCACTTTTAACAAGACATGAACATCCCTAAAACTTCCTGGATGTGTGAAAATCTTCAACAGGTAGCCTATTCTGCTTTGGAAAAAAACATTCCTCAAGAGGGAAAAATGTGGTTTAAACCACAGTGCTGAATGAATGAGAGAAAAAAAAAACACTTGGACATGGCCCAAAATCTTACAAGATCCCTGTAGTTCAAAAATTGACAGAACATGTTGGTTAATTACATTAGTCTAGTGCAAGTTATAATCGCTAAAACTATCAAATTAATTTTTTACAGTGCTGTGAGAATTCGCAAGCATGTATCATTTTTGTCAGAGTGCATGTACGCACTCAAAACCCCGGTGGCTTCATTGATAACTAATCTAAATGACTCTGATTGGTTACTGCGTTCATTAACGCAACAGAAATGTGTGATTGGTCATAATGTTCAGCGTTGAAAGGCAGCACGTAAAAAGATGCTGAATCTAAATGAACACATTCCACGTAATGATGGACTTTGACATACAATTTTAAATTTGACTTCAATCGCGACATAATAGCTTAGTTGATTTTCAAAGTCACTGGATCACCGTTGTTTTCACACTGAATTACTATCTGGGGTAATATTCAATTGCTGCTGTGCTCACACTGCATGATGGGTCAATAACAGGAGAATACACACTGCATGACTACAACAGAAACAATCACCGGCAACTTTGTGTCTCTCCTAAACACACTCGAGAAGTGATAAGGAAATTACGCAAGATCACATGTGAGATTAGAGTTGAGAATGGAGGTCAATTAATAATTTTGCAATGTGCTGCTGCTGTGGCAAATGTTTGTTTAATATTATTGTAAAGCTATTTATTCTATAGCTATTTATTCTGATATACGGTCTATAACTCCTCCCCGAAGTCCAGATTACCTTGTATCTTGCTTTCTGATTGGCTGTAATTCATCGTGTTTTTCAGTCAGAATGCCTTCACTTTTCAGCATGATTTTGAAACGCAGACAGGTCAATATTTATACCATGCCAAATATTTCAGAGGCGTCTGCAACACATCTGCAATTCTCTCTGATCTCATCTTTGATAACTCTCTTAGATTGTCACTCGGGTCAAAGAGCACCAATTTACCTCTGATTTCAGCCATTTGTCAATTATTTCACAAAACCTGTCAGTGAGCAAAAATCAGGGCTAAAATCATGCAGTGTGGACTAGATTAACTTGCCCTTATCTTGCATTTGTAGTTAAATTTTGGTAGGTTGTGGGCCATATTTTTGCCACAAGCCTTTTTTTCTTAATGTTTTTTAAAGAAATTTATAGGATTTGAAGGATACATTAAATTGATCAAAACATTTATATTACTTTGAAAAAATAATGTTTCTATTCACCAGAGAACAACTGTAAAACATATAATGCTTTACCTATGTACAGTAGTGAATGGTTACATTTTTTATTAAATAAACGCAGGCTTGGTGATTTTTTTTTTAAGTTTTCAATTATTTACAGACCCCAACAAACTTAGTGCATACATTTGCTTTGCTTCTTGCATATGTTTGCTGTATAATGACACTGCAGCCTGAACTTTCACCCTGTTGAATGTGTCTAAATATTTGCTGTCAACATATATGTATGGCCAACCTCAAGTTATTTTCTAGCTAGTTCACAGGGGGAAGGGGGGGTTGTGACTGGTTAGGAAAGTAAATGGCTTGTAAATGGCTCTCTCTGTCTGGCGGGAAGCTCTAATAAACGATGCAAAGGTGAAAGCCTGCTGAGATGGCCTGAATAAATAAACACCTGACTCTTTAATCTGCAGTACATCGCCATCATCGGCTCTGAACAGCACTCAACACAACACACACATCCCCTTAAAC
>CAIGQV010001633.1:15738106-15756984 GCA_903798115.1 Danio jaintianensis
GAGCCGATGTGGAGCTACTTGAGAAGATTCATTGGTTGTTTTAAATAACAGAAGACTATGAGCTAGCACAGAATCAACACAGAAGCTCAAATACCATTTTTGAGAAAATTAATAGGTTGCTGTCTGGTTAAAAGATCAAAAGGAATGCTGTACTTGCAATATTAAGAGACACGGTTTCCAAACAGCATGAAACCAACACTTCAGACCATGAAGAAGAAATTACTTTCCCTGACAAAGAACCCTCTATGAAACCATGAGGAAAAATATTGCTTAAGGCCATTCCTTTCAAAGCACACATTTAATAATTTATGTGCCCTTCTAGATATATTCTACCCATAGCCATAGCTAGCACACATGCTACAGAGAAATGACTCATTTATATGACACAATTGTGAATTCCATCTATACTCAGAAGTCAAAAATTCTGACCTTCCTGAAGGACCTTTTAACTGAAATGTCTCTCAGGCCATAAAGCCAACAGAATTAAGCCAACTGAATTTCAATATAGTGCAAAACGGCTGCTCATTATCAACAAGTGAAACTGTAGTTACGTGATATTGTTAGCATTAGCATTTTTGTTTGTATATCAAACTCAGAGAATACAACCCAACCTTTATCTGTGGGTACTTTGCCACTATCTGTGTGAAATGCTGTTTTAAGTCTAATTATTTATGTTATATATTATTTATAATCAAATCAGATGGAGTGTGGGAACCCAAAGTTTCTGAAATGTGAATAGAATATTCTACCCTTTCCTGGATTTTGGATTTACCCTTTTGGATTAGCCCTGATATTGTAGTTTGTTCCCGTGTTGACCTCTGTCTGTATATCCAGCTCTTTAATAAACTGCATTTGGATCCTACCATTCTGTTGTCACGCTTTCCAGCCATTACAATATTATTGTTTTTAAAAAGCGAATGAGAATTTTACTGAAATATCACAATAAGAGTTGACAAACAATGAATCAATTAATTATTGGTGTATCCTAAAGATTAAAAAATATATAATAATTAGAGTAGAATAATGACATGCCTCAATGCCTTCCAGAGTTTCCTGTCAGAGGAAGTGACATCATTTGGAGAAAGTCACATGCTTTTTCTATCAGCGCTTTTATAACTAATATAACAAAGTTGACCAGAATATGGGAACAGACACAAAATAATTTTTTTATTACTGAAATTACAAATAATACAGAAAATAGACGTTTCACGCAAATATCTATTTAACTTAGTAGAGTAAACACAGGAATATTAAATAAAAATATAAAAATTAGACTTAATTATTTCATGATAATAAAAGCTGAATGTATAATTCAGGAGGCAGAGAGACAGGCAAGACCAAATGTCGCTAAATACGCATACAAATGTTATTTTTACAGATATATCATAGAATTTGTGTTACATCAAAAAAAAAAAATCATTAAATTAAAATAAAATAACAACAGATTTATCTTGAAGATGCAAAATGTACCTGCAATTCTAGAATCACTTAGTAGTTAAGACTAGGCATGAATGCAGAATTATTCAGAATTATTGGTGTAGCCAATTTAAAAAACAATTCTGAATAAAAATACTTTAAAATGTGACATACGCAAATGTAACTTATGTGTGTTTTTTATATAAACAATACGATATGCAACTTGTCTCAATGTCCTGCTAATAGAAATTATACCTTGAAAGGGCTATATAAACAGTGCTTTTCAGCCAACGATAAACTTCCGGTGAATGCCTTATGTGACTATTTTCAATTTCATAAGGTTCATTTTACAGCATCAATGTTTTAATGTACCTAAAATATAATCAGTTAAATAGACTTAAGCATTAATTTAGTTGTTGAAGTGTAAAACGACCGTTTAAACACAAGCGCCATCAGTAGCAGCAGGCTAGTGCAGAAACTTCATTGAATATACTGGGGTAAAATAAATTTCCATATTTTAAAGACATGGCATGGAAAATTGGAATTTAACGGAGTGCTTCTATATCGTATATCAATCGGGCAGTGAAGATCAATGATGTTTAAAGAAATCTTAAACGTGGCGATTCTGTAATGGTGCAACAGTTCACCGGAAGCGATTAGGCTGGCTGACTGAAAATTAAAGGTCCGTGTGCATAGACAGAGAGAGCTCATGATGATATTTGTTGTGGCATATTCTCAACACTGGAGGGTGGAGACCACAGTCTGAAGCAGTGAGATCACCTTTCTTTGTTCAAACTTGACAGAGAACCTCACAGAAGGATGCTGATGCGAGCGCACATTGTGGAACCTGAGAGACTAACACTTTCCCCGAGTGTCTGTGAAAAGTGAACAAGACTCTTTATGACATATGGCAGACATAGAATTGGAAAACAAAAGGCACCAAAAATGAGGAAAAAAAGGGCAATATATATATAAAGTATGGTACTAAGTAATGTCCTGCATCTCTAAATCTAAGAATTTGTGTAGTTTTGTTTCTACACACAACAAAATGCTCTAAAGTCCTCTTCAATATAAAATAAGACTGTTTAACTATTCAATTTGCCTGTGTCTCATTAAGAGGAAGAATTAGCATCTTGTGATTAATCTCAGTGAATGAAGCAAGGAGAAAATGGCTTTTCTAAAGAGACTCAAGTGAAGGGTAAATAAACAAATCATTGAAGTTTTCATAGATTACAAAAAGGATCTACATTACGTTGACAACAGCATGTTCCTATAAAAGGTCATTTCTGGGTATTTATTCACTTCAAACATCTAAATGACTCTAAACTGGAAAGTGGTGAAGTAAACATGAAGTATACAGCACTTAACCTTTCTCGTGTGAATACATCAGTACAAGTACTTAACTTCATCATTAAATGAAAAAAAGGTTTTTAAATAATATCATGAAGATTTCACAAGGCTAATCTATTTAGGCAAAATAAAAAAAAATATGTGTTTTCATAAAAAGAAGTTATAATAAAATACTGACCTCTAAACATCAATTAAAAATCACATACTTCCGTACTACATGGTAAATGAAGAACAAGGTGGCAAATTAACATAAAAAGAAAACATTTTTTTCTTTAATGTTTTTGTAACATTTGTACTTAATATTTAGTGCAATATTTACTATAACTTTGTCATTGCAAGATTTTAGTCCAGTCTCTAGGTGTACGTATACTAATTTAACCTGCATTTTTCCATCAGTCACAATTGTTGCCATCAGCATTTTTACTCATCCTCTGACCACACTCAACAAAACTGAATAACAATGAATTCATAGATACTTCAATATGTACTATGATATCATAGAAAGTCAATGTGTACTATGATATTTATATAATTTTTTTAAATCATTTTTGTTAACATATTTTACTAACCTTTTGTTTTAGAGCTTTAATACAGCATTTCTTTTCTCATGGTGCAAACAGAAATTAATCTGTTATTTCAAACTTTGCATTAACCATGGGACTTATTTAATTGATTTTCCAGACATGCAGGAAATGCACTAAAGCATTTTAGATCTTTATGCACGAAATACTATTGTGAGATTAAAGGGGTTTAAAAAGGCCTATAGTTCATAGTTGAGACTTTATTCTTTTGACAAGCTAAACTAAAAGCCTGCCATATATCAGTCAGTCATTTCAGGTGTCAATATATTATTCACGCAAAAATATCAAAATGACATTGTGACAATTCGATTTAAAAAAGTATTTATTATTATTATTATTATTATTATTACCTACTTTCTGTCACAATATCGATTTGATAGGCTATTTTTGTGAGTAAAGTATGTATTAATAATAATACATACAGGCAATAGCTATAATCTAGACTAACAAAAAAAAGAGCGTGATGTCATTGTCACACAAAACAATCTGCACATAGACGTCCACGCAAATTTGGAGGCGTCCTTTTAACTCCGGGGGCTAAAACGTCCTTTTAGCCCCCCTGCCCGCGTGTTTACCACATCATGTACACGGACACAAGTGTCGGTGATGTGGGAACGGAACCGAACCACAATGAAGCCGCTGCTGCGTTATTGTGCGCCCAGCGGAACGAATCAGTGGAAAGCCCCATTGAATCATGGACATAAACGACTCTTTGAATTGTCAAATAAAGATTTATTCAGATCCCTTGACTCATGAAGATCAAGTGATGTACGGGCTTTACTTTCTCTGCTCCATCGCCGAGAGCATGATGGTCCCTCCCCTATTTCAAACTCTTTGTGAAAATCTTGTTGGGACTTTTTTCCTCCCTTCCCTTTAAACGTCAAGTGTAATTCCTAGCAAGGGCTTCGTCTCTGAGCTCTCCCTGTCTTGAAGGTGGAGCAGATATGAGAAGAAACGGACTATGCACCAGGAAGCCTCTGAGGTGAAATAACTTTTTTAGACCGCTCCTGCTAAATTAACAAGCATCTGTTTGCGGACTGAAACATCTCCATCAATCGAATGATAGCAGGTATGACGCTTTTCACCTTTAGGGAGGTGCTATTTTATTACATGTAGTTATTTTTGTTATTTATTTTTGCACAACTTTCTGGTCTGTATAATAAAAATATATATATATATATCTTTTAAAATGATGGGTAAAATAATGTCAGTCAAGATCATTTTTAAGCATTTCAGGTGGCCTAAATTTTGTAACTGAAAACTTCTAAATAGTGGGTTACAATAAAAAAAAAAGTTTGCTTGTTTAGCAAGTTCAATGAATGCATTAGACATTTAAAAAAGTACATTTACAACTATACGACTGTATCAGTTAACTATGCGTAGTTAACTAACTATACGACTATATTCATCAGTAATGAAATTGGTGTTTGTTTGTTTGTATTATGAAGATTACCTAATCATCCAACTACCCATTAAAAACAGTGAGTGTCTTCTTGGAAACCAGTATTTTTGATAATGTGATTTACATACTCGTGAATTTATGAAACGACTAATTCAAACTTTAAACGGACAACTTTGAATGAATTAGCCTCTTTAATTTAATCTAAATTGGGTTCATTAGCGCCACCGTTCGGTTGATCAAGTTGGTTGAAAGTTTGTGCCAAAAATTTGTATGATGCTTATATATGGAAGATTTTTAAAAACGTTTTAGGTTTTTTTATGCATGAAAATAACTTCCCACTAGTCTAAGTTAGTTCTACTTGATTTTTTGTTCTGCTTTTGGGGGGGGGGGGGGTGGAAATAAGATAGATCCATTACATAAAAAGGGGCGGATGTGGCCTGGTGGTTAGGGTGTTGGACTCGTGATCCGAAGGTTGCTGGTTCGATACTCGGTACCAGCGGGAATTGGGGGTGGGGGGAGTGAATGACCAGCACTCTCCACCACCCTCAATACCACGACTGAGGTGAGTCCCTTGAGCAAGGCACCGTTCCCCCCAACTGCTCCCCGGGCGCCGCAGCAGTGTACTGTGTAGTGTACTAACTGTGTGTGTGCACTTGGATGGGTTAAATGCAGAGCACAAATTCCAAGTATGGGACACCATACTTGGCCACACTACACTTCACTTCACTTCACTTCACTAAAAGGCATTGGAAATGTCACTGAAAATGTCCCAGAAAGTGATGGAGAAATGTCAGATTGCAGTTGCTCATTTTAGCTAGACAACTGTTGATAGAGAGATGAGACCACGTGTCGGACTCAGTTTGTCTGTTTTGCTGACTTTTTTAAGGCTTGAGCTGTCTGTGCATTTCTCCTCATAGTCATAGTTTGTTTGGATGTCTGTAAGTTTTTGCTTCTCGTGTCCCCCTCCAGTAGGGATTCATCAGTTGTCATTGCCTGAATCCAAAACTCCCTCGCTCACACATTTCCCCCCTCACACTTTCACTGAGGCCACACAGTATTGTCTGTGCAGACTGATTCTCACAGACAGAGTGGCTGATGTGGTTAATCCGCACCGACGGCATGTCATAGTGAAGTGTGAGGCGGGAGGAGAGGGATTTAAGCTCCCCAAGGGAAAATGTATTGAATCAAGTATGCAGTAGCAATATAGATCCCAGTCCAGCCCACAGCTGACTGATTAGAAAATGTTGCTGCAGTCTGTGGTTTCTTGGGCAGTGCTCAGCAATCTAACATATGATGAATGTGTGAGAGTAGTCACTGTGAAATGCTTTTGCTTGTGTTTGTGTGTATGTGGGTTGCACTTAGACCTCCACTTTAGCTTATAATGCTAGTCCAATTTTGCAGTTTAATTATTGTAACATTGCTAAAAAAAAACATTCTTCAGTAGTTCTGGAAAACATGATTAACATAAGTTACCTGTCTTCAACTTACACTTTGTTTTGAGTCATAAATGACAACATTTACTGGTTTCCCATTGCGTAATGCCATTGTTGTCGTTTATGGGAATGCTTTGTCTACTTAAATGTCTCTCTTATATCACACATATATATATATTTATATCTGTTATCACAATCTCTAAAAATAAATGCAACTTGCATTATGTTATGTTTTTTAATAGTGCTAAAATATTGGATGTCATTTTAATAGTACTATAATCAGTTCTTGGTAGATTACTCGGTACTTTTGGATTACTTTTAGATTATTTTTGCCCTAACTGGTTTGATTATTGTTACGTAAAAAAAGATAAATAAAATATATTCTTTTGTTTGGTGTCAACATAAAATGCTTTAAACAAGTTTTCAAGCTGTTGAAAATGTACTAGTTAAATATGAATCCGTAAAAAAAATTGCATAAAATTGTGTAAAATAATAAAAGAGAATTTTGTAAAAATGCAATCCATAAGTAACTGTACTCTGATTAGCATATATATATATATATATATATATGTATATATATATATATATATTGCCCAGCACTCAATATATTATTATGTTGTAGTGTTCACCTTGTTGCTTGCTTGTTGAAGTAATTCATATTCCATGAAATATTCCATATTTAAATATAATATCCCACCTATTTATTTGGTTATGCATTAAAATATGACAATGTAAAGTCAGCTGGTAATTTAAAAAAATAATAAACACAACACATCAGGACCTTGAAAGACCCCTTACATATGTCATTCTGCAAACAGATATTTAAACGTGGATAAAAATTGTAATTGCTAGACCTGGAAATGTCATGGAAATGTATACAAACATTAAAAATAGATGGAAAGTACATTATTCATATTTATGCTAAGGACCGTGCAGTGTCTATTGTCATTTTTCTTGCACACTCAAATGACTGAAAAGGTCACGGAAATGCATTGGGAACCTTGGTCTCTGTTTTAAAATCACTGCTTTGTACCCATTATTCATTTGTGTGATTTATGTGAACATCATATGAAGCATAAAAGAGTGAAGCATATTTTCATCACTGTGCAAATTGCTGATATTGTGGAAAAATAAAATGCACTCTGCATGTCTAAAACCTGTAACCTAATACATAAATGCATTCATAGCCTGCTCGTGTATCTACAGTGTATGTGTGTAGGTGCATGTGTTTCAATTATCATATAATTTTATGGTAAGAGTACCAATTGCATTACTGTCCTCAGAACCCTAGTATATACTTATAACTGACATTTAGCAAGACAGTATGAAGCTTTTCCAAACCACTGACTCAAAAGCTCAATATCCTCACAGACCCAGGCAGCCACAAACCTCTAGTCTCCACGAGCAGTATTTTTTCCCCCCATCTAATATTAGATATCTTCTGTTAGATGATGACTAGTTCGAAATGTGAACATTTTTGTGTGCTATTTGACTCATTTGTTTAGTCTTGGCATACAGAAATTATTTTAACTGTTTCTTTCCAAATAAAATATTTTGTGTGTTTTATAAAAGCATAATCTAAAGTTTTGGATTCTGTGGAAATATTGTTGTTGACTTAAGCGTATTAGGAATGGATATAAAGGTCTGTGGAATGTGGCAGTGGGAGATGAAGACTACTGTACTGTATATACACTCACATACTCTAGTCTAGAAATAGTGCTCCAAAGTCTTATTATTTGTCTCCCCCTAGTGGTCAGGAGTATATTAATATATTCTCTATTCCAATACTTCCAGCCTTTGCCTCCATGATGTTATTTTTGGATGTCTTCCATATCTGACACAGATTTCAGGTCTCAGAGCTCCTACTAAAGAGCTGAAAACAGGCGTACTAATAATTATTATAATAATAATAATAATAATACAGTGCTGAGATCAGTAATGAGATACACTAATCAAATGTGAATTCTGTAAGAAATTTAGTGCAAAAAATAAATAAGTGAAGACAAATTTTTATTACCTGTACAAAAGTCATCTGCAGATGTGCAATCTACACGAAATTTTCTTTGTCCGAATGCCAGAAATGATCTGATTTTTGGAAATGGAAGGGTCCATGGCTATAGCATTGGAGAAAGTGTAAGGCTACTTGGTTCACATGTGCCTTTCATAACCAATCACATTACAGCCTGGATTCAAACACTACATTCAAATTCTGTCAGAGTGCCTCAGTCAGTCACTTTTTTTAGATCCCATTGAAAACAATTAGCCTACACGTTATCCTACCTGACACTGCCACAAAATGGTCATTGATTTATCTAATAGACCAGCAATAGTTATTTCAGCATAGTGAAGCCTCTCTTTCATTGACATCCATTTAAAAAATGGGCTCCTTTACTGTGTAGCTTTAGCCATTTAGCTAATGCCTGTAGGCTAACCTACAGGCTTTGTAGTTTGTACATAGCCTAGCATATGCATAAAGTGAGATACAGTAAACCTTGACCTTTAGATGACAGAAAAAAAATAAAATTACAAACATTTTGGAAGAACATCTTATCCAGCCAGTCAGGATAAAGTATGGCTATAGATAAGCCACAACTTACCTTAGTCTTCGTTAAGATTTCTTGCATCCCTCCTCCACCTGGCAGAGGTTATTTGCACTGACTCCACCCACCAATGCCTGGTTTGAACAATTAAAATAACAAATAATACTTCTTCATTTCACCATAGGTGGCTTGGAGATTTAGATATGTAGTGGTGTTAATATTAGACACAATGTACCTGAATTCAGATCCACCATTTACCACCCGTTTTTGTTGCTGGTTTTTTTGTTTTGTTTTTTTATTTGGTTGAAATATTTTAAATACATTTTTAATAGGTGTTTAATAAAAAAAGAGAATGTGTAGGAAGGCATGGTGGCTTAGTGGTTAGCACTGTCGCCTCACAGCAAGAAGGCTGCTGGTTTGAGTCCCACTATTTTCACCTAATGTACGTTTCATTATGCTAAGAGAATACTATAAATTTTTTTCAAATATTTCCAAAGTGTTTTTTAATGAAGAAAAGATTTTGTCTCTGCCATGATGACAGTAAATAATATTTTACAAGTTATTTTGCAAGATACTAGTATTCAGTTTTAAGTGCAACTTACAGGCTTAACTAGGCTAATTAGGTTAACTAAGCAAGTCATTGGACAATAGTGGTTTGTTCTGTAGCCAAAAAATATTTCTTAACGGGGCTAATAATATTGACCTCAGCAGTTTAGATTTTTTTTTTTTAGCTTGAAAAAAAAAAAGACTTTCTACAGACACAAAATATAATAGAAAACAACTGTGGGAAATTACCTTGCTCTGTTAAACATCACTTGGGAAATATTTGAAAAAGAATAAAAATTTCACAGGAGGGTTAATAATTTAGTATTCAGCTGTATATTTCCTATACCATGTAAAGATTTTGAAACATACAAGCAACACAAACTCATATATTTAAGTGATTTTTATTCTCTTTTTTTGCTTTTCTTTCTGGTTTAGGGGTGTCTCTGAAATGGGCCCGGTACCCTTAACGCTCTTGCTTTCCATCTCAGTGCTGGCTGTGTTGGGGTCCACCACAGTGGACAATCCCACAGGTGACAATGACTACACCTGGCCACAGAGAAAAATACCCCTGGTACAAGAGAAGCAAACTGTGCACCTAGAAAGTTCAGAGTTTCTAGCCAAGCCTCAGAATGATCTTCACGGAATATGTGGCATTGAGTGCCAGCAGCGTCTCCCGGAGCCCAGTCTGGATGATCTGGAGCAGTTACTGTCCTATGAGACCATGTATGATAACGGGACACGCACACTCACCACCGTCACCGTACAAGACCTAAATGTGAGCAGTGACTGGACAGGAGCATCTCAGTTGCACACTCGGCGCAGACGGGAGGTCTACGGTACAGATACACGGTTTACCATCACCGACAAGCAGTACTCAATGAAGTATCCATTCTCCACTTCTGTGAAGATCTCCACGGGCTGTTCTGGGGTGCTGGTGTCTCCCAAACATGTCCTGACAGCAGCTCATTGCATCCACAATGGTACAGACTACCTGGATGGGGTACAGAAACTCAGCGTTGGTGTATTGAAAGAACGCTCACGCCGTAGGAATGGACGGAAAGGGAAAGGACGGAAAGGAAAAGGCCAGAGAAAGGAAGAGGAAGTTGATGAAAATGGAGAGATTGTAGGGAAGCAGCAGGAGCGTAGGGGCAAAGGTAAAGGCAGGAGGAATCGGAGCCGCCGGAGTACTGACTCAGAACAACCTTCTTTCAGATGGACGAGGGTGAAACAGATGCAGGTGCCGAAGGGCTGGTTTAAAGGCATCTCGGAAAATGTTTTAGCTGATTACGATTATGCAGTCCTGGAGCTTAAGAGGGCACAGAAGACTAAATTCATGGATCTTGGAGTCATTCCCTCTGTCAAGAAGTTGCCCGCTGGTAGGATCCACTTCTCAGGATTTGATGATGACCGACCAGGCAACTTGGTGTACCGTTTCTGCTCGGTGTCCGTGGAGTCCAACGACCTGCTGTATCAGTATTGTGATGCCAAGCCTGGCTCCAGTGGCTCAGGTGTCTACATTCGCCTCAAAGAACCAGGCAAGAAGAAGTGGAAGCGTAAGATCATTGGGGTGTTCTCAGGTCACCAGTGGGTGGATGTTAACGGAGGGCAGCAGGATTACAACGTGGCTGTGCGAATCACACCTCTGAAGTACGCACAGATCTGCCGCTGGGTCCATGGAGACTCCAGCCAATGTCGGGACACCTGAGAGACTTTGTCAGCAGCATGTCGGACTCTCTCTGTCCCGCCTCTCACCAACACTTGTGCCTCCCATTCGTGCACTACACAAACTGCTGCATTCAACAACACTAGGGATTAAAATATTCCTACCATTGAACTTTTCCAAGTTATTTTGATATCTTAATTTATTTTATTAGACAACTTTTGTTAGGAATCAGTTAGAGAGAATGTATTTCTAGATTCAGCTGTGCTAAACGAGAACTAATTCTGTCCTAATCTGTCGTTTTGAATTAGAAAATGTACTTCGGTCAGTGTTGTTTGCTATGGGAGGCAGCTGTTTTGTCTGGATTGTAGTAGAGAGCTAGATCTGATGACCAGTTGACACAAGAAAAAAACAAAACCTTTTTTTTCTTAGAGACGTTTTGATGTTTATTTGTGGATTGTTTTCTTTTCTTTTTATTTTGAAGAAAACAGTATCAAAGTACTGGTGTTCTTTGAAATACTTTGATCTTGTTATCATTATTATAAATGTTATGATTGTGTGCCTTTGATAGTATAAAGTGTAAGCTGTCTTCATGGGCTTATACAGTTGGTTCTGCCTTTAGTATCACAATGCAGGCAGTTAGTTAGAGGTTTAACCTCCTGATTAATGTCCTTGTTGACTTTTGGTGCTAATTTAATTTTAAGATAAAAAACATTTGAGGACCTGTCGGAGTAACAGCCTACTGTAGAACTGTAAGTATGTATTTAATGTAAGGCTCATATTATGAGTTTCATTCTCATGTTGTTCTTATTTGAAAAGAATTACACAGGGTTATTTAAATTTAGGTCATTGTTAACTGTCATTGTAATTGTTATAAAGAGAACACCTTGTAGCTTAATAGGAAATACAAAAGGAAAATCTTAATATAAAATTGATTTTTTCAAAATTATTTGCATATTTTTTTTCATTTTGTACAATTTTTCTAAATGTTTGTTATTAAGGACCAAATAAACAGAGAGGTACATGTGTTGATGTAAAAGGACAAAATCATGTGTTTTTTTTATCGGATTTGCATATCTGACAGATCTAGATTTGAGCATGCTTTTAATTTATCTATAGGCCCAGATAAAGATCTATTAAAGGTGGCAAAATTTATATAGATTTTTAATATTACATTAGAAAATTATGTAAAATATTACAAATATAAATATATTTTTAATTTTGCATATTAAAATTTTAATGGATGTTTTTTTAGGGCAGCGTGGTGGCGCAGTGGGTAGCATTGTCACCTCACAGCAAGAAGGTCACTGGTTTGAGCCTCGGCTGGGTCAGTTGGCATTTCTGTGTGGAGTTTGCCCGTGTTCACGTGGGTTTCCTCTGGGTGCTCCGGTTTCCCCCACAAATCCAAAGGCATGCGCTTAGGGTAAATTGGGTAAGCTAAAATTGTCCGTAGTGTATGTGTGTGAATGGGAGTGTATGGGTGTTTCCCAGTGATGGGTTGCAGCTGGAAGGGCATCCGCTGTGTAAAACATATGCTGGATAAGTTGGCGGTTCATTCCGCTGTGGCGACCCCTGATTAGTGGGGGGATTAAGTTAAAAAGAAAATGAATGAATGAATGAATGTTTCTTTATTATCTACATAAAAAAAAAACACAAGACGGCAATGGCAAACCGGCAATGGCAATTCTTCCCATCAGTGTTTATTGCATCTCAAAGGGCTTACATGCACTATTTATGGGTGTCAAATATGAATCAATAAATCAAAATAAAAACTCTTTCACAGGATATTGTAAAAGAGAAATCCAGGGAAAGTGAGTTACAGAGGTTTGGCTACGCAGGGTTGTCAATCAAACCTTTCTGTAACACTGTTTAACAGTGACCTCCTGATAACTTTTACAAAGATCTAAGAGTCTATCACTGCTAATGAACCTACGCCCTATAATCTATGAAACCGACTTATTTTTTTCAAACAAGATTTCTCCTCCACACTCCATTTTGCTGTGCAAACTACAGTACCACCACTCACCAACAGAGGGAACATGAATCAACCGTAACGCGTAACAAACAGGGTTCAGGGTTCATATAATGTAGTATGAGAAGCTAAGACTGAGAACCAAACATGTGAACGGGGTCTTTTACAATTATACAAAATAACACTACATGTACAGTACCAGCTTCAATTTGGATTTCATACAAGCACAAGTAACTATGAGACTCAAACACAGCATTCCACTGACTACAACTGTGAAATCTTGGGGACTTTTTTCTTCATTTTTTAACAAGTTACCTGTTTAACAAGTTGCTGTACATATTTGTTATTTTAAGACACTGCAAAAGGCCTTTCTTAAAGATTTGTAGTGCTGAGATTTTTTGGGGAACATCGTAAGAGAGCATGTAAACAGTGAACTGACAAAATAACAATAAAAAAAAAAGTTCAAACTAAGGAAAACATTTTTGGAAAAACAACACCAGTTAAAAAACAAAACTGACATGTAATCACGCAAAGGGTTATCTAGGACAGAGGAGCCTGGATATGTTGATCATTTATGAGTAATTTATAAGTAATTCATATATATATTTATATTTTATATATTTGTAAACAAACATGTCAATCCATGATGACAACAGCATGTCTTATTTTCCGATTACCAGGTTCACATCAATAAGTTGTCCACAGATAAAATTTGAGCAGAGGAGAAAATCTTTTCATCACTGAGGAGAATATACACAGATCACCTTCTGCAAATGATACATTGCACCAAAACTAACATACAACAGAATGCACTTGAAGATCCTGTTTAGGATCTAAGATCCACAAAAGGGAAGAACACACACATCATTCGTTTCAGACTTAAATACTGGAAAAATTTGACATATTCATCTTTTTTTATCTTTCATTTTCGTTTGTGTGTTTTTTAATCATTTTCTTGTTTCTTCAAAACAAAGGAGAACATTGAAATGAACACATCTTCATTTTTCGGCTTGTTTTCTCTACGATTCACTTCACGTGTTTGTGCTACAACATGACACAGGAATGCTGGGTGGGGCAGAGTGGGTGGGGTTGTTTGAGTTGGGGGCGGGGCTGGTGGATATCCAGCTGCAGGCTCCTCGGGCATCTGGGGGTGTAAACAGACAGCAGACCTCTCTCACTGGAGCTCAGTCTTTCAGAAAACAAATACTGTCAAACAAACCAAAATGGAGTAAATGTCACCTTACATAGTGATTTAGTGGCTCATTTTAAGAAGTTACTAGAAACATAATAATACCTGGGATATTATAAGAAGTCCTTAATATTAAGATCTGCAAGAGGGTCCTTGGAGGGAGGTTTTTTGGGACTCTGGGCAGCTGGACCTGGAGACAACTAAGAAAGTAAAGTGTGAATGAGAAAGTGATGTAAAAATAATTTTCAAACAGCAAGGATAAATGAAACTGATCAAGAGTAAAGTAAAGATATTTTGGTGGGACAAAACAGAGTTATGGGTACACTTAGGGCGTACTCACACTAGGCTATCCGAACCATGCCTGGGCGCATTTGACCCCCATTTCCCAGCTCGTTTGACAAGTGAGTGCTCCGTACCAAGCCTGGGCACGGTTCGGTTGGCCGGCCCTGGCCCGGTTGGAAGAGGTGTGCCAGAGCGCGGTTCAATTGGGCTCAGGCGTAGTACACTTGTAGCGTGAGTGCAAAGCGTGCCTGAGCGCGAAACTGAAGATGCAAAGTCACTTTTAAGTGACTATTTCATTTGGATTTATTAATCATTCTTACTTTTCAATGAACGCAAACTGTCAGTTTATTACAGATGCAAACCCCTCGCTGCACGTCAGCTGCCACCTTCAGCAAACCTCCTAATACCTGCAGCACGAGGACTTTTATGATCATTTATGAGCGTCAAAAGTGGTGGATCTGTTTGGCAAAATATTTGACTGTGTGTCACAGCATCTCAAATGACTAAAAATAATACAAAACAATATAACTAAAGCAATGTCCACTGTGCTGAGCGAAAGCGCTTCTCTTCCTGTTACACTGAAGTCGCATCATTGATGGCGTAAGCATGCTCGGAAGGTAAAATGCAGTATGAGTGCAGGCCGAGTGGGAGAGGGGAGGGGGCACAAGTGTGCTTCGGCATGGTTCAAGGCAACTGTACTTAGTGTTAGTATGCCCTTAGTGGAATTTGGTTTGAAATGAGGTAGAAAGTGGAATTTGGTTTGAGGCTGGGCAAAGGGGGTCAAATCTGGTTTGAGATGGTGCAGAGTGAGTGGAATTTAGTTTGGGGCTAGGTTGGGTCACAAACATTTGGTTTGGTGCTTAGAGTGGAAATTGGTTTGTAATTTGGTTTGGGGCTGGGTATAGTGGGTGGAATTTTATTTGTGAAGGGGCATAGGTGGTGGAATTTGATTTAGATTTGTCAGAGAGAGTTAGATTTGGTTTGGCATATTTAGCTGCAGGCAATCATTTCAATGAGATTAACAATGTCTGTAAGTGCAATTTTGTGAATGTTCTTTACTGGTGCTCCAGGAGTTCCTGTTGCTGCTGGCCCTGTAAATTGTGGTCTCATCATGGGCTGGCCCATCATCCCAGGCTGAGGCATTATGGGAGCTCCTGCTGCTGCTGGGGGCTGAGTAAAAATATCCATCAATCAGCGCATACTGGAAGTGTGAAATACTGAGACTCTTTTGACACTTTAGGAAGTGATTTCTCACCATGCCAAAGCCAGGCTGTGCCCCCATGGGTGGTGCCATTGCTCCAGGTGGGGCAGCAGCTCCTGGAGCTCCAGGGGCAGATCCAGGCTAAACACAATCGAAAACAGAACCTTGATAAGATATCAAAAAACCTTTCATATCTGTTTAAGGAATAAGCAATCACTACCATCTGAGCACCAGGTGTGCCCCAGCTAGAAAGGGCGACCTGAGGGGTCCAGTTAGCTCCTCCTGTCAGCTTTTTCTCATTCCACTGGTTGTCCCTATCCAACACAAATAGTTGTCAGCCAATATGTGTAAATCTTTATTCTGGATTCATAAATAGAGCTCCAGGGCCACACAAAGTGAACAAGATTAAATTGTGCTGCAAATGCAAGGGAATCAATCAAGCTGCCATAACCATCCAAATGAATTACAGGTCAGGCTGAGTAATTCTCGTCTGTGAATAGACATTATGGATAAGGGACAAGATTAATAGGTGTTATGAAACAACATGGTAGGAAGAAGAATGATACTAGAAAACACTGACCTAGTGATATTTAGTTTTTCAGAAATAAATATTGTGATATAAAAAATATGGGAATTATAGTAGTTTTATATTTACACTACAATCACAATATACACTCAAAAAATACATTTGCTGCTTGTTAAAACTACTTATTTAAAAAAAAAGTTAAAACAACGGAATTATAAATTTTTTGGGGGACAATTTCAATCCACTTAATAACTTAATTTATTTGTGTTGGGACAACATGAAGAAACAGTGTGGAACACTGCATTTTTTACAGTGTATTGTGCAGTCCTACAACACAGACAACAATGCACTGCAACTGATTCCAAACTTACTTTTTCTGGCTTCCAACTCCCAAATCTACAAGACAGAAAGGCACAAGTCAAGTCTGAGCCTGAGCTTTATATGTACAATAACCTGTTCACACTCAGTTAAACATTTTCCACACTTACTTCCCACCAAATTGGCAAGTGATGAGTCCAAGTCTCCTCCAATTGGTTTGACTGGTTGAGCAGCTGATGTGGGTGCCATTGTTGGTGCCATTGCTGGTGCCATGGCCGGAGCCATTGTTGGCCCAGCAGTGGGCACAAGTCCAGGTGCCAGCTGAGGGCTCGCTGGAGCCATAGGAGTCCCGCCTGTGCTCTGAGGTGTTATGGCTGGCATCAGAAGGTCTCCTAATCCATCAAACACTGGAGTTGGCACAGAGAAAAGTGGGTTAATATGGAGACTTATTGAGCCAAAACCTTTGGAATGGTTGCCTATTTATAAAAAAAATTATGTTTGAGATCCACACATTTATCATTCACAAGGTATTTAAAATCTAGGGGTGTTTACTACTGTACATGCATTGGGAACCTGAAAACTGGCAACACAAATCAGCAGATTTTTTTTATACACAGGATATTCATTGCATTAAATGGATGCATTCTGTCATGCACTTAAAAGACACACCCATACTGCAGAGCCAACTGTACCGACTCACACAAGGACTACTAAAACCAAAACTTTAACCCTAAATGTTCATACAGATCATAAAATGACTCCCTGCTAGTTTTACAGTAAAATTAAAAAACATGACTTTTTATAAAACTTGAAATGTATATACTAAAAAAGCAACCAGAATTTAAATAGTTTTATAAAGTAGTAGCTAATGCTTATGTTTGTTTGAATGATAGAGGCAAAATCTAAAAATTCTAAATAATTCATAAATAATTTGGGGCTGCACTGTAAACAGTCTATTAATATGTAATCAAATTATTGTATGTTATAAAAAATACCTGAAAAGAATTTTTGTATATTGTTACCTTGAAAAAAAAAGTATGATTTAAGTTTTTTTTTTTTATTATTATTATTAAAAAAGGAGACATTCTAATGACTTTTATTAATGACTAAAAATCCCTTTTAGGCATGTCAGCAATGGGATTAGTATCTGATAAATTTTCTTGCTTTTTCCTAAAACAAGATCCAGTCCAATTTTCACCAGCGTAAACTCCTTTTATGAAAAAAAATATTCTGGTACAAAACCAACAACATTTACACAAGTATTCAATTCATTCAGATGCAGTAATGCACAAGATCTTTAACATGGCAAGCAAGGAAAATGCACAGAGAGGTCAAAGGGGTAAAGGGTGTGCAGTTGAAGAACAAACAGCACTAGAACTTTAAGGCCCTGATATACTGGAATTAAATATGAATTGGTGTAATGATATTCTAAACAAAATCAGGTTTCATTTTAGTTTGTTACAGAAGGTCTAAAAAGCTTCCCAAAGTGACCTGGAAAAAATTGTTCAGCTAGTAAACAACTTCAAAATCCCACTGGTTTATGGTTATTATGTAATAGGTACAACAGGTACTGTAGGCATGGCTCTGAGACTCTTCTTTCTTAGACATAATTTGTTTTACCAATCTCAATTTGTTGAGGTCAGGCGTTTGAGAGTAAAAAAGTATGAGTAAATCAGGGCCTTCACACCTCCTAAACCACCTCCAAAAAAAAAAAACAATACATGCAGCAAAGCCCTGAGTTTCTCTCCCCAACTCACCAATCGCACAGCAGGAGCAAGCAATGAGCCAGATCAGAGCGCAAAGACAGAGTTATCAGAAACAAAGTGCAGAGAGAGAGAGAGAAATGACAGAAGAATGGGACAGATGATAAAGTTGAGAATTGTAGCAAGAGAGAGAGAACACAAAATGAAACGGAAAAGGAGAAAAAAGCAGAGGGAGAATGCATTTTATAAGCCCTGCCACATCTTCTGTATTATTTAAGAAGGTCAGCAGATACAGAAGTGCTCATGCAAGAGGAAAGTGTGCCGAGAAGCAAGCTTGAAAACACCACGCTGCTTTTAAGGGAAACTGAAAACAGTTATGTCAAGTTGGTCATTAATTTTTCTGGTTTATCTTGAGAGTATAAATTATCTGTTGAATTTAATTTCTCACCTGAAGCATCAAAGCCACCAGAGGGTGCAGTGGTGGAATTAGTGCTGTCGGCTGCCGCTGGTGTGGAGGACACTGGTGAAGAGCCAAACGCATCAAAACCTGACTCCAGCAGGTCCGCTGGGGCTGAGGATGGCACTACTGCTGGGGTTGGGGTAACCATGGGGGCTACCGGTGAAATTAAACCTGCAGACATTGACAGATAAAGACCAGTTCACACCAGGAATGGGAACTACATTACTGTACACATCTCCGTGTGAAATCATTGTGCTTCTTATTAGAACGCGTCTGATATATTGTCTGCTGCATTGTTC
>CAIGQV010001633.1:15757084-15783157 GCA_903798115.1 Danio jaintianensis
ACTGCCGTTCTTTTACGTTTATAACATTTTTAAAATGTATTGTTATCATTATAGTTATCATCCTTGGTTTGAATGGGCTTTAAAATTATGAATTTACCAATAAAAAAAAACTGTGCACTTTGTTATCCTTTCAAAAATGTCTTAATAGTTTATTACAATGCAAGGATAAAATCAACATGTGGTGTTTTTAGAAAAGCCAACTGACCCAGCCGAGGCTTGAACCAGCAACTTTCTTGCTGTGAGGCGACAGCGCTACCCACTGCGCCACCGCACCGCCCCATATTTTAGAGTTATTTAAATACTTTAAAAACAAAGTAACAAATATTTGTTACTAATTTTGTTTTCATGCAAAGAATTAAATTTAAAAGTTGAGCTGAAAAAAAGAACAATTATTTTAAAGTCATTTCAACACCAACATTAATAACAACAACAATAATACAATACAACATCTTATTATCATTACTTACTAATACCTGAAATATCATGCAATTATTTGTGTGTGTGTGTGTGTGTGCGTGCGTGCGTGCGTGCGTGCGTGCGTGCGTGCGTGCGTGCGTGCGTGTGTGTGTCTGTAAGTGTATGTGTAATTAACTAATTGAAGTTTTCCCCAATCAGGACATGTGAACCATACCTCCGAGCAGATCACCTGACTGAGCTCCGGGAGCAGCGGACTGGGACTCTGTGGTAGTGTCCCCAAATGTGTCTGTCCCAGAGATAAAGGTCCACAGCGCAGCATGAAGGAGGAGAAGTATTAGTCAGCCTTAAAGCTGCATATACACTGAGAGAAGGGCAGATGGAGAGAGTGAGCCGAGATCATACAAGAGGCAGCACACTCTTACATACATACAGACACTGACACACTCATGTACATTCTGTGTTTCTTTCTACACTTACAATATACACAAGACGCCACCGCATGCAAATACAGTTAACTCAAACACTAAACTAATGTAAAAAACAAAACAAAAAACTACATTTTATAACTGAAAAACTGGGTGCATACTTACCAGTTCATAAATTGACACGTCTATAAACATAAAGGGGTCATGAACTGATAAATCTGAATTCCCTTGATCTTTTGATATATGAGAGGTCACTGTACTATAAAAATATCCGGTCAGTTTCAGAACTCAAAACTTACTGGCTACAGCGTATATTGAAGCCAATCTGCCTAAACCACAGGTTATGAAATGGGCCACTTTGTTATGTAACAGTGTGGCTAAACTCCGCCTCCTGTTTCTGAATGCATACACATAAACTCAGCCCCCTGTTTCTACACAGCTATCTGTATAGCCCTGCCCACCAATTCACACTGTAGTATTTAAAAAACAAGAGAAAAAATATTACAAAGACAACAAGGTTCTGTGCAGTGCCTTGTTGAGTGTTTTTGTATGAGGGAGTTTAGACACACCAAGGAGGTCCAGCACAGGTCCAGGCTCAGCTTTAGGAGGAGAGACAGGAGCAGCTGGAGCTGCTGGTGCAGGAACCACTGGAGCAACAGCTGGAGCAACAAATGAGTCTAAATGAGAAAGAGAAAGAATGTGACTGCTGAAATGAGCAGTTTTATTTTATTTCAAGGAGTCAGAGTTTGATGGGCAGCTTGGAGTAGAAGTGCAATTAATCAAGATATGATTTAGTAGTAATAACAATAATATTAATAATTATGATATACTCATTAACACTGGCATCTGTTTATTTTTTTTTCTTTCTATTATTAATATTATGTATAAAATGTATCATTTATTTCTAATAATCACATTATTGTGTGATGTGGTTCACTACCACCACCACCACCACTACTAATAGTAATAATAATAAAAATAATAATAAAACAAACTTCAGAATCATAAAAGCAGCTATTGTTTTTGCCATATTCAGTAGTTTGTTTTTCATGTTCTTTCTTTCAATTAATTATTACTGTTATTTTTATCAATTATATTATTATTATCATTCATTTTCCTTTGGTTTAGTCCCTTATTTATTAGGGGTCGCTACAGCGGAATGAACCGCCAACTATTGCAGCATATGTTTTACGCAGCAGATGCCATTCCTGCTGCAACCCAGTACTGGGAAATACCCATAAACTCTAGCATTCACATACATTCATGCTCTATGGTCAATTTAGTTCATCCAATTCACCTATACCGCATGTCTTTGGACTGTGGGGGAAACCAGAGCACCCGAACATGGAGAGAACATGCAAACTCCACACAGAAATGCCAACTGGCCCAGCTGGGACTCGAACCAGTGACCTTCTTGCTGTGAGGTGACAGTGCTAACCACTGAGCCACCGTGCCTTTTATTATTATTATTATAAAATTAATTAATAATTCATTCATTTTCTTTTCGGCTTAGTCCCTTTATTAATCCGGGGTCGCCACAGCGGAATGAACCGCCAACTTATCCAGCATTTGTTTTACGCAGCGGATGCCCTTCCAGCTGCGACCCATCACTGGGAAACATCCACACACACTCATTCACACACATACACTACGGACAATTTAGCCTACCCAATTTACCTATAGCACATGTTTTTGGACTTGAGGGGGAAACCGGAGCACCCGGAGGAAACCCACGCGAACACGGGGAGAACATGCAAACTCCACACAGAAATGCCAACTGACCCAGCCGAGGCTCGAACCAGCGACCTTCTTGCTGTGAGGCGAACGTGCTACTCACTGCGCCACCGTGACGCCCTTAATTAATAATACTTTAAATAAATAAAAATATAATAAATATGGTTATTATTAGCAATAAAGTGTTTAATATTAATAATAATAAAGTAGACATGATTTATGTATTAATTATAAATGATAATATAATAATGTATTGTAAAAATGCTAAGTTAAGAGAGTCAATCATTAGTTACTCACCAGACAAGAGATCTCCGGTCACATTGGTTTCAGGTAAAGGTGAGGGTCCACGTGAAACAGCAGGAAGATCTTCCAGACCAGAGCAAAGCCAGAAGAAATAAAGGAGTAAATGTAAGACAAGAGAAATCAGAAACACAGCAAGGACACAGAGTTGTGCGCAAACATGCACAAAGGTCACGTTCCACTATGAGGACAAACCAAGACGGAGAGGGCCAAAAAACAGGTGAAAACAAAGATGAGACTACAGTTGAAGAGACGAGACGTTGAACAGAAGAATGGGGATCAGCTCTTGTACCTGCACCAAACAGGTCTACACTAGGAGTGCTTGCTTTGGGCTCTGTGGAGGAGCTTTGCTCAGGCATTGAGTCAAACATATCTATAAACAAGGACACACAGATGCATTACGCTTCTATTCAGTGCACAACATGACAGCTTCAAGAGAGGAAACATCATTTAGACAAGAAAACATTTCGTTTTACTTGTGTTTTTTTCCTCCATAATCTGTATGAACAAGTAGCACAGATGACTAATATTCAGTTAATGTCAGTGCAAACCGCAGCATTCAGATTGTACAAAAAAAAACAGAAACACTGCAAAACCTGGATTTTGAAAGATTGCAGTGCAATTTTTTAGAGGCCAAATGTGAATCAGTGACGTTGACCACCTCTCTTGATATAATTTGTACATTTTTTATACATAATAACTGATATTAAAAAAAATAGTACAGTATTTATTTACACTACCACTCAAAAACAATTACATTAAAAAATTAATGATTCTGGATTCTGTTTAACAGAAAGTTCAGTAACATCAATTTAAAAATGGAAATCATTTTTGTGTATTAATTACTAATTTAATGTAAACTTAAATTTAAAGATGACAATAATAAAATATTAATAATAGTAACATATAATTTATGACAAAAAAAGCATGTTACATCCATGTTTTAGATGGGAGTGTACATGTATATTTACATTCTGATCACTTTTCAGCAATGAAAAGGTGGTTAAGCTCACAATTCACAAACCAGAATGACCAAAAAAAACAAAAATAGAACTCTAAATGAGAGAAATCAAACAAAGAGCATCTTAATGTTGGGGAACTAGCTTAGCAAGTTAATATCGTCATAATGCAGATTAAAGCAAGACAGAAGCAGAACTGCAGAGGAGACATTACCACTAAACAGGTCTAGTGTTGGCGGGGCCGCGGGCTCAGCTGTAGCGGATGCGGTGGTGGAAGTGGAGGTGGTTGTGGTGGTGTTGGTGGCAGGAGAGAGGGTTTCAGGGGCCTCTGTTGGTGAGATAACCGGCTCGGCACTGGTAGGGGATGCTGCGGCTGCGGCACTGACACTCTCTACCGGCTTCATGGCAAAGAGGTCCAGCTCTGGGGCAATACTGGCACTGCCCTCGGACGGGGCCCAGGGGTCTTTATTGGGGAGGAGTGGGGGGTGAAAATGGAATGGGGAAGGTTTGTTAAGTAACAAACACTGCAAACGAAAAACGAAAACTGAAAAGCATATAACTTCAGGAGCGCTGAAGTCCAGGAGAAACAGGAGATGGATTTTACCTTACAAAAGCTTATTTTAAGCCATTAACTGTAGTACTGCAACCACAAGACTGATTAAAAAGCAATTACAACTAGTGATGCACCAAAATGAAACTGACACCAAGAATTCAGGATTCATTTGGTTGAAAACATTTTTTTTGCCTGCAGCTAACAAACACGAAGTAAACATTAAATGGCTTTCCTGAGATAAATGCAACATTATGGGACATATTCTTTACAAAGAGCAATAATATGAAATATTTCAATATATAGTTCTTTAGCATTCATTAAATCTTCTGGTTTTTATTCATGTTTGTTTAGCGCTTAAAATAGTAGTCAGTAGTAGTGCTGTAATCAGCAAGTGATCTGTCATGCCATATAAAAGCTTAATTCTTTGCATTTTGTGATGAAAATGGCAACATTTGAAAATGAAAACATTGTTTCATGTTAAAATAGCAATGCACAGTTTATTGTTATTACTGAATGTTTTGCACGGAAGCCACACAGACTAAAAGACTCAGAGAAGATTTAACAACCTATATAAATATCACTTAAAATAATGCATTATGCTAAAGCAACTAATGCTGAACAACCAAATTGTGCCAATGGAAAATGCTAATTAAAGATTGATGTTCAAAACCAAAAACTGTTGTTTTTGGATGAAACATTTTGGTGCATCCCCAGTTAAATACATTAAATGTTTCATTTTGAATGTTTCAATTTTACTGTTACTCTAAACTGTTTTTATATTTGTATCTTTTTTGTGTAAAGTGCTTTGAGAATTAAGTTATAAAGGCGCTATATAAAAAAAAATTATTATTAAATCAACATTCTTGAAAAGAAAATTCTATTTTGCATTCAGTACATACCCGCGGACGCTTGCTGTCTCTAGATAGAAAATTAGTAATATAAATACCCAATTTCAGATTCAAATTCAAACAAAACAAGGACGTACAGTCTGTGGAAGCAGAGCTCAGTTAATGTTACCACAAAAGCACATATTAAGTAAGATTAAATACAACCTTAACACAATATGACTCTGTAGCTGCATTTCTTTAATACAATTAGTAAGCGTCAGCTTCAAAGTTTATGAAAAGTAAAGTTAGGTTAGTTTATAATGAATAGGTTAAACCGAAAACGATAAGCTGTAAGGGAAATCAAAGTCAGATTAATTTGTGCAGCAAAATTTTTTAGTGAGGTTAACAAAGCAGAAATTAAAGGCAAAAATCATTTTCTTATGAAATTCTGTTTTGTTGCATCTAAACATCCTTAAAAAATTCAGAAACTTGAGAAGCAACACAGCTTATTTTATTGATTCCTGTCATCAGACGATATATCTTTAATCGTACATCTTTAAAAATATAAATTCTTCAAATCTTAACTTTCTCTGTTTATCTGTATTTACTAGATTTATTAAGTATTGGTTTGAGTAAAATGCTTATCATTTGTGCTTGACCAGTGTTCATTTTATGTCCTGTTGTAATATTTTAAGGATGTGTGCATACTGTATTTCTACCGTACAACAAGACAAAAAAAAAATGATCAAAATGATTTTCTGCTTTATACAAAGACAAATTATCAATTGTGCCTGCAAGGAACATTGTACATGCTCAGGCAGGTCATGATCAAATGAACTCGCTGTAACGTGGGCAAAAGCAGGGTTTCATAACTGAAGCAAAGCAAATTAAAAACTGCTTTGCATGCACTCTCTCCCAAACACACACACACTAATGGATTTCATGTTTTCATTCAACCATACATCCACTTAAAGACCTTATATATAGTATTCATCCACAAGCATTCACATCCAACACACACACAGATAAATAAAGAGCAAGGGTGCTTAAGGATCTTGTGTATGGATGAGCACCCACCAGATCCGGCACATGCATCGGCAGCAGCAGCTGGAGCCAAACCCTCGCTCGGACCATCGCCAGGAGAGGGTGCAAACGCGTCTTGATCAAACCAAAACCAGACCAACACAACCCAGCAGAGAAAAAGAAACAGGGGGATGAAGAGGCACATATTTCAATGTAAGTGGTTACAGGTGAACAGAAACACTCTATACGACCCGACCACTCTGGGTTGTATACAGTTCATTCAATGTGTCCACAAACACTGAGGAGAATGAGTCAGCCTGTCAACGCCAGCAGGACCAACAAAAGTGTTTGGCTTTGAGAGTATGGCTTCTGCTAGCTAATGCTGGGTAATGTTGAATTTTGTGGCTTTTAACATTGTAAAACCCACCAAGACTCGTTATTGTGATACTGAGAAAGAAAAAAAAACAAGCTTGGGGTGTTTTAATGTAATAAATGTTGATTTAATTAGAGCAATATTAAATCAACGGACTGCACAGCAGTGCAAAACAAGGTGTATGACTCAGATTTGATATCGTGCTTGATAGAAGTGAACTATTTCTGTGCAAGGCACCCATCACATTTGATTCAAGCTGGACTGATGTTTCCTGCCACTGACCTTGTATCATCAAGATAAGATCACATTGAAACGTCTGCTTTAAGAACTGTAATTACTGAAAAGCATCCATGCTAGCAAGCTTATCTCAAGCTAATCCTTAGCAATATTATGTTCTTTTCTCCCTTTGGTTAGTCTTTTATGGCTGTATTGATCTCATTTAATTGAACTAACTAGCTTTAACTTACGTAACAGGTTACATGTTGAAAAATACACAAAAAACATTTTTCAATAATCCAAAATATGTACTTAAATAATCAGTTATTGACAGGTTGTACCCATACCTTGCTTAAGTGTTGAAATGTGCCATCTGAGAGACTTCAGACTCTCAGATGGTGAGTCAAACAAAACCAGTAACAATCCATGTACCCAAAGTGACCATTTGCCAAGCAGTGATTTACAAAACAACCCATGAAATTTGCGTGATTGTGAACCTTGAGAGGACCTGACTGACCTCCAAACAGATCCATGTCTGAGGTGGTGGCAGCAGAGGCAGGCACTGGCAGTGAGTCAGCGGCTGGGGCAGAGATGGCATCAGCTGCTGGTTCAGTAGCAGCGGCTGTGGAGGCAGATTCAGCCTCAGAGAGCGGCACTTCAGAGCTAGCAGAGGCAGGAGCGGCCAGAGAGTCTGCAGCCAAACCACAGCATTCAGAAAGACAGAGGAACAGCAGAGAGGAAGAGAGAGAAAGAGAGAGAGAGAGAGAGAGAGAGAGAGAGAGAGAGAGAGAGAGAGAGAGAGAGAGAGAGAGAGGCCAGGAGAGATGCAGAAAGAATGAAGGAAGCTCAAGAGGAGAGGCTTTAGCAATATGACTGGGCTACAGCTGGATCAAAAATGAATGAAGACTTCAACAACAAAATGCTTGTGGAGATTGTCCATTCAAAGTTTAAAATGATTTTAAAAAGTTTTAAATGATCAAGTTTAAAGTTTATAGAAAATAAAGTTTAGAGTCTTTAAGTGGACAAATTTTATATTTCAATGAGTATAGCATTCTCAAAATGTATGTTGTTGCCCTAAAAAACTTTGCATTCACTGGCAAAAGATTTGGATTCTATAATGCAATGACTGCATTCCACTGATATTTATCAGGTCCACCTGCAAAAGTATATGTATATGAAATTATATGAAATATAGTTTTACCTCCCACCTAATATTACTTTCATCACTTAAGTTTTCCAAGAAAATGCAGGTTTTCTGAAGGAATGCTACAGTTTTGCAAGTGAATGTACAAAACAAAACAGGCAGGTATTTATTTGGATTCGGACATGACCCCTTTTTAGTGCTTGCAACCTGGATTAGCGTGTTAAAGTGTATGGAACCACAAAATCCTCTCTACTCACCACCACTAAGCAGATCTGAAACCAAAGCCGAAAAACATCCAGGAAGAAATGGAGCATCATGAGGAACAAAAGAAGAACAGTGTATTAGAGGTAAGCAGATCTTTGATTTTTCCCCAGGATCACCAGCTCCCACTTGGAGAATTTTTCTTTTAAAGCAATTGCAGCTTACAAATGGGGCTGACAAGCTTGGGCAAAACAGCAGAGAGGAAAAGACACATCCCATTAGTCTGTCATTATAACTCATTAGAGAGCACATTCAATACATACTCCCCTAATTGGCCTAATTTTGATAGAAAAATGGTTCTTGCAGGGTTGCCCAATGAATCAACCAATAAATTGTGGTGACAAGAATCATAAACACACAGATAACCTAGAGCCCAAATACATTTTGTGTGTGTGTATGCAAAGTTCTTTACCAAAGCAAAGGGACTTTGTTTGGTCTTCAGAAAGTGGGATCAACACCAAACTGTTTGTAATCCAAATTCAAGTATATGCAGCAAAGCTATTTTTATTTCAGACATTCATTAGACATTCACTGTTTCATTGCATTTTGTCGTTTCATCATCTGATGAATTTAATCAGTAATTTATTATATAAGAAAATATGCCCACAGTGGCACCAATTTAGAAAGTGACAATTTTGTTCTCTTTGACTCATTGGATAGAAACGGTTCTTTATTCGCAAATGCTTTGTGCTATATTCCAGTTTTGCACGTAAGTTTAATTGGCATCTTTGGATGGAAACATAGCTGGTGGTGACCCTGCAGAATCGAATGATCTCAGCTAACCTCCCCATGATGCAGTGGGAGCCGCTGAAGCACCTGCAGTCGGAGCCAACAGATCAAAATCCACCAGATCATTAAAGCCGCTACTGTAGAGAGAAGAAGACAACAGACAGTGATGCATATACAGAAAGCTCTTGTTTTTATGCATGTATTATATAAATGTTGAACATACTTGATGGTGGTTTTGGCAGGTGCTGCTTTTGTGGGCTCTGTTGCTGCGGGCTCAGTAACCGCAGCCGCTGCAGAGCTGGGCTCTGCACTTTTTGCAGGGGTACCAGCAGGTGTCCCATTATTTGTTGGAGATCCTTTCTATATGTGAAATGATGCATTTACCATTTAATTTATAAAACAACGACATGATTACGGGCTCATAACAGTGTGTGTTATTATATAAATTCTATATGCTACCATTTAAATGTTTGGGAGCAGAAATTAGTATTTTACCATTTAGAAATTACCATTTAATTGATGGACAGTAAAGACTATAATTAAATCAACTAAAATCAACATTGCTCTTTTGAACTGTGTATTCATCATGCAATGCTGAATGAACATATATATAAGCAGTGTTGGGGGTAACGCGTTACAAGTAACGCGAGTTACGTAATAATATTACTTTTCTAAGTAACGAGTAGATTAACGCATTACTTTAAAAAATTAAGTAATAATATTTGAGTTACTTTTAAAAAAAATTTAACTCAAGTTACTTATTAGGTTAATCGCATTTAAAAAAAAATACTTTTCTGAATTAAATGCTGCATTTAATTGAGAGAATGCAGGAACAGACAGAAGCCAATATGGCAGAGCCTTACATTTCAGTGAAGGAAGTATTCTCATTATTTTGAAGACATGGAAGAAAAGGGGATTGTCTCAATGGACAATGGTTTTACTGAACTAATAAGACAAAAATACAAAAGTAGCAAACACATTGCTTTCAACTTTCATTCAACTGTATATACAGCATGTATAGCATGCATGAGAACTTCAGGAAGTTCTCAGAAGGTAACATTGTTCTAATTTTTTTTAATTAGTTTTTTTTAAAGGTAAATTAAGGTGTAGGTTATACAGTGTGTCATTAAATGCAGAGCTCCTCTATTTAAAAAAAGAAAAATACCCTGCAAGTTCTGAAAGAGATCAAGCCTCAGGCAGGTATGAAAAAGTAACTCAAAAGTAACGTAATGCATTACTTTCCATAAAAAGTAACTAAGTAACGGAACTAGTTACTTTTTTGGGGAGTAACTCAATATTGTAATGAATTACTTTCAAAAGTAACTTTCCTCAACACTGTATATAAGCACAAAAATATTAAGTGGCACAACAGGTTTCTACATTGATATTAAGACATGTTTCTTCAACACCAATCCAAGATATTGAATTAATTTCTGAAGCATCATGGGATACTGAAGACTAAAGCAGTGGCTTCTAAAAATTCAACTTCGCCATCACAGTAACAAATCACATTTTAAAAGATAATAAACTACAAAACATTTGTCTTAAAATGCAATGATGTTTTAAAACTGTTTTAAAAAAGTTGGATGTATTTAAATACGGTATGCAGACAAGAAGGAGACACTTGAAAAAATATATAAATAAAAAATAATAATAATTCTTACCAAGCCAAAATTCGAATGAATGAAAATTTAAGAGAGCAAATAAAAAAAATGTAAATAAAAATCTGCAGTTTCAAATTACTCACCTTAGTTGGTGACCTGGTGGCAGAAAATGTAAAGAATATGAATGACATTTGAAATAACTGAAAAATTTTCATACTCCAAAGTTAAATGCTGAAAGTATTATAATTCATGGCATGAGGAATAGTTTTCAAAGAACAAGCAGGCATTATGCAATATTTAAAAACAAAACACACTACTGTACTGCAACTATTTTCAAGGTTTTCTAGAAAGTATAAACAATCCAAAATAAATCCAAGTTTTAAATTTCCAAAACAAATAAATATAGTAATTATTTACAATTCATTTAATATCCACAGCTGGCATGCATTGGGAAACATGAAGTATTCAGTTACAATACAAGTCGCATGACACTGAAATGAAAAGAACCTAAAATCGATCAATTCATATTGAGGATTGGGCTGCCACTGTTATTACGTTAAGTTCAGTCTGGTTCAGCTCGTACAGAGTGAACTTAATTATAAAACTTGACCACAAAGAATCCATTCTATAGAAAGAGGGAACATGTCAGCATTTTAAAATGCTGAAAATGAAAACCAAAAGTTCAACCATCAGTCTATAGAACTGTGAGCACCACAAAGATGACAAAACCACCATTACAGTACAAAAATATAATCATGTTCACATACAAGCGAATTCTGACAAACGTTCTGTAGAAATACTTACTCATCGCTGTTAAAATAAGGAAAGGAGGAACAATATTACTCTTAATAAAAGTAGACATTTATTAACAGTAGACAACAGAGACTTCCTTTAATACCCAATGCTATTTAATAGACTTTAACAACTTACACTTTTTTCCCCTCGAGCGTGTTAAGATGTGTCTCCAGAGATTCCAGAAGACTCTCAGGGGCCTACAAAGCCACAAAACAATGCATTATTAAAGCGACCTACCAATGAGGACACAATGTTTCAGACTGAAGACAAGCTGTTAATACTAAATAAAGACATCTAGAGGACAAAACAGATTGGAAAATCACTCTAAGAGAGTCTATCTGAAAAACAACTAATGTACAATAAATGTAAATATATACCAGTTCATTATTAGTAACACTTTAGACTTCAGAGAACGCGTATTTACTAAAAAGTGTGTTTTTTCTTGATAAACTCCTACTCCTTATTGTTGGTAAGGCTGTAGTAGTTATGAGGTATGAGGAATAAACTATCTAAATGATGGTCATGCATTAAAATGTGCTTTTTAGAGTACTAATGGAGGGCAAAATATATATTTGTATAATATGCATGCCGATAAGAAATTGGAAAAATATTCTCTAATCCAAAGTGTTACTAACTAGTTTAAGTAAACATTTAAAAAAGTTCTCCCCACTGGTTTGGATGCAGAGCACAATGCTTTAGTCTCAGTGGGGCCCACAATGCACTGCAGCAAGCTCACTCATGCATTCAGGCACAACAGAGAGATTCAGAGCACATTATTGGTTAGACATGCCACATAATCGCAGGTGGGTGTACCTCATGGGTAAAAAAAAATGACATGCAGTTACAGCTAAATAGGCCAAACAAATCAAATATACTCAAAATTGTGGACAAATTAAAGAGACTATTTGAAAATTCTCACAATAATATTCGTGCACAAACAGTGACATCTATCTCACTGATTTTAGCACAACATTGGTTTATATTTACCTGATTGATTTGGTTTGATATATAATAAGTATTAAAAATTAAATCTGTTAGCTAGTTGGTGATTCAGACCAATCAGAATCACATACTCCGAAACATTATGAATGTACATGACATGCCTTAAGCTGCTAATCAATATAGTGTGTGATAATTCACACAGTAATTCTAATTCCTGCAGTGGCAGTTAAACCAATCCTTCAGGGCAATTACACAAGGGTCCTATCAGACAGATTAGTGGCTCTGAGAATTGGGAATTGAGTTGAATTGCTGGTCAAAAACAACATTACACAAAACCTCAGGCAAATCCTCAACATTTCTCATCTGTCTTTCACATTCTCTCCGTTTTATACACAGTCACACACACTTACACACTCATAATGAAGATTAATTTGAATACAATTAGTTCATTAATAACCCTGTGCTCATGCCATGTAGATAACATTGACCCTTCAATAGTTTATTTAACATAAATGTGTGCGATTAAATCCTATAAAAGACTCTAGTGTCTCTTTAGCTTGCTTGAGAAATGCTTGTTGTGGCTCAAATGCTTAACAGAGTGATATAAAACATTTCTTTTGATTTCTAATTGCAGTGAGAGTGGAGAGAGTTGCATCAAGTCTGAGATTAATGAATAGAAACAGGCAACTCTTAATTTAAACTCATATTTCATCAAGAGTCTGCAATTTAACAATTCTGTTTGGTGGTGTATAGTGCAATATGCACAACTGATCATGCAAAATCAACTTGCAAAATGCAGCTATCAATTTACTTGAAGAGATAGTTCACCCAAAACTGAAAATTCTGTTATCGTTTACTCACCCTTTAATGTTCACAAACCTATTGGAGTTGTTAAACACAAAATAAGCTATTTTGAAAAATGTTGGAAATGATTACTTCCATTGAATTCAATAGTATTTGTTTTTCCAACTATGGATGCCAATAGTTACCGGTGTCTAAAATTCTTCAAAATGTCGTCTTTTGTGTTCGACAGAAAAAAGAAACCCATAAACATTTGACACTTCTTATTATATAGTGAGCCAATTTTTATTTTGGGCTGAACTATCCTTTTGAGTCTGTGATGAATATTTTCATCACAGAGTCCTTTAAATAGGTTCTAAGCGAAAATTTAGAAATAAATGGTGTGAGAGCATTATTACATCCTGTGGAAATGAATCAAATTTGTTGAGTTACAAGGCTATGCATCCCAGGCCAAAACCCAATTACAACCACTGCCCAATCCAGAACCCATGCAGTCATGCATGTCTCCCTCCAGCTCGTCCTGAACTCCGCAGCTGATCCAGAGTATCTGAAAAAGGCAACCATCCTGCCCTGACATGACGCACAGCATGCTTTCAGAGCAAGCCTCCCTGTTTCTGCCAGCATGAAAAACTCTCCTAATGTCATAACAGAGCTTCCACAACCATGCTGTGTCAACTAGAACTATGCTTTCAAAAGGTGTTGGCATTTTCCATGAATAAAGAACAAAAACACAGTCTTTTTTTTGTTGTTGAAAGAAATATAGCAAAAGTTTTAAATGTTCATAATAAAACTTCCTATTATTGTAGTTTCATATATAATATTAAACTGCTTTAATACAAACTGTTATAAACAGCAGTTGTCATGTCCACCAGAACGAAGCAAGATATTTAAGTTTATAATTTATAGTTTACTAATAAGTTAATATATATAATATAATAATTTATAATAATATTAGTATAAATTCAGTGCTGCAGGTGTGTTTTATATACAGCATATAAATGAAATTATGAAGAAAGGCAAATTGAAGATGATTCATCTTTTTTTTTCTAAACTGTCCTGTGGTGAGGAATTTTTAGGGACATATTCTGGCTGAGAAATTTACATCTATGCTTGTTTGCACCAAATTTACCAAACTCATAATAACTCTTCCCAACAAAACAAACAAGATGCTCGTGCCTCTGATCATTAAAAAAATTGAAAGGACACCAAAGTGCTGCATATTCATGAAAAGAGTCTGTTCTTTTCATGCTGGCACCACTCAGTAAAACATTCCATTGGGAAAAAAATGTCTAAAATGTCCCTTATCTTCAAATAGCTTCTATGCACATTAAAATGGTCCAAATGATTGCGGAAACTCTGTTCTTTTCTCAGCTTTTCTGGGATGCAAATGTGGCTGCAGCTTAAGTTTCCGTCTTAGACAGCAAGCATCGCTGCTACTCTGCTCATGATCCCTCAGTCACATCCAAGTTCGCTCTGAAATGAGATTTGGTGTGCAGTTTATTTAATGAGCGCTAATGAGGATTGACTTTTGCTCTCTTCTGAGCTGCAGGATTCCCCAAAGCGGAAAGCACCACACGCTACTCACACTCTCAGCCTGTGTGATCATTCTGCACCGCTGAAATAAGAAGACAGGTACACAATCTGTCAGTCAGCCAGTGGGCACGGGACAGAATGGATCCATGGAGCAAATGTCCCTCTTGACGAATGCCCCGTCATGAGAGAAGAATGACCTTCTATGTGTAGTGCATGGATATCTATGACTGGCCCAATGATAACAACCCCTAGACTGACTAAAACGGCTGGGATTTGAAAGCTACGACACATGCGACACATGTTAAAACAACACCACAACACTGACATGCTATGTTAGTACGAATGTGATCCGTGTTGGCTTCATGAGAAATGGGCAGAAAAGGCGGAAAATGCAGCTTTAAAAAAAGTCTTACCTGCGTAAGCTCAGGAATATCATTTTTGTCAATTCCCACTTGCTGTTAAGAAAAAAAGGGATATTACACTGTAAAAAATGCTGGGTTCCACACAATTCATTCATGTTGTGCCAACACAAATCGATTAAGTTAACTTAATTGTTTTTACAAATTTAAGTGGATTGAAAATAAAACAATGAAGTTGTGCCCAAAAAAGCTCAGCTCATTTTCAATAAGTAGCTTGAACAAGCAACAAAAATCCTTTTTTGGGGTGTATATGACCTAAGAATTATAATGCAATACTTTTTTCATAATTGTTTTATATAATGTATAAATATAATTGTTATATTGTGTCATTTAATACAGTTTTAAAATTAAAGCCATAAAGACAAAAAATACATGATTCACCTCAGCAATCTTCAGGAACTCTGAGACTCTGGTCATTCGTGTCAAGAATCTTTTATAAATTTCCAATGCGTCTTTGCATTGTCCTTTCTTCATCTGGAAAAATTTCTCTAAAAACAAACAAGGAAATGATTAAGTCATACAGTCAAACAACATGAAAACCACATTCCTAAACTTCAGAAACTTGCCTAAGAGATTAATAATGCCATCATTGTAGCAGGCGTACAACTTGATCAGATCTTTGAAGAGCAGCAGGAAGGCAGCATTGATCACCCCATTGACAAGATCTTTTGGATGAACCTGAAATAACAAAGCAAGTAAGTAATAGGCAAGTCCTCAGCTGTCAAAATTGACTGAACTAAAAAGTCAAACTCTCCAATTTGTCAAAATATCATTAAACAATAATAATCATTAAATCTTGTGTATTGCAAAATTGTGTCCTAACTTTAACTGTACCAGCATGAGGTCTAAATAGAGCCTGTGATGATGACAATGAGCAGACTCACATCAAACTCCAGCAGAGCATCAATCTGACTCTGCAGCGTGGGCATGCCTTTCAACAGCTTATCAGGAGACATTGTTCTCATCACACCGTCAGCACTGAAAAATACACACGCACATATTCACGGTTAAGAAAAAGTAATTTATAAGAGAACATTATTACAACTAAGAATCTCAGATATGTCATGATGCTTGGTACAGTAGGTGCATGTAATGTAAATTCTGTCGTTGTTTACTCACCCTCGTGTTGTTTCAAACACATAAGACTTTTGTTTACATTCAGAAGAAAAAAAGAAGGTATTTTAATGAATTCTGAAATATTTCTGCTCCTCCAACTGAAACTCTGTCACCCAAATAATTTCAAGCTTCAAAATGTTCAGAAAAACAATGTAAACATGAGCCCTGTCACTCCAGTGGTTTAATTAAATTAGAGCATACTTTGTGTATAACAAAAATAATTGTAAAACTTCATCTTTCATGGTTTAAATATATGAGCAGTAGAACAGGGTTGCTACATGTGACCTTTGTTTCTTACAAATGAAGTTTTAAGTACATTTTGACTAGTCTCTTGTTTTATTCATTTAAATGGTGCAGCAGTTTCAAAATACTAGAGCCTAAAAAATAAAATAAGAGTTCATAAGAGTTTATTACCGATTAGATCAACAACGTTGTGGTTCTCTTGTGAATGAATGTTTGATATGTACTGTAGAAGTTAAACTGAGTCAATAAACTGAGTCAATAAAGACTTTTTTTTAAAGACTTTCCATAAAGAGTTATGGAATTTGAAGCTCACAACTTTGAGTGAACAGAGTTTCTGTAGAGGAGCAAAATGAGTTAAAATGGTAGAAGAATATCCAGGGTTTCTGCAGGTTTCACCAAGTCAAATTTAAGACTTTTTAAGACCTTTTCAAGACCATTATGAATGAAATTTTAGATTTATACAGAACTAAACCCTAAGGAATTTTGCTTTTTTTTTTTTTTTTTACCTAGTTGTGTACATACACTTTTTTTAAATATAACTTTTCTTTGACAAGCTTTAAAAACTATAATAAACTAAATGCCTAACAGTCTGTCCAGGTCAGTGTCCTCACCACATATGGTCTATAAACACATGGAGAACTTACAAACGTTATTGTGAGGAAGATAATTAAACCAGTTTTTTTAGATGGATTGTTGGTGACTGCATGGAAAATTAAGACCTGTTTAAAATGAATTAAGGCATACAAGTAAATTTTTCAGTGAATTTAAGACGTTTTAAGGCCTAAAATTTTGTTTTTGAAATTTAAGACAATTTCAGACCCCGTGGACAACCTGATATCAGTTCAGCACCACAGTTACTGTAATGTTTGGGGGTCAGAAAAACTGGGCACAATGATTCACAAGATTTAAGACATACAAAATATATTGGATATAGTGATGAGTTATTGTGCAATGTCACAAGGGTATGATTTTTTTAAAATTGTTGAAGCATGTGTCTTTGAATAGTTAGCCATGATCTGCCATTGTGTTTTGCATGTCTGAGGCAGTTTGTCAATTTAAGATCTGTAGCTTCTTCACTTTGTCCACAAGGCCTTGGTTTGCCAAAATGCAGTTTGCAGTCTGTAATGCCCCATTTTACTAACCAAACCTCTTGTGGGCACACACACATACACAGTAGTACCAAGGGATCAGGGAACCTAATGAAAATAACTGCTTTTCAACAGAAGCATCACAAGGCTCTTTTATGTGACTAGAGTTTGTCCTTGATTTCCCAACATCCCACTCAAAACTGTTACTCCTCGGTAGCACTCCAATGCACTAAGCACATTTGTTAACTCAGGGTACAGGCATGTAGCAAAGATTCATTTACCCTTTCTTCACTCGGCCAAAGTCGAAGGCCATCTGTCTGTAGGCAAACGCCTTCTCATTCAAATACCTGCTGAAGCGCCTGATAAATGTCGACATGTCATAACCTGAAAGAACAAGCCTTAATGAATACAAAGAAAATTAACATTTTAAAGCAACAAAGTTGAGAAAATTTGAATTGCCTACATTTACTGATTTAAGAGCGGTGCAAACAATTAAGATTGGTTTGATGTGGCAGTTGCTTTCATCTTCCTGAAATAATACTTACCATGAGAGCCAGTTTTGTCCAAAAAATTACTAAGATTGAATAGGGTGTTCCTGGAAGCCAGGTACTGGATGAATCTCTGAAAAAAAATTAGAAAAAAAAGAAGAAGAAAAAAGAAGTTTTTATATATCATTACGACGCTGTCCTCGATAATCAAACAATGCAAACAGCAACTGATTGTAAGTTTAGTGAAGAAAATGAGTTCATTTCAAACCCAATATAATCGTCTCACAATTAATCACTCAGAACTTACATTAAAGCTCTGAGTGGGAGTGAAAGCAAATATGGAAATAACGGCAGATGCTTTATCAAGAAAGAACAGGGCACTTGCCACATATAAGCAATGAATACAGCATTCATTACAAACATTTATACAGCCTAAGACATTTAATAAAAATTGTAGGCAATCACAAATTGAGCAGTGAATATATATATAAACACACACACTGTACCAGATTACATAATATCTATGTGCTGAGCCTTTTCAGTGACTGATGTGTCAGCTGATCAATATATAGACAATACTATGTAATGCAGCTAACACTTTTAATCATTAGGTCAAGACTATTACCCGTTTCAAATATCCATGTGTCATAGCCTTGTGTTACATAATACACATTCTGTTGACTTCTTCTTTCACAGTTTGTCTACAACAGTCTAATCACTTTTTTTTTTCTTTAATATCCACAATAACAAAATAACCAGAAGAAAATGTTCCCTCAGACAAAACAGCCTGACAGGTCACATTTATAACAGAAAAGCTTTCTTTAATTATCATATTGGAACAGGTGAGTTTATCTACTATATTGTTATGACATATTTTCCCTCATTGCATATTTAGGAGAATAGAAGGCAAAGCTTTTAGAAGTAATCAACATGCTGTACTTTGCATAATAACAACATGCATCACTTTTAGCCATGGACAACTTTGCAAACCTGTTTTACCCAAAACAAGATAAACAAATCGTTCTTGTTTTAGTTCAAATGCTAATGCATTCATTCACTCACAATCCCAGAACAACTGCATAGACATAAAGTTACCAAATTAAATATGTGGCAAATTTTTTTTTAAACCAAAAATTTTACATTTTCAAAAATTAATACTTTAATTAAGCAAGGATATTTGTTTTTTCAAACAAATGGAGTTTTTATAACTCTTATATAGGCATGGGATGATAACTGTTTTTTAAGGTATACCCGGTTTGGAAAAGTCAGGGTTTTAAAACCACCAAAATGTTCTGCTATACCGTTCCTATGGTGTATGTAAGGTTTCTTTTTTTACGTTTTGTTTTAAGTTTTTTAGGACAACAGTATATCCAGCAGAAAAGATATCCAAAGATGCTGTTTTAAATTGTAATGAAATCTGTGTTTTTGAAACTAATGAAGACAGCAGAAGTCAATGATTCATTTGAATTATTTAGCCTGACATGTTTACCGTTCCAAAATATTTTAAGTTTCTTAAAATAAAATATATTGTGTTCAAAGGGGAAAAAAGTTTTAGTTTTTTTAACCAGACATTTAAAAAGAATATATTTTAAAGCAGTAATCACAATAAAACCGTGATATTTTTATCCAAGGTTATCAGAATCTTATACCGGCCTGTGGCGAGTGAGGCGGGGACGAGAGCCGTAAGGGCGTACGATGCGGGTGGCGTGAGTGAGATAATCAGAGACACCTGGACGCATCACCTGCCTCGAGTCTCACGGAGGATCCCTGGAACCGCCTCGTACGCCCTCACGGCTCTCGGCCCCGCCTCACTCGCCACACGGCCCATGCCTAATCTTATATTTACCAAGAAAAAACTATACTACTCTAAAAACAATACTAAAAACATTTCGATCTAGTAGAATAGAATAGAATAGGGAGCAAAATGTCTTTTGGGTAACACTTTATACTAATGTTCTAATAGAGACATTATTAACAAAACATTTATTACAACATTTATTCATCTTGGTTAACATTAGTTAATGAAGACAAATACAGTCAAAACAGTGCATTAGTAAATGTTATAATTAACAATTAACTATGGTTAATAAATCATGTCCAAATAGCTTTGATTCTTAGTTCATTTTAGTAAACACACTACCCTAACTACCTTACACACTACATTAATGTAACCTTATTGTAATGTGTGAGCATTTTTTGCAAAATAATAACATAAAATACAGAGTTTTAGGGCTCTATTTTAATGATCTAGGCGCAAAGTCTAAAAGCATTAAGGGCGTGTCCGAATCCACTTTTACTATTTTAAGGATGGAAAAATACGCTCTGCGCCGCGGCACATGGTCTAACAGGGTTGAGCTTATTCTTTTAATGAGTTATGGGTGTGTTTTGAGAATAAACCAATCAGAGTCTCATCTCCCATTCCCTTTAAGAGTCAGTTGCATCATGCCATGGTGCATTTGCTATTTACAGGGCGGACTTTGTAAGAGGAAAAACTGAACGCTTCACTGGCAGAAAACAGTTAAACAGAGCATCTGCAGGGAGAGGATAAAGAATGAGCCTCCTCCAATCGTCCTTTACTTTCACTTTCTCTTTCTCTCTTTCCTGGATAAGGAAAAGGTGTTGTATGCACAGACATCCATTAACCTACATAATTATTTTCGTTTGTTCAGCGCAAAGATTTGTTTCAAAACTATTTCTAAATTCAGTTCTAATTTCCAGCAAACGAATAAATGAACAATAACAATGAAGTGTGGTCAAAAAGCTGAGTTATATCCAAATACACATGCTATGCCCCATATGGTCCAAAACCTGACAGGTGGACAAATCTAAGCTTGTTTTTAATAAAACAAATATAAATATGCATATAATAAATAATACTACTAATAATAATAACATTATACAAAAGCAAGTTGTCATGAATAAACAAAAAAAGCCCCCCGAGATGAAGAAGGCATGGAGGCAGTGGTTTTTATATTTATGTAGAAAGTAATAATTTTTGTAATATTTTAATCCTTTAATTCTTTTTCATTTGTAAAGATATTTCTGTATTGCTGTACATCCTGCGTGTTTTAAGCAATGTGTAAGCGAGGTGCACAACTAACGCGCTCTGCGCTGGACTTTAGACCTGCTTTCAGCTGGTCTATTGCACAGTCTATTTTAGTTCCTCAAAATAGCAACGTGCCAACAATGCGCCTTAACACACCTCTTTTCTAGACCGAAACACCCATGAGTGCACAAAGTAGCGCAAATGGGTTTGCTATTTAAACAACCTGGCGGAAAACAGGAAAATTAAGGTTGCGTTGGTCTGAAAATAGCAACACGTCGGGGCAAGCACGTCTTGCGCCTTATTGAGCCGGTTGTATGATAGGGCCCTTAGTGTTACAAGGTCAGAGCGACTTCTTATATAAAAATGAATAGAATACAACACAGAAAAGAATTTGTCAGTGTAAGAAAATGCAACACAAATCACAATAAAACTACTAAATAGACCAGACCTCAGAGTTTTCAAATAACAGTGTGCAATAATATATGGCATTCTTCAAACATATGTGTGAGAATTAATTAATTTACGACATCAAGCATAAACCTCTAACAATTTTTATGCCATAGTGACACCTGATTTTTTGCATGCACTTGTATTTATTCGATTATCATTTCAAGCTGTAGCTCTCCATCTCTGAAGTTTTATCAGTTCCCCTCGAGCTCCCAGTTCCTTCACCCTCATTCATTTTATCATCCAATCTTCTCTCACTGTATCTCATTCTGCCTTCCACTGCCATCTGCCTTTTCACTCTTCAATGTCTCTGTCACCGCACAGCGCCAGCCTTGACTGAAAAGAGCTTTCAAAAAGAGACGTGTGCGCGTATGTGTGTGTGTGTGTTGGAGAGCATCTGCCCGCCTGTCTGTCTCTGCTCCTATTGTGAGTGGGATGGGTGTGATAACGGTGATAAGTTGAAGAGAGAGGGCTTAGAGTGCAATAGGTGGTCAGCTGAGGAAATCAGCCTCTCTGAAAAATTGTAAAATTCAATGTTCAAAGTCTTCCCAGCTGTTTGTTTTACTATTTTAGCAATGCTGTTGAGGTAGGTTAAATATTATGCAGTGTCTGCAGTCTTTCAGCGATGCAAATGTATCCAGCTCAAGCCAGAATCAATTAGGAGGGAAAAAAGCACTTTTTAAACTACATTTAAAATTGAATTTTTGAATTATTTAACATATTCTGACTTGAAATGGGAATTATGTCTCATGTTAGTGAAAGACTGTTCACAAACAAGTTCAACAATTAATTAATTTACTCCTTAAGAGAGAATGGGGCTTGTTGTCACTTTTAGATACTCCATAAATGAAAGCAACGTACACTACTGCTCAAAGGTTTAAGGTCTTAAAGTAATGAGGCTCAATATATTGAAGGCCATATCGCTATCAGCTGATAAATGTGTATTTCTATTGTTATCGTAATCTGCCTTATACTGTTAATAAAAAAGAAGTGTTTTCTACAGTTAAGTTTTCAAATAAAACCAGTTACTCAATTTCGTGGCTTTATGTTTGTGTATTCAGGCTTTGAAAGCTTTATATCAAGATTTGTATTCATATTGGCTATTGGCCTGAAAATATAATAAGTTATCGGTATCTGTCAAAATTTTTATATCGGTTCATATCTATCAAAAAGATTAATTAATGATTATGAAAGAAGTTTTTCAGCTCAACCTGACTGCATTTAGTAGAGCAAAATTTCAATTCAAACACTTATTACATATTAAATAATAGTAGAACACTAAATATATATTTAAAATTGTAACTTATTTAGAGATTAACTCAAATTAGTCATTTTAATTTAGATTTAACTTGTCTGTACTGAAACTAATAATTTCTTTAAAAAGTATTATTTCTTTCCCCAAACTTTTGAACCATACGATAGTGTATAAAACCATCACTAATACATATTTTGTCTAATTCAGCTTTTTTTATCTGTACACACACACCAAGGATTCAGTTCAGCATATGCACAACAAACAACTATGCATAACCATACCTGATGCTTTATTTCATAATAATCATTTTCATTCGCAATATTGTGACATTGTTTACCACAAGCTTTTATACCACACAACATAAAACTAAAATAAAACTGCAGGTAACAACTGTTTGCTTCTCACCTCATTGCCATGGACCATCAGGTGGTGAGTGGCGACCAAAGCCTTGAAGACCACAATCCAGCTTGCATTTCCTGCTCTCTCAAACAGGGTATCGGCCATTTGAGGAATATTGACATTGGATTCCTGGGTTGCCTGGATCAAGTCTGTGTGGAAACATGAAAAGTTCAGTGCTTATCTTGATCTTTAATGTCTTGACTTAGTAGTTCCTCAATACTGTATTATGGCATACTAGAAAAAAGTAGTTGGCACAAACCAGGATATCGGGGTTACACACAATAATAAGTGTGATTTGGAGCTGTCCTGATTTCAAATTCAGTCTTACTTTTTCTGACCTGAGCTTATTGTGCAAGCATTTCAAAGTGTTCTCTCTTAAAATACATTTAAGGTCAGAGGTGCGACTTTATTTATTTGCAATTTCTTTGTAAGGTTAAGAATAAATAATGTTAAGGTTATGGTTAAGGTTAAGGCTCAGTAATGCAGATATGAAAGGAACAGAATAGGTGATTAATATTACAGCCATGTCATAACACTGAATAATGCAGTGTGATGGGAACTGACAAAACCACTCATTTGACTTGTCATTCAGTGTGACATCTGACAATGCAGCAAAATATGCTAAAGGAAAGCAATAAAAAAAACATAGGTGAAAAGTGAAGTTGAATAAATAGACAAAGACAGGCAGATAGACAGTTGGTTAAAAAGATAGTCAAGTTTATGAGGTGTGCATAGTACTATTTACATTTTTATTATTCTTCGGTTAGATCTTATGTTACTTAGTTCTGTGTAGCAGCACTTTGAGTTAGGTTTGGTTTGTTTGTGTTTCATACTTAATGTTTTTCTTCAGAATCATGAGAGAATTTACAAATAAAGTTAATTTTAGATATTTCATTGCTATTTTGAGCACTGGGACCATTAGATTAGGACTTAATAAACTCAACGAAATTGGACCAAAATATCTGTAATTCCCTTGTTTCAGTGATTGAGTGTATCTTTTTGTTGTAAACAGCTTTTGTCACTTTAAGAGGTAATACATGGACATTTCTTTCGTATTTGGCACATCTTCATTGTCGTTCAGTTTAGTCTGACATTATGACAGCTGAGATCTAACAGTGTGACATGCAGGGGCGCCTCCAAGGGGACCCCTGTGGCCACCCCAATATGATTTTGCTGTTGATATTATTAATTCAAATGTACTTACGTAAATTCACAATATTTCAATAAATAAAGAAAGAAAGAAATGCAGCCACTAAATTATTGTGGATTGATTGGTGCCACCGAAGTAGCTGATTCACTGCCCCTCCCCCTTCCCGATAGTTGTTGACACGCGCACACCTTCAAAAGACAGCAACGGGTATGTATGTCATACTATTCCATGTTCTCTGTTAACCTTTCTAGTTAAATACTAAATGTGTTCACGTTACTTAACAGGGCTCGGAATTAGGTCATTTTGGTTTGCATTGTTTAATGTTTTCTACAGAACGTTTGCTTTTGATTACTACACATCTTAAAAACAAAATTAAGGGTAAAGTTCTTATAAGTTGTTTAGTATTGTTCGATGACGAGAGACCAAACACAACTTTGGGTTCACAAGATTGTACACTTTTTATTAAGAAATTATTCTTTTTTTAAATGAAAAATTACAAATCCAAAAAAATAAATAAATAAATGCATTTTGAAATCAGCTTTTCAGAATTTAGTTTATAGCACCTCCATTTTTTTGCTTTTAAGGGCCAGAAATCTCAATGATTTCGTGCATGTATTTTGCTAAATGGATAAATGATATTATTAGAGTCTGTATAGTGAGTGTGTGTATGTAGTAATGCCTTTTGTTCAGTTTGTTCTGTTTTATTATTAATTAATTCATTAATCTTTATTAATTTCAGACATGGCATGTGCTGTATGCCGTACAATAAAAGTATGTAAAAAAATAACTGACCTGAAAAGTGTTTTTTAACTAAATATTGATTTTTATCTTATTTTATTTTATTTTATTTGGTATGTACTTGCTGAATTATTTCAAGGAACAAATTGCAATATTTTAAAAGTAATTAATTAAATGAATTAAAATTATTTAATTTACTAGAAACAAAAATGTGACATTACACTGAATTCATTATTTTTTTGTGTGCCACCCCAAGATTTGGTGTGGCCTCATCTGGCCACCCCTAAGAAAATTTTCTGGGGGCGCCACTGGTGACATGGGAGCCATTTTCTTGTAGTCTGACATGCTACAATCATTTAGGAGTATTATAATCACAGTGTGAGCCAGGCTTTACCTGTAGGTTTCAAACAAGCCTAAAGTCTCAATTAGTCTAATCAGGTGTGTTTAATTAGGATTAAAGCTAAACTGTGCAGACCTGTGGCCCTCCAGGAACAGAGTTTGAAACTCCTGCTTTAGACTGTAAACCAGACAGACAGATAGATAGAATAAGAATATTATGACTTTATATATTTAAATAACATTTTAAATGCATAGTCAGTACAGTAAGGCAGTTAGGCAGGAGAAATATTCAACAGATAGTAGAACTGACAGATAAGCAGATACTTCTCTTCTGTCTGTGCCTCTCTTTCTCTCACACTTTCACTATACATACACACACACACGCGCACGCACGCACGCACGCACGCACGCACGCACGCACGCACGCACGCACGCACGCACGCACGCACGCACGCACGCACGCACACACACACACACACACTATCAGCATCTGTCACAAAGAAAATCATGACAGAGCAGCCAGCATTCCTCTTACAGAAACATTGCACCATCCATCCTTTACCACAAATCACCACAGACTGACACCACACAACAGTACCTTATTCAAATATTATTTTTAAATATTAACAAACACAGTAAACAATAATATAATACATAGATTTAATAGAATAGAATAGAATAGAATAGAATAGAATAGAATAGAATAGAA
>CAIGQV010001633.1:15783167-15798038 GCA_903798115.1 Danio jaintianensis
AATAGAATAGAATAGAATAGAATAGAATAGAATAGAATAGAATAGAATATGAAAACCCCTATATAGGATTATACACTAATTAACAGAACATGATGCAAATTCTACAACGATTTGCTGCCTCTGCTTTTATCACACAGGAGATAATATATGAAAAAGTGAAATAGGGTATAAATTCACCAGGGGGCTTAGGAATGCAGTCACCTTGACTAAAAAAGAGGAAGGCTACACCGATATGTCACCTGAATTATAAGTTCTTTTGGTCATAATATTACATTGATACTTCTAGGGCCCTACGAATTCCACAATATGAAAAATGCAGACATTATCGCATATTCCATTCATAAAACAGTAAGATGACTTTTCCCCATGAACATTTTCAAAAATCTGTTAAACAATAAACCAAATGACTCATTTAAAAGCTTGGTAATAAAGCAGATGTGTTCAGCCCCTTTATCTGTAAGCATGAGCACACACACATACACACACACACTCAATACAGGCATTAACTTCATAAGAGTTTGTCATATCTGAATTGTTGATTTTGCCTTATCGATGCATCAACAACATCTACTGTACCATACGACGAACAGGGACATTTTTATACTTGTTGAAGTCTAAACAAGGAAATTATGAAGCCCAGCTCTGCGTTAAAACAATTTATAATTACACTGTAATAAAAGTGTGAGTTTTGATTAGTAGGATATCAGAGGACACAGCCTGACTTAGCCTTAACTTCCTGAATTTTTTACAGACGGTGATCAAAGGCTGGAGGTGGGGAGTCAGATACGAAGCTTCTCACAGACTTTATTTTACACATATAGCAGGAGTGCTTACACATACACAAATTCCATAATAACAAAACAATTAACACCTTGCTAAGACAAAATGCCGCACACAAAACACAAATGGGGTTAGACCGCCACAGTCAAACTGAGGAGCAGCTGCACTGGCTGCAAGAAAACCTAGCCTGCAGTCTCTGTGCTCCACAACTATTATCGACCGCCAACCGGACCCACGGGCCACTTTCACTGTTCAATAACAGGAGCAAAATACACTTTACTATGGGTGGCACATCCATCACCATACACTTCTGTTTTCCTCTCATGGTGGAACTTTCCAGGGATTACTAATGACACTCTTCTATACCATCCCTTAAACTGAGCTTCCTTTGACCCTGACGTCAAAGTTGAAATCAAATTCAACACTGATTTTTAGTGATAATTCTTTTTTTTTTTTACAAATTTACATAGCAACTCTGTATCAAATCAAATCATTCATTCATTCATTTTCTTTTCGGCTTAGTCCCTTTATTAATCTGGGGTCGCCACAGCGGAATGAACCGCCAACTTATCCAGCATATGTTTTACGCAGCGGATGCCCTTCCAGCTGCAACCCATCACTGGGAAACACCCAGACACTCTCATTCACACACATACACTACGGACAATTTAGCTTACCCAATTCACCTATAGCGTATGTCTTTGGACTTGTGGGGAAAACCGGAGCACCCGGAGGAAACCCACACGAACACGGGGAGAACATGCAAACTCCACACAAAAATGCCAACTGACCCAGCCGAGGCTCGAACCAGCGACCTTCTTGCTGTGAGGCGACAGCGCAACCCACTGCTCCACCACGCCAACCCAAATCAAATCATATTAATTAAACTTAGTTAATTTAATTTAGTCAATTTAGGTACAATTTTTACATTTTCTAAATCAATTGAAATAAATTTCTAAATTTGATTTTATTTATTTTTAAAAGGAAACTTTATATATACTGTATAAATAATGATTTAAATGTAATTAATTTGAAATACACATATTATTTATCAATAGAAAATATTTCCTTGATCCCATAAAAAATTCTTAACTATTACTATTTATTTTGCCTTTACAGGATAAACAGATCAATAAACACATGGCAATAAATTAATTTATGTTACTTGTAAAAAAAAAAAAACATTTCTTTTTTTACATTTACTAAAGCTAAACAACTAAAGTAATAATTAATAAAATGGCCAAGACTATTAAAAAAAAAAGTAAGAACAATTAAAAAAAAATAAAACTTTAAAATGTAAATTAAAAAGAATCCCCCCCCAAAAAAACTCATTCAAACTCTACTAAAAATACAAAATAGTTAATTCACTATTCATTTAATTCAATAATCATTAAGTTTCACTTTAACTAAAACAAAAAAAAATTATAGGAAACATTTAATTAACCTTCTGAGGTAACATTTTACACTCAGTGCTGGGCTGGAAGGTCATCATCAGCTGCCTAAAACAATTGCCAGAGAAATTGGCGGTTCATTCCACTGTGGCGACCCCTGATAAAGCAGTTAATAAGCCGAAAGAAAAGTGAGTGAGTGAGGTAACATTACAAAGGCATTTACACCCATACTATAATTGCCAGGGTGAAGTAACTGCATCATGCATATTAATGCACAGAGAGAGCACTTCAGCAGGCTGCGGAATTAAGTATCACACCATGTGCGCAGATTTCACTCTCATTTTCACTCCTTTAAATACACAAGTAGGAGGAGAGACAGACAAGCTAAAAGCGCCTGTTTCCTGGCAACTGCAGCTTTGAGTCTGAAGTCAGGAAACCAGGTCTCCTTTGTTGAATATTAACACACACAGCAACATTTAATTAAGCAATGTCCTCAGCCACAGAAAGAGACAAGAGGAGAGTTAAAAGCCAGTTAACGGCAAGTGTCCTCCTAGTATAACAGCTGAGAAGGGTTTAAGAAAATCCACTACACCTGATCTGTAAGCATGAGCACACACACACACACATGTTGCTTTTGAACTTAATAAAGATAATTTAGTTTGAAGAGCAGATCATTCAAAAGGTGGATGATGTTTAAGCATGAAAAAAATAAAAAAAAATTATCATTTTAATTTAGAATTATTTTTAAACTAAATTATTTGAAATACATTAATGACAAGATAACAAATTTATTGATAACTAATTTTAGCCATTAAAATAAGATAGATAAGAATTTCTTAAAATGAAACTTTTTTTATAATTGTTAACAAGTAATAATAGTACTAAATAATTCATTATAAACTACTTAAACTTTTTTCTAAATAAAGACAGTTTAAACAATTTAACATATATAATTGCAAAAGTTTAATTATATAAATGAATACAGGTTGAATATATTAATGACAAGATTTTGTCTCACTTCAGTATTTCACAAATAAATTTACAAATGTATTATATATTTTTTTATTTTATATACATTCAAAGCATATTAAATGCAAATACTATGCTTAATTTAAATATTTTTATATAAAAAATATGGTTTAAATAAGGCAGCACAGTGGGTAGCACTGTCGCTTCACAGCAAGAAGGTCGCTGGTTCGAGCCTCAGCTGGGTCAGTTCGCATTTCTGTGTGGAGTTTGCATATTCTCCCTGTGTTTGTGTGGGTTTCCTCCGGGTGCTCCAGTTTCCCCCACAAGTTCAAAGACATGCTGTATAGGTGAATTGGGTAAGCTAAATTGTCCATAGTGTATGTGTGTGAATGGTGAATGAATGAATGGTTTAAATAATAAAACTATAAAAGATATATTTGGATATATTTATACTTCTTCTATCCTGTACTTAGTATAAAACATAGAAAAGAATAAATTATCATAAAAACATTTGATTATATTTTAAATGACAAAAACTTCTTATTGTTATGACTTGTTATTGTCATGTTCATGGATTTCCCACGCATATCATTAGTTGAGTCTTAATTCTAAAATAAGAACTTACCAATCAATTGAACAAATCTAAACAGGTCAAGGGAAACATGCACAAGAAAAGAGCCAACCTGATAACAAGACAAGGGCAAACATTTAAAAATAAAAGACATCACATAAGAACATAAGAGTCATATTCTAATATTTTAAGAGGACCGGATTATATATATTTTTTGCAATATTTAATGGGTATGAATTACCATTATTGAGCTCTCTTATCCCAGAGGAGTCATTCAAAATGTATTCTGTCTACCATTATAAAAGCCAATTCTCTTCAATTTGTGTGTTCTTGTAGTGTATATTATTAACATTATTAACAGAGTGCAAATGTATACAATGAATGTGTAGCCAGCTTGAAATTTCATGCTAATCTTAGAAAGCTAAATTGCATTACGTTCTCCAATCTGCATTTACAACAAGTGATTATAACCTAAAATGCCAGAACTAAGCAGGGCATTTATCTTGCCGTTTTAGACACGTCTTAATATGCTTTTTTCCAGCATTCTCCCTGCCCAATGATCCAGTTTTTACTGAAATGACTATTTGAAATTTCTGCCACACAAACTGATGATCATGCAGGAATTAAGAGTAGAGTGACAACTGAATCAGTGTGCTGAATGTGTGTGTTTTGAGAGCAAAAACAGCTGTATTCTGCTGCACATGAATGGAGCATGAAAACCTCTTTATTTATAGTCCTCTCCCTGGAGCAAGAAAATACATTAAAAAAAGCTGAGAGATTGCCCATGTGCCCTCACTGGCAAGCAGTGCAGCGACACAGCATCCAAGGAGAAACTAGTGTAAACCAGCCTGCATGAGAGAGTATCTTCCTTTCAATGGTGCAGATGCGATGTGAGTTACAACCATTTCAAGAGCATCCTGATTGAACAATTGTTCAGAAGAGCTGACTTCTAAGGCTAATATTTTCAATTAAATCACACTCAACTTACAGTGTAAAAACAGCATTAGGGTAACAATGTTGAAAATGAGGTTAATCATTATTCTGCAACCAAAAGAAAAAATCATAAAATGCCAATAGTCTCCTTTTCTACTAGGGCTGCACGATATTGGAAAAATCTGACATTGCAATATTTTGGTTTTCTGCTATATATATATTGCGATATGAATACAATTTTAGCAGAAATAAAGAAATTATTAATTAGAATTGATTGGGGTGATTTTCCAAGGGTGTGAATCATGTATAAAAAATAATAATAAACAAATTGAAAGCAAAAATAATTGCAATAGAGCAACGAAATAAGTAAAATAAACCATGCTTAATGTTTTTCCGGAGAGTCAAACAGTATCCAGGTATGGAAATTGAATAATGAAATGTAAAAAAAACACTGTATAGTCTCCATTGTATTAATTCAGTAAAATAATTCCTCATTAAAGTTACAAATGTACTTTTCTGAGCCCGAATGCTTTAAACTCTCTTGAAATGCCTTTAAAACACATGCAAATTATACTTTGCAATGACTCCACAAATCTCATGTATTCCCAACTGTTGTGCTGATCAACTATAATATCAACTCAACATTGCATATCGTGCAATGTGACTATTGTGGACACACACATTGCAATATATTGTGCAGCCCTATTTTATACACTACTCTTGGTATTGCTTAATGTGGTAAAGTGTGTCAGTTTTTGCAATTTTTGCAATGAACACATTAAAGTCAAATATGAATTAAAATAGATCAAATTAAGCCAGGTGGCGTGGTGGCACAGTGGGTAGCGCTGTCACCTCACAGCGAGAAGGTCGCTGGTTCGAGCCTTGGCTGGGTCAGTTGGCATTTCTGTGTGGAGTTTGCATGTTCTCCCCGTGTTCACATGGGTTTCCTCTGGATGCTCCGGTTTCCCCCACATGTCCAAAGACATGCGCTATAGGTAAATTGGTTAAGCTAAATTGTCCGTAGTGTATGTGTGTGAATGGGATTGTGTGGGTTTCCCAGTGATGGGTTGCACTTGAAATTGCATCTGCTGTGTAAAACATATGCTGGATAAGTTGGCAGTTCATTCCGCTGTGGCGACCCTAGACTAATAATAGGGACTAAGCCGAATGAATGAATGAAAGAAAAATTAAGCCATGTTCTAGATTCAATAATATAATGTCAGCACAGTTTTGCTTCCAAAAATATCCTTTTGAAGTCTCACCAAAAGGGCTATTGTCACTGATCTGTGATTCAAAATGCATGTTTTTGTTGAAAAATTTAATATATTCCAGGAGCAACAGACTTGATGTTTTAATTTTTTTTTTTAAGTTGTCAACGCCAATAGCCTAGTGGTAAAGTGCGCCGACATATAACACTGAAGTGCTTGCAGTGACCCGAGTTTGATTCCTGGCTTGAGGCCCTTTGCCAATCTTTCCCCCCCTCTCTGCTCCCCATGTATTCCTGTCTCAACTCCACTGTCCTATATAACAAAGGTGAAAAAACCCTAAAAAATACAATTATAAAAAAATAATAATTAATCAATAAATATAAAAAATATTTTCCAAAATCTGTCATTTTAAACTGCTCGAGCGAATCACTCTAAATTACATATCTAAAGGTGTCTAACTGACTGGCTACTCTGAAACGAGTTGCTTTACAGAAGGGAACTAAAATGGATTACGAACATGTCTTAACAACAGATAAACATGAATGTGCTATTATAATCTCAGTGCTCTATTTAACCTCCATCTAATCACCAGTACCTCGACCCATCCTAACCCCATTCCCCCTATAGAAAACCTAATCTCAGTCTCCAGCATGACATGTATAATCTCAGTCTGTCCGACTTCCCCTCCGACATGAGAAGCGGCACCATCCTCCATGTGTGGCCTAATAGTTAATAGCAGAGCCGTTCCAGGTCCTTGCACCCTGCTCTGTCTTTTAAAGGCTCCTGGGGGTCCAGCAGACAGATTACACATGAAACACATCCCGCATTGCCCTATTCATGACACAGCGGTGTATTAACAACACCCATTAATGCCATGTACACGACTTCCAGTGTGACTATAGCCTAAATTAACTGGGTGGCCCACACACTGTCTTTTTCTAATTTCTAAAAGTGTTTTTTTGTTGGCTTTGGGCAAGATATTCAACTTTTAAATGAAAAAACTGATTGTTTTGTTTCAAATGTATCAGTGTCCCATGACCAGATCAGTTAATGTACTTCTTGCTTCCACATGCAAGAGGTGTACATTTATTAAGGGCCACAATTATGACTGGTAGTATAACACACAGTCTCAATTTATATCTTAGTATAAAACCTAACTTTAAGAACATAACATAAAAGGAGGCCTGAAGTTTGTGTTTTAGGAAAGTCTAAAGAGTAAAATACATGTACTCAAATTTCAAGAAAACAAATATTGGCTTAAATGGGTTAAGCTAAACACTACAAGGCAAGCACTAAACATCTGTGAAATGAAATGGACAGAAAAGCATCTCTCAAGTGCAAAAGTGTGTGTGTGTGTGTGTGTGTGTGTGTGTGTGTGTGTGTGCGTGCGTGCGTGCGTGCGTGCGTGCATGTGTGTGTGTGTGTGTGTGCTTGTACAAGCAGTGTGAGTGAGTCATTTTGAAGTTTTAAATTAGCACACACAATGACTAATGCACAATAAATACGGCTTCAAGGACACAATGACCTCTAAGTGAGCTGTGTGGGGGGAAGGGTACTGTAAAAATGGCAGAAAAAAAGAGAGTAGATGGAAGTGTTTGTTCAGTTTTTGTGATGGTGTCCCTGTCCAACGTGCTGAAAGCACTATGAAGATACTATGCTTGGTTGTGATTGGCTGAAAGCTGCATTTTAATTCTGTGACATCACTAGTCTCTCTTGCTGAGTGACATCAGCGCAGCACCAGCTTTCACACACTGCACACAGAGTATCGCTAACATGGCACCATTTGATTTGTAGTTGCTGAAAATTATGGACTGAAAGACTAAGTTGGTACAAGACAAAGAGGAAGAGATAAAGAGAAAAATAGAGCAGGGAAGAGTGACACTGATTTATGGAGATTGGCTGAAAAATCTCTCTCTTTCTCTTTCTGTAAATATATATAATGTATAGCTAGAATACATAATTCTTTACTGATTATTGAAGTGAATTTAAAATGTTTTTATGCTAATTAAATCAATGTACTGCTTTAGTTTAGTAAAGTTTTTTATTCAGTATTTTGAAATAATGCATTTTGAAAGATATCATTTTATGGTACTAAATCATATTTATGCAATTGTTATAAACCACTTTTTGAGTATAGACCTGAATATGAAATACACACCTGTCTTAAATATTGCATGCTTTGAAGCACAGACTTAAGTTAAAAATAACAAATTACTTATTGTAATAAAAAAACTTTTTTTCTAATTTTATATAAAATTCATATACTTCATTTTTTTACATTTTAGAATTGAAGGCCTAAAATTAAAGGCTTAAATCAAACCAAATTGTGTTTCATATTTAAGACTTATATTTCAAAAACTTTATGGCAGAAAAATTCCCATTCATTTCCAATTAGTAGGCTAATGTTTGTATGCGAACAACAAAAGTGTGACTATTTTCTAGCACCATTAACCTTTTTGAATCATGTCCATGATTTTTGTGTTCTCATGGCAAGCGGCCAAAATTAGTTCAAAAGAACATCTTGTATAATAAATAATACATATAGAAATATATCCATAAAATTACAGAAAAAGTAAGGGAAGACTCAAAAGATAACTTCTACAGTGTTAATGTAAATTTTACACTGATTAAGATGTAAAAGAATTTTTGGTTGGTGGCCTTAACAGCCTTTTCATTTTTTATCTGACACTTGAATGAATGGTTTTATTCTACTTGAGTTCCTCTCAATTAACAAAGAGGTGGTCATCTCTCCAAATGATCATTACACAAAAGAATCTTTATCATCATTATACTGTCGATTTTTATTTGAGTTTTTGCTTGACCCTCTGCTCAGTTTGAGACCTGCAGTCTCTTAAATTAGCATCACATCCAGTAAAAAGACAGATGCCATGAATATTTGACTCATCTATAAACACAGCCTACCTAGTACAGCAAGCATGCATCCTATTAAAGAGATTACACTAAACCAAGCAGTGCAAGCAAAATATATCTAATCAATACAAACAACATCATGCTTTTGTTGAATTCTGATCACTAAGCATCCTAACACTGCTACATTTCCAAAGGTTTTGCTGATATAATAGTTCAACATCACCACTCTTGTACATTTGAGTGTTCTTGTCTGCCTGTGGTGGCACGGTGGCTCAGTGGTTAGTATTGTTTCCTCACAGCAAGAAGGTCGCTGGTTCCCGCGACCTTGAGACCTGAGTCCCGGCTCAACAACTGTCTCATCAGTTTCATTTCTAAACATTTGAATCATACAAAATCAGCACAAAGTCGTCCCCAGCCCCAGAAAATCGTCAGTCTATAGCAATCGATGACGGGTCCTGTACTAGAAGGTGGGGCTTCATTCGCCATATTGAACGTTACACTTTTCCCCATTCAAAACTATACGAGTGACATGTCTTGTGTATTCTATAGTCTTTGGTTAAACTGATTCACCAGTAGGTGGAAACAACTGACCATCGTTATGAGTGAATCATTGAGTCATTGATTCAGCTGATTGGTGGTAAAAAATGTGAAGGTGTAAAAATATTATAGAGTAAACATTTTAGTGTGCACTCAACCTAAGAGTATCCCAACATTCCTCAAGTTCAAGCACTCATGTTCCTCAGAAAACATATTGAGGAAAACTTTTCAGTAGTTAATGTAATAGATAAACATTCCCGAGCACATGGTGTGAGCTTTCTGACCAATATGCCATATGCATGATTGCAAACTCACACATTAGCAGATGCTAGATAATATTAAAGGAATAATTAACCCACAAACTAATATTTACTTATCATTTAATTGCCCTCAAGCAATTCTAAAAATATATTTTAAAAATTCAGTTGAATACAGCAGAAGATATTTTAAAGAATTTTGGGAACTGTTAGCCACTGACATCTGTAGGAGAAAAAAAATTACAATGGAACACAATGGTCACCAGTTTCAACATGCTTCAAAATATCTTCTTTTGTGTCCGAGAATCAAACAAGTTTGGAACGAGTGGAGAGGGAATATGACCGTTTTATTATTATTAACTATTACACTAATTTTATTTCAACCGCATATGTCCTGTTTTTGAGTCTCAGAGTCCCGGGAGCAGCAGAATTGGTATTGATATGAATCAAACTGCAGTTGAAAAAAAAAGTCACAAAAACCTTGGATGACTACATGGTTTTGGGTGAACTATGATTGTAGCCAAAATAAAAACAGGAGGAAAAAGATAAACAACTATGCTTTTATTTTGTAACAGGACATATCCGGAGGCAATACACCACAATGGGGGTTTAAAAACCTCAGATGTAAGAAGAAACAAATTCAATTTATGAGCAGCACAATCCATCTAGCAAGTCTACCCCTTTCCTGCCTTTCAGCCCAACACTTTTCTGCTTCTATTGAATTTTAATGGTACTTCCATGGAGCAAGTTAATTTTATCATTTAATTTTCTTTTTATATGATACTAAAAAAAATAAATAAATAAAATCTGGAAAGTCGAGGCATTCCACATTATGTTACTGAAATGAGTCTACATTACAAAATGGGAGGTAATGTAATGAGTCAGAAACTTAAAGTGATTGCTGGCTCGTTTACTGAATGCTGAACGCTGCATACAAAATGGTTTAAAACTTTAAGTACACTAAATAAATATACAGCCAAAAAGATCCCACTGACAGAACTGATAGAAGAAGAAAAGCTTTTCAACCCTATGTTATTTGTACAGCGCATGCAGTTTTATTGCTTATCTCTGATTTAATTTACAAGCTGTGATTACCCATGCTCCTCTGAGACTGATGTGGGTGTGTCACACTGCTTACGAGCCAGGGACACCTGCCACAAATGGAGAGCTTTTGTGATGCTGATCAAGACTGTTTGAAAGCCACTGATTTAAGAGCCCCGACAGAAACACAATGTGCTATATTTCAAAGAGACAGTACTCAAATTTCCACATGAGTCTATTTAAAAAAAATGTAAACACGGCATTCACTTTGAATATGTCATGCAAAACACAGTGCTTGTTGAATCTGGCAGACTGTTTGTCTGTTTTGTGTTTATTTCCGTTCACTACAAGATACCTGGGTAAACCACATTCATATTTGACAGTCAGTCAGAAAACTCTGTAAGTTTTAAACTTTAATATCAAAGGAGTCAAATGTCGGTATCAAATGCTTCCATTTATGTTCTTGGTGACATCTTGACCTTTGACCTACGAGGAATGTATATTTCATCAGGGGTGAATCTGAGAGGCAGTGAAAGTGCCGAAACCATTCCAGGCCACCTGCTCATCTTGAGGTTGATTACTTAAGCCTTTGAGTGCACTTCCAATCATGCTATCAATGATGAGTACACTTACAATACACATACAATTATTTAGTAAAAGGTTTTAGAGTAGAAAAGGGTTTTAGGAGGGTTTTTGCCATTTAAAATATCTATCTATCTATCTATCTATCTATCTAGGCAAAGTTTATCTATAATACAATGAAATCATAACAAATGACTTTCCAACAAATTACTTAGAAGGGTGTGATAAATAGTCTGTTTCCTTCCAGGCCATACAGTGGACGGGAGCCATGTTCTCTGCTCATTCTGGTGTCTCTGCTTAGTGACAGACACACTGTGAAATGAGGGACCATTAGTCACAGCATTCTCCATTCCACAATACTGACACCAACACAGCACCACAGGCCTTTCTAACTCATCCACTGCTATCGGATGACCTTTGAGGAGCCATTGCGCGAACAACATGATGACCTAAGTGGGTAAACCCTTATTGTGTAGGCTACGGCTGGACAGCGAGATTGTGGCAGGCGTAAAAAGGGCCAGGGAAAGGTGTAATCTTAACCTGAAGCCACTTACATTCGAGATGCTTCTTCTTAGGTGCCATCACCTCATGCGTGGTCGCTTTACACACCGCACGAGCCACTTCGGATCCCGTGAGGCTGTACTGCGCCGCGGCGATGCGGTCCGTTAAAGTCTGACCCGACATCTTCCTTCTCTGGCCGAATCAATCGCCCTTATTCCGGTATAAAGAGACGCGTCGAGTTGCTCCAAAGCGTCCACAAGGATGACGAGGCCCTTTGAAATGGATTCCCGATCACAGTTTGCGATTTTAATATGTTGGTATTGTTATCAAGGCAAATCTGAAATTAAGTCCAACGTACATAACTGAGGCAATATTAAAACCTAGAGAGGGAGACTGTGTATTTACTGTAACATAAATTTCAGGTCAACGCCTGCGCTGTGGATTCGCCTCGTGGGGATGCGGGATCACATAAGAGATGCGTAACGGGTATTTCAAACGCAAACAGTTATTTTAAAAAAAGTAAAGCTTGGATGTTAGTAAAGAGTCATTTTATATAGTGCTGAAAAGATATTCCTCGTTTTCTTTGCGTGTTGTGTTGGAAGAGGCTGGTTAGGATGGTGATGCTCGGCTCGACCAGTCGTCCTTCTCTCCTCCTCCTCCTCCTCCAGATCAAGGATTAAGCTTCTCGACAAACCCCGCTGGATGTGCAGTCATCCAAACCTTCAAACGGCTCGCGTTGTTCTCCTCATCTCTAAAAAACGTTCGCCTTCCTTCTCATTCACCCTGTGGCTATGTCCAGTTTCGGACAATTGCTAAAGAAGGAGGATAAAACACTGCCGCGATAACGGAAGCCGCGGTTCCAGCTGGACTCAATATTTATTTATTTGCGCTATCACTCCGCCCCCACGTATGAGTCAGGTCACACGTCATTAAAAACCCAGATTGCGTTTTACTATCGGCGCCCCATGTAAAGCTGCTTGTTTGTGGCTATGGTATGTGATGCTGGGGAATTTGATTCATTCTAGATTATAGAATATTTTAGTTCATTGAAAAGATTTGTTTACGGATTCGTTCAGTAGTTGTTATCTATGATACATTTCCGTATAGGTGTATGCGATGGAAAATCATTAAAGAATCATTATTTTAATTATGCCGTTTGTCACCTGGATTGTTCACTCCAAAATTCGAATACTCACACCCTTAAAAAACGCTCAAACCTTTATGACACAAAATAAGATATTTTGAAGAATTGAAAACCCGCATAGGCATTGTAGGAAAATAGTTTGGAATTCATTGGATACCACCAGTTTCCAACATTCTGCACAATACCTTCTTTTGAAAATATATAGACCATTTTGAGGGATGTAAACAATAACAATGGTCCTAATGTATTTCCTGTATTATATTTTGAATGTCCATAGTTTCCAAGACTCCAAAAAGGTCCATATATTGATAAATAATGTCATGGCAGCTGCTTTAACATTAAGATATGATTAAATTACCTTTTGTTACTGTTATGAAATAGTTTGGTAGCAAGCAGGAAATGTTCATGGGCCAGTGACACCGCCACATTGAAATGGTCTATACATATATATATACATACACATATACATGCATATACATATATACACATATATACACACACACACACACACATATATATATATATATATAAAGGCATATTTAATTCCTTACACAAGGGAATCTCCTCATCCACCACCTGTGTGCAGCATCCACCTGGATGACGCAACGGCAGCCATATTGCACCAGACCGCACACCACACACCAGCTGATTGGTGGAAAGGAGAAAGAGTGATGAAGTCATTTAAGATATGGGGATGTTTAGTTCCTTTTTTAAATTAAACACCAGCATAAAAAAGAAAACAGCTGCAGCGAACATGAAACGTCTGTTTTATTGCCTCCCACTTATACTCTGATATGCAGAATTTTAATTTTAATTATGGCTTTGACCATAACCAAAGCAATGTCACTTATAACTATCTGTGTATATGTATTTCCTCACTCAAAAGATTTTTTTTTATTGACCACTGAAATCCAAAAGGAAATAAATATTAGTGCAAATTTGATATGAACATGAGGTTTGCTACAAGCTTTTCTGTTGATAAGGGAATTCAAGGATGTTCTAAATTCACATGATATGTCTCTTTATTAGGCAAGTCACCACAATATGGAATGGCACAGTATCATCATACTATTCTAAGGGTTCAAATAAATGAAAGAAATCATCACAGCTGGCCATATTTACAAGTAAAAGACTTTAAATTAAATAGTATAGCTTTTGGGGAAAAATACATTAATTAGCAAAAAAATGTACAAACTTCTTTTTTTTTTTTGTTCTCTTCCATTTTTTAAAAGGTGAGGTGTTAGTGTTTTTGCTCAATAGTTTCTTTATTCTTTCACGTCAGGTCACGTTTTGATGAGGCCCTCGAGGAAGTCCTTCTCAACCATTTCCTCAATGTTCTGTCTGGCCCGGCTCCAGAAGACTTTCTGGCTCTCCAGTTTGCCATCCTTGCCAGGGAATGGTCCGTCTCTGGGAGTAGGGCTGTGATATGGTCCTGAGCGGCTGTTGCCTTTGCTGCTGAAGTCCTGGCTGAGGAGGTTGAAGAAAGGGAGGAGCTGCTCCATGCTGCGGATCACATAAAGGGTGAGCAGGAGCTGTCCGGGCTCCCAGGACAAAGTGCGTGTGGAGCAGTCTTCCTCTGGGTTTTTCTGGATTTAACGGAGACAGGGTAGTAAACATTCTAGGCTTAAAGAGACAGTCTAATTCTGTCATTCATTTATTCATTTTCCTTTGGCTTAGTCCCTTATTTATCAGGGGTCGCCACAGTGGAATATACCACCAACTATTGCAGCATATGTTTTACGCAGTGGATACGCTTCTAGTCGCAACCCATTACTGGGAAACACCCATATACTCATTCACACAAACTCACACACTACGGCCAATTTAGTTCATCCAATTCACTTATAGCATGTGTTTGGACTGTGGGGGAGACCGGAGCACGCGAACACGGGGAGAAAATGCAAACTCCACACAGAAATGCCAACTGGACCAGCGACCTTCTTGCTGTGAGGTGACAGTGCTAACCAATGAGCCACCGTGCCGCCCATAATTCTGTCATCATTTACTCACTCTTGTTACTTCAAACTGGAATACATTTCTTTCTTTCTTCTGCTGAACACAAATTAAAATAAATAGATTTTTGATT
>CAIGQV010001633.1:15798048-15838739 GCA_903798115.1 Danio jaintianensis
ATTTTGACATTTGAACATTTGAAATTTTTAACATGCTAGTCATTCAGTTTGGAAGTCATAACACATCACTGATGTCCACTATGACATATTATGAGATAAAAAGAATATCATTAATTGACATTTATAAATTACCACAACACTGCATCAAATAGACCATGCTAGAATCAGGCTAATATTACGTCATTAATATTTTCTGAGAGGGCTGCATGGTGGCGCAGTGGGTAACACGTTCGCCTCACAGCAAGAAGGTCGCTGGTTCGAGCCTCGGCTTGGTCAGTTGGCGTTTCTGTGTGGAGTTTGCATGTTCTCCCTGTGTTCGCGTGGGTCTCCTCCGGGTGCTCCGGTTTCCCCCACAAGTCCAAAGACGTGGTATAGGTGAATTGGGTAGGCTAAATTGTCCATAGTGTATGTGTGTGAATGAGTGTGTACGGATGTTTCCCAGTGATGGGTTGCAGCTGGAAGGGCATCCGCTGCGTAAAACATATGCTGGATAAGTTGGCGGTTCATTCCGCTGTGGCGACCCCAGACTAATAAAGGGACTAAGCCGAAAAAAAAAAAAAGAATGAATGAATGAATATTTTCTGAGCAAACAAGCCCTTTAAAAGCATTAAAGGGATGAAAATTCTGTCATAATTTACTCTCCCTTCAATTGTTCCAAACCTGTTTGGGTCATTTCATCTGTTAAACACAAAGGAAGATATGCTGAAGAAAGCTAAAGACCTGTAACCATTGGCTTCCATAGTATTTTTTCCCTACTATGCTATTTCAGCTTTCTTCAAAATTTATTCTTTTGTGTTCAACAGAGGTTTATAACCATTTGGGTGAGTAAATTTTCATTTTTGGGTGAACTATCCCTTTAACAGATCTACAGAATAGTCTATAAATATTACATGTCCTAAGTTAATGATGTGGAATGAACTCCTATTAAAATAATAAAGCAGGCATCGAGCAGAACGGAATAGATTTTCAAAGAATAAATGTATATCACTGTGACTATTTCCTGATTGTATTACCTTGGCCCTTTTTCTCAGCAGCTTTGCCAGCCTGACAACATAGGGCTTGAACTCTCGCTGATGGGTCCCCTGTCGGCGGACTTCCAGACCAGAGTCATCAGAGGCTTCTGGGACAAAAGCCCAGCGATACCTGTGGCAGAAAGTATCATTATTTCCCTGAAATGAAATATGTTCAATATGCAGAATGCATTTTATCAGTAAGGAAGGCTAATTTGATGGAAAAGGATCAATAGGTTTTTCAGTTATAATTGGAGAGTGCTGGAACAGAAAAAAAAGCAGGGAATCCATCTGAATATCTTAGTGCAGCCATAAAAGCCACTTGCATTTCTTTTAATTACACTTCAGACCGTCAAGATGTGTTTTTAATTAACATTTCACAAGTTGAAAGCTTATTAAAAATAACTCCTGTCATGTACTGAAATGCATATTAAATCCTGTATGTGTAAATGTGTAATGTGTACAAACATGCAAAGAATACACACATCTGGAACTGAGGCAGACTCTCAGAGGGCAGAGCAAGGGCCAGATCCAGCAGCTTGCAGGCAGACAGGTAGAGGTTGAGCCAGCGCTGGCTGTTGTAGGAGGTAGAGAAGCCATTGCCCCCTGAGTATGTTGTCTCAAGCCCTGCAACCGAGGGCCCTGAAGTCCTGGAGAGAGACACCAGAGACCGCATTCATTAGCATTCAAAGGCACATGGATTGACCTTCACAAACAAAACAAAAAAAATTAAACAGATATAAATGAAATTGCAAAGTGGATACCTAGTGATGTCCTCATCTGCAGTGAGTTCCTGCTCCATGAGTAAAAACACCTGAACCTGAAAGAAAATTCAAACAAGCCTCATGAACATGACTGATTCAAAAAAGACAAAGTGTCCACTAAATAACACTTCTCTCCAAATTGTCCCTTTATATAATACAGTTGAAGTAAGGCTGCACAATATTGGAAAAATCTGACATTGCGATATTTGACTTTTACGCAATATATATTGAGATATAAATTGAAATAAATGAGAATTGAGAAAATTGAAAAATTTAATAATGAAATGAAAAATAACACTGTATAGTCGTCATTGTATTAATAATTGAGTAAACTTTTTCTTCATTCAGGTTACAAATGTTACAAATTTTCTTGAAATGCCTTTAAAACACATGCAAATGATAAAGATTCAATCTGTTATGGTTACACTTTGCCATGACTCCACAAATCTCATGTGTTCTCAATTGTTGTGCTGATCAACTATAATCCCTCAACATTGCATATCCTGTGATGTGACTATTGCGGACACACATATTCCGATATCTATGCTGACATGATATATTGTGCAGCCCTAAGCTGAATTAGGCAGAATTATTAAGGCAGAATTATTAGCCCGCCTGTGAAAATTTTCTTCTTTTTCAAATATTTTCCAAGTGATGTTTAAAAGAGCAAGAAGATTTTCACAGCATTTCCTATAATATTGTTTTCTTCTGGAGAAAGTCTTATTTCTTTTATTTTGGCTGGATGGAACATTATTAGCTCCCTTAAGAATTTATTTTTTTTGCAATTGGCTACAGATCAAACCACTGTTATCCAATGAAGTGCCTAATTAACCTAATTAAGTCTTTAAATTGCACTTTAAGCTGAATACTAGTATCTTATACAATAATTAGAAAAAAAATTATGTACTGTCATTATGGCAAAGACAAAAGAAATGAGCTATTAGAAATTAGCTATCAGAACTATTATGTTTAAAAATGTGCTGAAAAAAAATCTTCTCTCCATTAAACAGCACTATTTTAAAAAGAATTACAATTCCACAGAAGGGCTAATAATTTTGACTTGTACAACTGTATGTAAATATATAAGGCGTGTGTTGTATCCTCACCAGCTCAGTGATCATAGTGGGCCAGAGTGAGGTCAGATGCTGAGGTGACATGCGCAATAGCAGCACTCTGAAGAAGAGGAAGACCTGAGCATGGAGGATGGGCACTTGAGGGAGTCGAAGGCTCTCCACAAGACGCTCTGAAATTATATCAAGACATGACTTAAGTAAGGAGTTATTAGCGATTATTAAAAAATTTGAAAATAATGTACACCCGAGATTGTGATATGGCCATGTTGAAAATTACCTATTATTTAAAAATACCAGTCAATTTTTCCACTTATACTACATTATCACAAGACATTGTTCAGATCTTGTAAAGTTTTTAAAAAAAATGTTGTCCTCAAAAAAGCCTGTGTGTAGAAATAATGCTAATATGGAACTCTAATGTGGTCAACCCCTGCCTGGAACTACTTTAGCTATGCGTTTATCAGAAAATAACTACACCATATAATGTTCATCAGCCAATCAAAATCAAGCATTCAATATCCCTGTAGTAGTGTTTTTATAAGGTTTTGGTTAACAAGTGAAATCTGGTGGAATCTTTACATGCTAGAAAAACTTTGAATATAGAAATGCCTAAGATCCTTTTTGAGAAGGCGCTACTGATTCAGCTCAGAATTTTAAGCCCTGTTTACACCTGGTTTTAGAATGGATTTTGGTCGGTTATATTGCAACAGGGGTGTCAAACTCCTGGAGGGCCACAGCCCTACACAGTTTAGTTCCAACCCTGCTCCAACAAACTTACTTGTAGGTTTCAAACAAGCCTGAAGGACTCAATTAGTTTGATCAGGTGTGTTTAATTAGGGTTGGAACAAGACTGTGCAGAGCTGCGATCCTCCAGGAACTGAGTTTGACACCCCTGTATTACAAGAACATGAGTGAAAGACACTTGTCCACTTTCGACCACTTTCATGATTTCTTTGAGGGGAAGGTCTGTGTATAAGCTTTTACTGGCATTTCAGTCTAATATAGCAAAATAAGCTTGCACAATTTACATACCAATAAAAAAGGAAACAAAATGATATAGCAAGCAGCAGCTTTCGATTCTGCACCCTCAAAACTATGCTAAATACTGCTCATTTGTGTTGGAATTAGGACTGGTAAGTGAGTGCAATTTACACTTATTTGTCTTTAAGCCAAACTCACAATTTCAGGCAGTAAAGTTTAAGTTACAGGGAGGTGTTGATGTTAACCCTTGTGTACTGTTTAAATTTACTACCCTTTCATTATGTTTGTGGCTGTTTTTGCCCCATTGACTTCCATTATAATGACAATTTCGGATTGCAAAGCCATGGCACCATATAATCATGCATTTTTGATTGTTGGTGGCTTTCCATGTTGTGAAGTGGTAAAATTCTTAATTTTTACTGTTGATCATCAGTTGGCACCATTAACCCTTTAGATAGGCATGTGCAAAAACGTTTCTGGCATTTATATGGAGTTCTATGGAGTCAAACAACATAATATAGTGTGTGTGCATTAATACACTTACAATGTTAACTATGTTCTGGGAGGTGAGGTGCTTATTTAGATTTTCTCAGACATATCAAGGTACGTGTGCAAAGGTATCTCTTACACTCTCTCTCACACACACATACACATTATACTCCATATAAAAGCCAGAAACTATATGCTTTTTTTGCATAAAAAAAATTGCTAAATTGACCTCTTACCAACAGGAAAAACCACCAACAATCAAGAATGCATGATAATACGGTGTCATGGCGTTGCAATCAAAAAATGTTGTTTTAATGGAAGTCAATGGGGGAAAAACTGCCACAAACATAACGAAAGGTAGTAAACTTGCCCAGAGTTTATTGTTAGGTTTTTGAAAACTATCAAAGCATTTTCCCAAAATATGTGTCAAAATAAGATTTTTCACCAAAAATTATTCCATTTGCTGAAACACAGAGAAAGTTGTGGGCAAATTAAGACTCAAAATCACCCGAGAATGGATGAAAACATCCCCAACAGCACATAAGGGTTATACTCAGCAGGACATTTGCCCTCGGATCTCTTATTTTGAAACAGGTCAAGCGGAAACACAGCATACTGGTTTTCCCAATACCACAACTTCCACTGTAATCACCACTGAAATGAGCAGATTTGAGTACCTTGGATGTCTGGCAAGTACTTCTGGTACTGGTCCACCTCACTGCTGTAGATAGTGAAGGCCAGGCGTTTGAGTAGCATGGCTCTCTGCTCAAGCTCTGCATCTCGATTGGTGAAAAGACTCAGAGAGCTGCTCTGAGCCACAGCAACTCGGGCTGCACATATAGAAAATGTTAGCAGGATGATAATGACAGAGCTATAAAATGGGCACTGCTGGAAAGTCCATTTGGCAGAAAGGAAAGACTCACTCATTAGGTCCCTGAATGTGGTTTTGTCATGAGTCATCAGGTGGTCTATGATTGCTCTCCAGCTGTAAGAGAGAGAGAGAGAGATGTGGTCAACTAGAAGTCACATTGCCCTGTGAGCTGCAGCAAAACCACTGCAACAAGGATATATGATGTGCTATACACAGGACTCACTGGCTGACGCAAGAGGAGTCCATCTGGAAAAATGTATGGTCCATAAACAGGTCAAAGGCTTCCTTCTTCCAGGCTCTCCGGGTGTACTGATATCCACTAAGGCTGCTCAACAGCTGGATACATGCACGATAACTGGGCGCATTGTGAGCACTGGCAGACAGAAAGAAAGTAAGTCTTAATTGTAAATTCCTCATCTTGTGTCTACAGTGTAGGATTTTCAGGGTCCCCACTCTAAGCAAAATGTCCAATTCCCTGTCTTTCACTGACTAAAAAGCTGACCACTGGAGAGTGACCAATGATAGCCGAGTTGTGTGAAAGATTTTATGAAGCATAGCAATGTGTATACAAATATAAATATTATTAATTGGGTATTTACTGGCATTCGTATATCCAAAAACGCTTATTTTTTGCTTTGTTTGTTTTTTCTCTTACTTTCTTTTCATCATTTCCATTAATGATTATGTATATATGCTGATGTTTGAGTGGACTCTTGTAAATATGTGCATGTATAAATTGTTCATGGAGGTATACAATTAAGTATCTGTACATTTGTGGGTGTACATTTGCATATATTTATTTTTATTTTAAATACGTTTATTTATTATTATTATTTGCTGGCATGGGTTTGGGGGTTGTTCTTTAAAATGTGAAAAAGTTTAAATAAAGTCTTTAAAAAAAAAGCTGACCAAAAATCCATGACCTACAATGAATAGAAAAACAGGCAGCTGTTTTGAGCAATCCCTCCAGAAGTTTGCAATTCTGCTATCGCTGAATTTCATGCAAAATTGAGCAAATGACACAAAATTTAGAGGAGCTTGCAATGTTTAACTGGCATATCAATTCTACAGAATTTAGCTAGCCAAGTCACTGCTTAATTGTTTTTGCGCCACTCCTTTTTAAATATCAAATAACGTTATATTAGCTTATAGAAAGTGCTCATGTGGTGTGTGATAGCTTAGAGCAGTCATAGACACATTAGACATTATGTTGTGCTTCTCCTTGACCCACATTAGACACATAGTATGACATTATCACAATACTCATTCAGCCAAAGCCTATTTCAACAAGGCTACATCCATTGTATCAACTGCTATAATTAAAAATTTTAACATGATTTTTCTAATGCTAATTTGAAGAGAATTTAACAGTTTGGTTTATTTTGATCATTTAAAGTCATTCATGTATCAATTTTTTGTCAAATTAAAACAATCATAATAATTTTCCCTGACTTTTGATGTCTGGAATAGACCATTTAAAAATTTTAAAGACTACATACCTATGGTTGCGCAGATAGGGCACAACATAATGCATAAGGTTGACCAGGAGCGGAATCACCCTCTCTTTCTCATCACTGTAGAAGACCATATCTAGTAGATGAGCCAGCACCTGTACAGATACCCATGCAAACGTGAGAAAAATAATTAAATCCACTAAAGGACAATCTACAAAGCAATGCAAATAATACAAAAACAAACTAATAAAGGCAAAGCACTAATTCTGGTGACCTATGAACATTCCTGGTGTGTTTTATAGAAATGCAACTCACTACAAATAAAATCTGTTGTACCGGTTGTGGTAGATCTGGCCACATTGTGAATTAAAATAAGGAAACGTTTGTGAAAGTGGCATTCTGTGTTTACCTCAGCCAGCAATGTGAGAGCGTGGACACTGTACACAGATGGAGTGAAGCTGGAAGCCTCCATCACTGTTTGCATTAAATCTGAAATGCACATACTGTTAGTGAGAGACTTGCCACACACTCGTGCAGATGTGCATGCTAAACGGAGCAATATACGTCAGTGATGCCTTTTAGAAACACAGACAAACAAAGTCTCTGACCTTCTACATCGGCCTCCAGACTAGTCCCTTCCACCATGATCTGAGGAGAAGGTTTGACCTCCAGGTTTCTCCTCAACCATGTGGTCTGTTCTAGCGATGAACCTGCAATCGTCCCAATAGCCTCGACGATTTTATGGGTCACATCCTGGGGAAATCATGGTGTGTGAATATTTTAAAATAGCTGACATAGACGGTAATTCCCTGGTCTTTAATTACCATATTTATGTGATATATGCATGTGGTAGTATCCAAAAATAAAATTTTGTCATGGTACAAACTAACCATGTCAAAAAAAGTACTTTTATTGAATGTAGGGATGTTAGAGTGAAGCAAAAGTCACCTGAAGCTCTCGCTGGTCCTTCTTGCTTTCCAGGGTGGGATTCTTAAGAATAAACTCATTCAGCACACTAAACAAATACAAATAAAAATACATTCTTAACACTTCTTGTTGTCTTACACAGTAAACGGACTTGTCGTAAATGCAGTTTGATTATTTACAAAATATCAAAATGGGAAACGATGTCTATTCAAACATTAATCAATAATTTTGAACACGTTAATAAAAATTCATTTATCTTATAAGTAATAGCACTAAATGCACTCACCCTAGTATGAGGAACTGTCCTGGAGCAGGCAAACTGAGTTGCACAGAGTCCTTAAGCAATGCCAGGAGCGATGGCCAACTATCAACTAGACTAGACACTGAAATCCTAAATGAGACGAGACAATGGCAGTGAGATTGACAGAGTAATTTAAAGAATGCATTTGGCTTGAACTGATAGTACTATAATTGGTTGGTCCACTTGCCTCTGCACATAGGCATAGAAAAATTGTAGCATGCAGACCTCCAGGGAAAGATGCTTCTGTAAATGAACGTCAAAAGTGAGTACTAGGGCTACCTGAAAAACTAACAGCATTTACTGGGGAGCAATTATGAAAGTTGTCAGCCTATATTCATAGTAATACCTTCTCTTTGGCAATGGCTGGGGGCTGCTTGAGAACTTCCTTTACTGTCTGTATCACAGTCTCAGTTCGCATAGCACTTACTGAACGAACAAGCTCCACAAGGAGAAGCTGTTCCTCACTAGCTGTGGGAATTACCTAAAATACAGACACACGTGTCGAAATGTTTGTCTTGTTGTCTAAGTGTACAAACTTTAAGTGTACAAGGCATTTGGACTTGTTCTTACCTTGTTTCTAGATGGAGTTTTAACCTGTTTCCTTTCATTCCACACATAAGCAATAGCAGCCATAAAGTGTGCTCCGTGATTCATTGAGATCGGGCCCAGCAGCTCTAAAATTTGCTGCCTGAGATTCTGTGAAAAACCAGAGGAAGCACTTCTAGTGAGCAGAACATTGACTACATGTAGGATGGAAATGTCATCTCTACATATTAAGATTAATGTTTAGTCTCCTCGGGGTACCTTTGTGGATCCTAGGTTGATGTTGGAAGTGGAGCAGGCAGAGGCTGCAGCTGGTCTGTCAGAACTGTCAGTCAGACAGAGGAGACCCCACAGAAGGGTTACAGAGGACATGATGGTGTGCAAGATGGAGAGAATGCCTGCACGAGCCTCTCCAAGGTGCTTCTGATCTACATTTGCCTGCAGCTGAGGAAAACATGCATATAAGCATTGAAAAGTCATGTACACACAATATTGATTATAATTTAACCACATTGTGACATTCATTAAATCAAAATTATTTATACATAAATGATAATAATAATCATCATACATAATTATTATAATTTTCGTTACTGTACTCATTCACAACATGACATTTATTAAAACATGGGTTCCAAACATGGCTAACTAGCACCCTCACCTGGTGATATTGTGATGTTGGGTCTAGCAGACAATAATGGATTATGGCTGTCATTCCTTCTAGTACTGTCAGAATAAGGTCAGGAGGGACACACGGGGCCATCCATTGGGGCCTAGAAATATAAACACACACACGTTGGCTTTCCTTCATAAAGCATTGCTTTAAAAATGTGTAGAATTTATTTTTAATACAGCCCACTCTATTCATGTTAGGACAATAACTGTTGTTGTAACAGTGCCCTCTTATGGATGTGAATATACATCACACAGGAAATCAAGAAACTTTGTGTTTGTGATTATATTCATATTGGCAATGTAAAGATTCCAGTACAACTGTGTAATACTGTGTTACACAACTGAACTGGACCAGTACCTGGTGTCTGTGAGGCCTGTCTCATAACGATATTGCTGGATAAGGTTGTCGAGGTTTTTGCACAACTGAAGCGTAACAGATGCAACCACTCGCCGAAGCACTTTTCCCATGTATGGCAGAGTGGTTGTGATAAGGCCAATCCACTGTGGGTGCATCTTGCAGGCATGATGCTGATGCAAAGCTCGAATTACAGCACATAGAAACATGCCTTGTGCTGTGATAGGCTGCCCATGTAGGTATTGCAGGGAAGTCATAGGTTGTTGTGGGTTGACGTGCTCTACCTCACCCCCAATCAGTTCGAAACCAGCCCCGGGACCATTAGCTCCTCCATTAGACCCATTCGACCCAGGACCTCCCTCTCCACCCTCATCCACTGGGATCATCACTCGATGCTCCAACACCACCAGGCTCTGCAGCAGACGCAGTAGTTGTGACTGTATGGAGCTGCAGTTATCTAACTGGTCCTCTGACAGATTGATGACACTGTCCTCCGAAAGGCCCTCCTCAACTGCAGCCAAATTGGTGCCACGAACACGATGTTCATGCCACTTCTGTACACTAAAAATAGTGGAAAGCAAACAGTGTAGCACTACCTTCTGCACTTTGCATTTAGACAGTACATCACAAATAAAGCTGGCAAAGCCCTTGGCTGAGCCCCCTGTGACTTTAGCAAGCTCGTTGAAGAGCAGAGTCAACACCTCCACGCTGGTCAGTTGCATGGCATGGTTGCCTGACAGATCCTGTGATGTGGCAGCCACATGGGCTGAGTAATAGCTGCGCAGAAAATAGAGGCAAAGGGAGATTATGATCTCCAGGAACATGGCACTTCGGAAGGAGTGGGAATGTGAGTCCTGCGGGATAGGGCAGTAGAAGTCTTTGCCCATGACAGAGATGCGATGGCGCGCTAGCAGGTTCTGCAGTAGAGAGAGCTGTGGAGTATATGTATTGTTTATGCTGGTGGTGGAAATGGCGCTCACAAATCCTGTTGGTGAGGCACGTAGCATAGCTGCAATGGCAGAGAGTGCATGTAGAGTCCGAGAGGAGTCATAGAGCTGAAGATAGAGCAGCACGTGCTGGTATAAGGGATGGATGTTAAAACGAGGAGGAGACCCAGAGGTGCGAGATCCTCCTCCACTCGCAGCTCCACCACTGGGTGAGCCTATATCACTCTCAATCTCTGACACTTCACCTTCCCCACAGCTGTACCAGTTTTCCAAGTCAAGACTGTCTCCAAAGAAGATGCTGGGTGGCCGGTTCTTCTCGGGCTGGTTGGTCTTACGTCTCTCCCCATCTTTCCTCTTGACCTTCTTGATTTTGGGCTTGGCTCCTGGGGACTTATCCACCAGACGCTCCATAATCTTGCCCTTTAGACTGAGCTGGATGCTGCTGTGGCTGCGCTTGCGGTGCGGGTCATGTACCTGGAGACTCTGTTCTGTGGAAGCACTGCCACCACCATCTGGCAGTGTAATGATCGAAGGGGAGGAGCTATGCCGAGCAATGCCTTCCCGATGCTCCTCTTCCCCGGAAGCATCAATTGCAGCCACAGCTAGAAACTCCAAGGTTCCCCCTGCAACTAGTTCTGGAAGTGTTCTAGGTTGGGTGTTAGAGAAGGGGGCAAGTCTTTCCATTGGCTCATTGGATGTATCGGTGGATGAGTTGGAACTGTCAGAGTCTGTCTGAGGCCAGGCATCAGGGGATGGTGTCTCAGATTCTTTCTCCACCATTTGCACCACCCTGTCCACTAGCTCAAAAACCACAGCAGAAACTGCCTTGTGCATGGATTCTTCCTCTAACGAAACAGACTGACAAAGCATAGGATCCAATATATTAACAGAGCTGCCACCTCCCTCCAGTTCATCAAAGCTGCCGTTGTCTACAGTTGAGGATTGTGAGCCACTCGACTCTGAGCTTTGAGGTTCCCCCTGCTGATCAGGTGGTTGATATTCGCCACATAGCTGCAGGTTTTCACTGCTAAGGCTCAAGAGAGAAAGACTGTCACTCAAAGGGTTGACTGTGAGGCTAAAGGGTTCCATATCATCTAATGGAAGGCTTCTGCCAAACTCTTGGACAACCCTATGGCTATTCCCTGATATCTGGCTATAATCTGCAGAGTAAAAAACAAGTGCATGTTTGTTAGCATATATTAGGTTTGTTATAAAAAAATGCAATTGCCAAATATATTTAAATTGCTAGATCTTACTTTCAGTATAGCCTATATCCCTCATGTAAATAGGGTCAGAGGGTTCATTTTCGGGTGGATTGGGAAAGGCCTGGGTCCAGTGACACTGTGCTTGAACACGTTGTATGGATACACGGTGGGTTTTGGGGTGCAATAGCAAAAGCAATAGAGGTTCAAGAACACGAGCTATGTCATGTCTTTGCAAAACCTGGTTCAACCAGGCCCTGCCAACAGCACTTGAAGAGCCATCCCAATAACTGAGGCTGTCAAGCATGATAAACAGAGACCTACAAGAGAAAGAGAATGCTAAGGTGATTGAACGATTTTAAAAAGCAGTGTCTTGAAATGATTTTCCAATCTGTTTTTGCATAATAAAACTACCATAGAAATACTCTTACCTGTCAAAAGACCGATTAAAAGGAGAGGACTTGGTGATATTTAGGTCTCTGGTTAGGTGCCAAAGAACTGAGAATTTTACATGAGCCTCCAGACGTATTCTCTAAAAGAAAATTTGGTAATAGATATGTAACATATGTGTGCAACATAGTACAACTTTGTGTGTTTGTGCATGCATGTTTGACTAACCCTGTCCCGATGCATGAGTTGCTGGCTAATGACATCTTCGCAAATACTGGGTGAGGGAGCCAAATTGTGAAGCTGGTAAAAGAGCTCCACACTGCGCTTGTGATGATGGGGGGTCTCTTCTCCGAGCTGATGCCATAAGATAAGAGCAACATTCTACAGGACAGAAGTCAAAGAGTGATCAAGATAGAATGGAAGACTACAAAAGGATGAAATGGGTTAGGAAATAACGCAAACCTTGAAGAAATCTGTTTTCTCTGCAATATACTTCAAAATACCAGGTGTGAGTGGTGGTCGAATCACCACTGCAACACGACCCTGGCTTGGACTCATTGGCTGGCTTGAGTCTGGACTTGCCACACGTTCAGCTGTCACCATAGCTACAGACTGTGTGAGTCCTACAAGGTCCATGACAAGTGAGATAGCCACTGCCTGAATACTGAAATCAGTATCTGAACAGCATGCATCCATTAGAGTCTGAAGCCACACTGTTGGCTGAACACTGTCACCTATAAGAAACAAATTGGCAGAACGCAAATGTGTGACATTGAATGTTTGTTGGTGTAATTATATAAATTATATTTATTAACAGCCCCACAATCCATATGCATTAAATTAATGCAGGTGAGTCAAAAACAAGACATCACATTTTCAATTCATTTTCACTTCAATTGAAATTTACAAGTTATTTTATATACAAAGAAATATTCAATTATTCTTGTTCTTATTATGCGTGACTAGATTTTATGCACATAAACTACACTTGAGTGTCTTCTGGTAAAAATGTGAAATAGTAACTAGTCTTTAAAATAACATTAAATTTTTAGTGTTTTATTTTATATGTTTTGTGATGGCAGAGGGAGTCAAGGATGAAGTCCTGGTCACACCTTGAAGGAAGGTGCCTGACAGACTGACATAAATCAGTACATAAAGTAAAAAAAAAATGACAGCCAAAGTATTTTCATTACCTGCCTGCTCCTCTCTAGTGGGTGAAGACTTCATGTTGCCCTCAGCAATGTAAACTGGAAAACTGGAACACTCCAGGAAGAGCTGACAGGCCGCAGTGAATGCAGCAAGACACTCCATCTGCTCAGAAGACATCTGCTCCTCAAAGCCACTTGTCCATCTTTTATCAGCCACCACTGTTAGAGTGTCCATCTCTGCACTGCAGCTCTTCCCTGCCTCTGTCTGTCTACCTGGGGTGATGTAAAGCCTCACTAAGCAAGAAAGGAACTGCTGGAAATGCTCAAGGCAGGACTGCATCACTGGTTTGTCCTGGGGCTTGCTGTTGGCTGAACTACTAAACCCAATTTTGGGTTTAGGTTTGGGTTGAAGAGGAACGTCTTCAGGGTTGGATGCCTCATCCTCGAGGCATTGCACATTATCAACACGCTCTGCTTGGTACTGAATGAAGTCAGTGAATCCACTTTCTGACAACTGACCACTTGAAGTGTTCTCACTATCATCAAATACGTCAGAGCTTGTGACTGGTAGGATCTGAAATACAATCAGACTTTTGATCAGACTTTTATATATAACATTTTTATTTTTTGTTTACTCTACTTTGAGCCATTAACTTGCGTTTTATGATTTATTCACCAAGAACCACATTTTCAGCTAAAAAGCTTCTTTAATGCTCTACTAAAGAAAAAAATATATATTTATGTCTTCGAAGGCCTGAGGGTGCGCAAATTAACATCAACATTTTATTTTTTGGCCAAAGTGTTCCTTTAAAGCTCACTATTCAAGCATCCTACCAACTGTTTGATTTTCAAAATTTGTGGTTTTGCAACTCTATTTGCATCCTGTCTGTAATATAATATAGTTATATTCTCACATGGACAGAATATACAGGTGCAGAGAGATCTGCGTTCGTCAATTCTGAAGACATTCTTGCCCAGACTACAGCTCCACTAATCCAACACTTTTACAAGAAGCTATTTTATCACACAATAACTTTCATTCATTCATTCATTTTCTTTTCGGCTTAGTCCCTTTATTAATCTGGGGTCGCCACAGCGGAATGAACCACCAACTTATCCAGCATATGTTTTACGCAGCGGATGGCCTTCCAGCTGCAACCCATCACTGGGAAACATCCATACACACTTATTTACACACATACGCTACGGACAATTTAGCTTAAGTCAGCATACCCAATTCACCTGTACCGCATGTCTTTGGACTGTAGGGGAAACCGGAGCACCCAGAGGAAACCCACGCAAACACAGGGAGAACATGCAAACTCCACACAGAAATGCCAACTGGCCCAGCCGAGGCTCGAACCAGCGACCTTCTTGCTGTGAGGCGACAGCACTACCCACTGCGCCACCGCGCTGCCCCTACACAATAACTTAGTAAAAAAAAAATGATTCAGACAGAGACAGCTCAGTGGTTTCAATCATAGAACCGTGTAGCAGCGCAGAGCCAGACTCAGGTGGTAAGCAGTGCGCTGCAGGATACCCAGAGGAGGGAAAGCCGAGAGCTTGAGAGGTTGGAGGCCATTTTCACCTGAGTGGAAATGACAGACTCTTGGGCCTCAGAGGCTAGACTTGGCTCCCACTAGAGAGCGGAACTCAGCTGCGCATGAACGTCTCATCCCAATTCCCCTGCTTTTCCTCTCTGCATGTTGGCACCATCCAGGGAGTCTGGCATAATTTAGCTGAAGCTTCACTTATTGTCCCCAGTAAGGTAGCAAACAGGTCACGGGCTAACAAACTTATGTCAGGGGCCAATGAGGGAGGATCATTCTTTCCACTGGACCCAGACCAGGGAGCCAGTGAAGGCACATGAAGAGGGAAACCCACACCATCAGGCAGAAGGATGGTTGTTTCCAGGCCAGTGCTTGTATGACAAACAGGCCGCATTGGCTTGTCTTTGGCATTACAATGCTGTAGGGACTGTTTCCAAAAGCTTCAAAACAATTACGAGACATTCCAAGTTCACAGAGTACTGTTGATATTGGCTGTGAGATAAAGTGCTGAGTGATGTACAAAGTCAGAGAAGAATTATGCCAACCTTCTGTTTATTCTACACTACATATTCCCTATGTGAAACGTCTAAAAAGTCCACATGAAGCACAGGGCAGAGATTAGAATGACAGATTTTGTTTCAGATTTTTTGTGTCAGCACTGGTGCCAATGTGTTTTCCTAGCTGGAATTGAATCAAAGCTTTACAAAGCCTTTACAAAGCCATTAAAACTCAAACTGGATTGTCTTTGATTTATTTAATCAGTTACCAAGGGAACTTCATATAACTGACACAATCACATAAATAACACTGCTTCATAATTAATCAAATATTCACACAATTCATTAAAAAATTGAGAAAGCTTATAAAAATTACAAGAAAAAAAGAAAGAGACTGTAATTTTCCATTAGTTTGAAGAGCAAAATAATATTTTATCAATTCTTTTAAATCCCAATAACTGCACTTACTAACTACTCACTGATAAAATACAGTACTGTTAAAAATTGTACTGTTGTAGATTACCTTTTTTTCCCAGAAAAAGCTGGGATTTAAAATGATAAAATCTCCATATATTATGTACATGTTTCCTACTTAAGAAACCTTTTCAATTATTATTTAATTAATTTTCATTTATTTATTTGCACCAAAACTAAAAAGCTGTCAAACGGATTCCCATTCACATAGATCTATGCAAAAATTAAAAACACTGTAATATGCAAGCCAAGCCAGTAGTTGGTAATGTCACCCTTTCAAAAAAATTTTGTAGTTTGTAAAGAAAGTATCTTTTTCAAAAACTGGCACCTTGAATCAAGTCTACATTTAAACACCTCAGATTTATATAAATATGTATTTCTGTATTTTCTGATTTTCTCTTTTGAATAAAGGGTCTTCTAATAAAAACTCATTTTAAAATACTATTCTTACATTGCTGACAGGACTGCATTGATTAAAGGGTTAGTTCACTCAAAAATGAAAATTACCTCATCATTTACTCTCCCTCATGTGATTTTAAACCTTGATGAGTTTCTTTCTTCTGTCGAACACAAAAGAAGATATTTAGAAAAATGTTGGTTGCTTGGGACCCACCGACTTCCATAGTAGGAAATAAAAACATTACTATGGAATTCAATTGGTCCCAGCAACCAGCATACTTCAAAATATCTTCTTTTGTGTTCAACAGAATAAGTGAAGGGTGAATACAAGGTTTTGAACAAGTGAAGGGTAAGTAACACCACGTAATGTGGAGATCACAGTATTCACTTTTTATCATTTGTTAATCACATTTAACATCAGCTTTGCACTAATTGGTGTCAACCAATTTGATTAAGGGTAAACAAATAGATGGTATTTATTTGCTGAACATATTTCAATAATTTGATTGGCTCTCACCATTTTCTCATCTTTGTCTCTTGCAGAAGGGGTAGTTACAGTGGTGGATGGACCGGAGGGCAGTGTAAGGGGTGACACTAGAGGGGGTTGGACTTTGCTGAGGATCTTCGAGCAGAGGCGCAGACAGTGAGTGAGTTCTCGGAGACCCAGCACCTGCAGGTGTGTGGTAAGAGCGGAAACCATCCGCAGCAGCAACTGAGGTAGATGCTCTGTCTGGATCTCAATGTACGTCTCCTAGATAGACAAAGAGACACATCACGGAAGGTCAGTTCCTAATTAATATTAAGGTATCATTCCTGTATCACAGTCAGTGCTATACATTTAAAGTTATGGTTAACAAAACAGAACAGAACAATTTTAGCTTTGTGTGTGGAGTAAAAAGGAGTAGCAAGCTGTAGATTTTTAATTGGTGAGCACATGCAAGTTTTTGGTTCTACCTTCCAATACATCCATAGGCAAAAATGATGACCATTTCTTTTAAATGTGTATATAACTCTTTTTTTTATAATATATAATTTAGTATAACAGCAAAGAAGCTATTTAATTTTTGTATCACATATTAAAGATCAAAGAAAAACTGAAAAAATGATTACATTGCACATTAATATGGATGTTTCTGGAAATGTAGCCCAACAATTAGAGTGAGGTGAAGTTTAGGTGAAAAGACAAGTAAGAGCAGTACTGTACCTGGCAAATAACCCTCATGCTTCTAGTAGGCTTCGAGGAAAGAAACAGAAAGCAGAGATTTTCAGACAGACAGAAGCGAGCAGAGCAGAGGCCAGAAAACATACTTCAGAAACACTGATTGGTTCATTCACAACCAGCGTTAGGGAAACGAAGACCAAGATGATCTCTGAAACTTTCACAAGGACATCAACAAACACATAAATCTGGACACATGTGGAAAAATGTCAAAACTATAAGCAAAGTGTCACTAAATTATGTATTATAGTTGCCTAAAACTAAACAGGTAGAAACACCAATATTAGTTAGATAAATTGTTCATTTATTTGCTATTAAAAAGTCATAGGGTGTTCTTTTATGGGACATAATTTGTGAAAGACCTTGATTGAACATCCAAAACCATGCTGTGCGTAGGGTTAATCACGTTCTTTGTGTGTACATATGATGCTATTTTAATCAGCTGAGAACTGATGAAGAGCTTATACATATGCAAAGTATTCTAAATCCCACAAGGAATTCCTCTGTTAAACAAAAACAAAAATCTGCAGCAAGGAGATGGCATTTCTGGTGATTGCAATGATCACAGCCATGCTTAAGAATTCTTAAGAATTTAGAACGGGTGTGTTTGGGGCTGCTCACTTTGGGTCTAAATGTGTGGAGAGTGCACCGCTTCTACATTTGAAATAATGAACTTAAGTACACAAAAGACGCTATATTTGACCGGCCTGTAAAGCCTTCTTCTTCGAATGAGAATGACGTTGATCACGAAACACCATGCCTACCAAGCAAGAGTGCTCTAGGCATTGGAAATGCAAGGCTGATCAGGGTGACCCATACTGAACAGGGTGACCCGTACCGCTCAGTAAATGTCTTTCATGTTGCATGCATTTACAATTAAGTCCAATAACCCTAAAGTTTGTTTGGAATAATCTTTTGATGTTGGGTGTGCATCAAGGTTTTAGTTTACACTTATTCAAATTACTTTACTAACAGCAATCAAACCAGTTTAAATTGAACATGCCAAGTGTGAACACACCCTTAAAGCATAAAACAGATAATGAGGCTAAATAAATAAATCATCATATCTAAAGTATACCAACCAAAGATACAATGTCCAACAAGAAGTCCACCAGCTCACAAAACTCAACCAATGACCGTGCTGATGTCTCAGAACTCAAAGTCTGTCCAGGGGTATGACTGCTCTGAGTCCAACTATAAAAATCAGAACAAAGTTAAGTTATAATGGACTGACAGCTCATATTGTTCTCCCATTATCCCACACACACCTGCAACACTCCTCAAACCAGCGTGCAATATAGTCCCACATGTAGTAGGGCTCAAAGGAGTTAAACAAGAGGTTGGCTGTTTTTATAAGCTCTGCTGTTTTCTTGTTCTCTCTGAGTTTGCTGAGAAAAAAAAACATACAACAAGAGAGTTACCTATAAAATATTGAAATACATTGTAATATAATAAGACAAAAAAAGTACAGACCTGCTAAGTTGAGTTTGGTCTTTGCTGAAGGGGTTTTGGTTCTGAAGGTCTAACTCAGCGCGGCACTGAGTGTGCAGGGTGCGAAACACTTCGATCAGAACATCCTCTAAGATTGCTGGGCCTAAATATAGTGAACAAAAAAACTAATCAAGGCTATTCCAAGCACTCTTTGTGCGAGTCAAAGCATACATCATGTTCTAACAACTGTACCCAGTTCAGGCTTATCAAGAAGGCTGATGAGAATGCGAAACGGCTTCAAGTCATGCATCAGGATGCTCTCCTCCTCCCCTCCTCTAGCCTTCCCTTGCAAGATGCCCACCATGGCCTAGAAACACACACAGATACATTTAAGGATGCAGTAACATTAAAGATCTGAACAGTGAATAAAATAAAGATAAGAATACTAAAATTATGAAAACTCTATATTCTTTTTGAGTGTTATTAATTACTATAGTTTAAGTCATCAATCAAACTGAATTAGCGATGATATACATCAAAGTGCAACATTTTATTAGATTCTGAGATGTAGGCATTGCACATGTGGGCAACGAACACAATCATGCAATTGAACAAGTCCCACATATCTCTGGGGTATGAATAATCTCGGGCTTGACTGTATGTCACCAAGAAGAACTTGTAAGACTGCTATTTTCTCCCTGGATTTTCAAGTTTGACATTGATTGAACATTATAACATCAAAAATAGTACATACATGGATGAATACCAATGCACCTAACACTGTGCCTTTACCAGACACTATGTGATAGGAAATTTGGTGTGAACATATAACACAACACAACTACGGATGCAACAAATCAAATATCTCAGTCAATCTTAGCAATTATATAAATGTGTAATCTCAATAATAAAAGTGTAACCTTTTACCGAATGCCTACGAAATAATCTGTAGTCTGCATTGCCCTTGAGAAAAGCATCAGATTGAGAATGCCTGTGCAAGTGTGTGTTTCAGCTCTTTGGGGATTTCACACTTGTTCTAACGCATGGCTGCACAGACAGAGGAACAGACGGTCCCTGCAATAACCTACTTCCCAAACAAGCGAGATCCAACAAGTTGCCCAAACCAGATGGCACGCAATCAAACAATTCCCCCTCCAATAAAACAGAGGAAAATGCCAAAAAACAAAACTCCTCCTGCTGAAGCCCCAAACTCAACCTCAAGGGTATCAGGACATTTAAACATAGCACTGAAAAGCTCTGTCTGTTCCTGCATTTGGACCAGCGTCTCGTTGCAAGCTAAACCATGCATACAGACCACATGGAAAGAAGCAAAGACATACAGAGTGGCTTATTGACAAAATGTGTGCATGCACCTGTGCTCAACTACAGACATAACAAAAACAGTTTGATCTTACAACAAAAGCAAACTCAAACTTTAAAAAAGAAAGAGGACTTTTGAAGTTTCTGTGCCGCTTTTTATTTAGTTTAGAGTAGTGGGATTGGCGGCGATATCTGATGTCCCATTGATGCTTGGAGCCCAAACAAAATGAGTTACATCAATCCATGTTATTTTGTGACATAAACCAAAATGTGCACCACTAATGCTAATGTTTGGACTTTTTCTGCTTTGAAGTTTTCACCTTACCAGAATGAGCATCTCCTTGGAGTAAGTGTTGAAGTAGTGTGTGACATGCTCTTCTGTATTACTGAGGCGAGTACTACGAGGGCCTGCTTTCACACCATTGTTATCGAAGCCTGAAAACAAAAACCGTGAACATGAACCGCACAATCAGGACATTTTTATTGACTTGGGGATAAAAGCGAATATGTGAGGAAGTGTTTAATTCAAAATATGATAGCAGGTCACCAGTCTTGTGCTGATTTACAAAATACAAACTTACCACAATTTTCATCCACAACGTATGGATAGCAAGTAAAAGACAAAATAAGGTCAACCAATACCCTTAACATACATGCTGGACATTACTAATGCTGGGTTCACACCAAACATCGCTTCACTTGCTCTATTTTACTTGTGGGATGTTTTCCCCCACTCAATTTTTTTTGCTTGAGTTTGAAGACACGATTAAGGCGAATTCCACATTTGCCTCAGTTTGCATTGACTTTGTACGTTATTTACTTGCATGAATACTTAATTCTGCCTTTGGTGTGAATCCAGTATTACAGATCTTGTATTATATGGTTTTCATGAAAACAACAAATTTTATTGCTTATATGATGTTGACAAGTTTTATACAGTGAGAACTGCAACTACTTAACCATGATTGAAACCTTTACTGGTTAATTTGTTTTAATTTGTTAATATCTGCTTGCAGATACGCTACCATTCAATGGTTTCAAGTCTGTAAAAAATAAATGAACTATTTGAACTAAAAACAAGAAAAGAGAAAAACATAGTGTAGAAAAACTTAGTGTAAAAACTGTACATACAATTTCATTTAAAGGAAACTTGGCTAAGGAATGGCTTGTGATTGAAAACGGAGACTTGAAATAGAAAACAAAAGAGAACATTTCAAGAAGAACTTCATACAGTTTGTGTGTGAGGTGTGAATATCTCACCCAATAGCCAAGCATAAAGTCTTCGGTTCAGGGACATGTCTCTTCTTAGTACAACATGAAGTGCTGCAGACAGAATCCTGATCATGTCTGGACGTGTAGCCTTAAATCAACCAAAAAGTTGCCGTTTAATGCATTATATTATAACTTGTGTATCCCTTTTACTCAAAGTACATCAAGTTGCAGCAACTAGAAGAAAAAAAATTATATTTAAATATAAACGGTTCAATTGCGTCCAGTGTGGACAGATCTCCAGTGCATCTAAAATTGCGTGCGTCCCTAATACATAGTGTGTGAAAAACAGTATGAGAGTCTACTAGTATGTCCAAATTCATAATAATAAAAAAAAGTATGTACCTGGATGAGTTACTACTTCCAAAGAGATTCTAAAGTATCCAGTGGACACTATACTATTCCATGAGGCCACATGAGAGAATTAATGAACGGGAGTGAAGCAACATGGCATCTCGATATGGTAGCTCGTAATTTTTAAATCAAACTTTCAAATATTAAATATTTCTATAATATCTGTATCTTTGCCACCTGTGAAACAACATAGCAAAGTCTACAACAGAGACCTACCAAAAAATCTTAATGGATCCTAATTGTCCAAAAATTAAATTGATTAAAATTAGATATAAACGAGGATTTAAAATAAATACATTTAATAATCAGTTTTGTTACCTGACTCATGTGGAAGGGAAAGCAGAACAAGATGAGATCCAGGGTACTCCTTTGCACTAACACACTAGAATCCTGCACCGATGTGCTGACTGCCTCCACCTGATGAAAACAGCGATCATATAAAATCATTCTTCTAGTAAAACTACAATTCTGTGGCTGCATCCAATAGACAATTTGTATCAATATTTTTTATTTGTATTTGTAAAAATTTGTATTTTTTAAAGCATTCATTATATATACAAGGCTGTTTTGCTGCCATTATGACTTATTCACTGTACCATAAGTTCAATGTCACTGCCGATGATGTACAGCTGATCCTCCATGGACAGTTTTCGGTTAAGGTGCAGTAGGACGAAGGTCACTCCAGGCAGACGCACAGCAGGGCTGGTTAGGATGCTTCCCCATAGGGCACTGTAGAAAGCTGGTTGCTCCACAGCTGCAGCCACCTTTTCTAGCAGGGTGTTGGTCCTTTCGGCAACAGATCAAATAAGATTTAAGGGTAGCAATTTACGTTAAGGTTCAAGAGTAAACACTTGTTAATGCATAATTACCTTACAATGTGCAATACATTTTTTACAATGTTTATTACTTTTTTATTACTGTTAACAAACAAACAGTTCATTTTTAGTTCATGCTAGCTGGGTACCATAAAATAATACTTAGTAATACAATGTTAAAAATAAATGTTGAAATTCAACATTGATAGTTAACAACTGGTCATGCACAGCTTAGCATCAGAGGTATATTTCCAATGCAAATTAATGTAGTACTAATAGAAAATTATTGTGAAGTGCTAAGATTTGAGTTGCACTTCAGAAAACATATCAGTTGTGGGCTAATAATGCTATATTGCTTTAAATTTATTGTTATTAGTTAATATTGTAGATTCATTTATTCATTTTCTTTTCGGCTTAGTCCCTTTATTATTCAGGGGTCGCCACAGAGGAATGAACTGTCAACTTATCCAGCATATGTTTTACACAGCGGATGCCCTTCCAGCTGCAACCCAACACTGGGAAACACCCATACACACTCTTTCACACACATACACTATGGCCAATTTAGCTTAATCAATTCACCTATAGCACATGTCTTTGGACTGTGGGGGAAACAGGAGCACCCGGAGGAAACCCCCGCGAACGTGGAGAACATGCAAACTCCACACAGAAATGCCAACTGACCCAGCCGGGGCTCGAACCAGCGACCTTCTTGCTGCAAGGCGATAGTGCTACCCACTGCACCACCGTGACGCCCGATATAGGAGATATTTATATATTTATATTTATATATATATATATATATATTTGATTGTGCTTGCTCACTTGGCTTATCTATACATATATACTGCCTTATCAAGTATTTATAATAATCTTTTTAGAATGCAAGTAAATTACCAATTAAATAGCACTGTAAGTCTCAAATTGAACATCCAAATTCCTGTTTATTTAATGTGTTTTCAATCAAATAAATGCAATATTGGCAGACATAAAAACAGGCTCAATTTATAATCCGTTCTAGATTAAAAACCTTTAATTTTACCTGTCATAATACTCTGAGCCCTCCTCCAGACCAGGAAGCACCCCAGTCAGAAGTCCCTGCAGGCCTGGTTTAAGAGTCTTCCCCAAGGGCAGGTAGTAGGTCTCATATAACCCAAGTAATACTGGTTTCACAGACATAGCAGCATTGGATAGTAAAGGAAAGAGCCCAGAACTGAGGAGAAGGGAGATAAAAGGACACATTAGCCACTAAAACTCACGGTAGCAGAAAAGTTAAATCCTGCATAATCTCTACCTATAAAGGAAAAGATCCTTTGCCAGGCGCTTTGGTCCAATGATCTTGAAGATGATTTCGTAGGTCTCCAAAGCCTTGCGGTGAACCCCGCTGGGCAGCGCTGGGTGGAGGCATTGGGCCAGACGCTTTCCAATGGTCAGTTTCTTGGGCACAACCTGATACTTGCCATTGTTTTGCAAGACCTGTGAAAACAAAATTTGATTACTAATGCAACTTCTAAATGAACTACTTCTAAATGCCTTCAAAAGAATGTAGAAAAATACCTTGTTGAGCTTTCCGAGCGCTGAGATCAAATCAGCCCATTCGCTAGAGTACTCAAAGTTTTTTAAGGCCTTATCAACCGCTGCCACATAGTTCCTATACTTTGAGTCACCGAGGAGCTCCAACTCCTCTGCATTCATCGTCCTACACGATGGGACTAAAAGTCAATTCCGAGGTCACGTACAAACATCACACCTTCTGTTGATAAAGGGGAAAAAAACAATGTTTATCTCAGGCAAAAGGATTGTAGACAGTGAGTAATGTTACAATGTAGATCACATGCTTGATAATGGAAAAAAAAGAGCTCACACCCAGATTCCAGTATACTCAATGCTAAGCTTTACCACGTGGTTTTTTTCTACTCTCAACCAGACACAGCAGCCCTTTAGTGTTCAGAGGAGCTCACTGTCACTGGTGGAGAGGTAGTTGAATTATTAACAGGTGTGACTCAGTTGCAGGTGAGCCACTTTAAGCGATAAAGGACAAAGACTAACAACAACAATAAAGCAGCAAATGTGGAAAAATAAATACAGCCACATTTTAAGGAACTCTATCTGCTAATCTAATCTGCTGTTAACTACAGTTACTTTATTTAAAGGATTATATTCTTTACAAAAAATTACAGTTCACCTCAAAGAAATCACTTACTCGCCCTCATTTTTTCCAAACCCACACAAGTTGCGACATCACTCACTATTTACTGTCAATTTACTCAACCCATCAGGCCATCAGATTTGTTTACATTAAGGAAGCTGAAAACTAGGGTTTCTGGTAATTCATAAAATTCAAGTCAATGCCTATGGGTCTTTTTATAATTAAAAAAAATTTGGTTTTCTTTCTGTTCTACAGAAGAACACTAAAAAAATCAAACTTGCGGTCAATTTACTTCCCCTGTGGCCATACAAAATGTTGGGGGGGGAAATGCAAGCCATGAAATACAAGCAAATGTTTAATGAAACTTTGAGAACTTTTATAAAGCGAAACAATTGATTAGTCCAAAACATTATTTACAACATTAAACCTTTATTCCACAGCCTCAGAGTCAGCAATTGGTTCAATTATCATTCACAACAGTTTGGGGCACAGGTTTTCAGTCACATAATGACATATACCAAATATTAGAAACATGTTGTGAAAAATCTTTTCGACTGAGACTGCATTTTTGAATAGAATCTTTCTTTTCATATAGATTGTAGCAAATTGGATAAGGATAAGCAAGTACCATTTTGATCAATTTTATTTTATTAAAATTTTTTCATTGTAACCAAACAAAACGCTTGCACTCCAGACAGTTGTAAACATGCACATAACTGTATGCTGAGGCTGAGGATGAAAGATAACAATGTTGTAAATAATGTTCTGTTTCTTGCACAAACCAATCATTTCGCTTCATCAAACCTCAACTTATTGTCACAACTCACAGGTTTTAACTTTATTTTGCCTGTATATGTTTTTTAACCCTTAACCTGTAGCAATTGACTTGAAGTAATGAAAATTTTGGATGGCCAAATCTTAATCTTCCCAGCTATTTTCTTACTATTAAGTTCACTTTCCCTTTACATTATACCTCTACAAGTCAAATTTGACAAACGTTATGACAGAACTTCCACTATGGGGTGAACTTTCTCTTTAAGATGCACCATAACAGCTCTCAGATCTCACTCTCTAACCAAAACAAAAACAAGATTATAAAAACACGTTAAACCGAAGCTCTTTATGTCTAGCTTTTCAACTGTGCTGAACTGATTTAAATAATCCGACAGATTTCACATAGGATAAATACATTTGTCAGGCTCGCTGTCATTTCCCATTATCTGCTGATAGGGAACAAGGGACCATTATGTGATGAGAAGGGCCCTCAAAAGCGGTTAGCCAGTGTGACAATGATGAATGAGTGGATCATTTGTGAACATATCTCCAGGTTTCTCCAAATGGTACGATATCCTCCCCCATACACTGAGAATAACCATCTAAACACGATCAAATGTCACGAAGACACGCTACATGCTAAGCTACTGTACACTCGCTATAAAGCCGAGGATCTTTCTTTTGAGCTGCTGCTTACCGTTGTCAGTCGGACGACGATTTTTTTGTGTGAAGATCTGACCAGTGAGGGGGCTGTTTGTTTTGTGGGATGTGTGGATGGATAAGTGGATGAATGGATGTATGTATGGATGGGTTGTGAGCGATGTACGGTCAGATGCGACGTCGGTGGTTATACTGACGGCAAAATACGCTTTCCGGGACGCCGCTGGCGAGATCACATATCTGCTTTTAGTGAAGCCATCTGTTATTCAGCAGAGGTAATGTTGCCATCAGTCCAGAATGCGCTGACACTGCGGATGAAACCATTTTTGATGAAAGTCGTTGACAGATGAAATTGTCTGTACAGCGCGTGCGCGAACAGTTCCTTGTTAAACAAGATAAAACGTCAGCTTTTCATAATAAAAGTTTCAAAGTTGCGCAGTCATGACGTCACTTTTCTGAGATGATAAAAAGACTAACTTTCTTTCTAAATTACACAAAAGAAGAAACCACTAAAACTACTATATGGCAAAGCAAACCTCAGCCTGGAGAGAGATACACAGAAATGAGAATTGAGAAATCTATATCTTGTAAATGTTGATCAGTAAGTCAGTCATCAACATTCTGCAATGCACATTAACTTGAACTGTCAATATGGGTTTTAAAAATACTTGATTCGTGTTTTAGTTACTTTTTAAGGTGAATAGATAATCGTTAGAAATACAAGAAAAAAAATAACTATTTGGAATCTACCATTAGATAAACTGATAAACAATAAAATACCTGAATTAACTGTGATAAGTTTATTAAAGAAAGAAATAATTCATGATACATAGGCCTATAAATAAACTTTATACATATACAATTTGATTTAAAAGTTTAGGGTCAGTACGATTGTTTTTTATCTAATAATTATGCAAATTGCTTTTTGAAATAACAGTACGGTCATTTTTTTACAGAAAGATTTGATTTCAATAAATGACGTTTAATTGTTTAAAAGTGGCTGAAGACAGACCATTTCAACGCTATCCGTTCATGTATATGTCAAAAGGTATAGCTAATTAGAATTTTTTTTTTAATAAATTAAAATATACAAATGTTATTTTAAATTGTAATATTTTACAACATCATTACTGTTTATTATACTGTTTTTTGTTTGTTTGTTTGTTTTTGTTTTTTTCAAAAACATTAAATTGAACTATGTTTAGAAAGTGTCATTTGGCAACTTTAAGCAACAAATCAACCTACTGTAGTTCCGCATTTTGCAATGCCCGGAAATCAATATACAACAGCCTGTTTTCAGTTTTGTCAACTGTTTGTTTGTAAATCAGTCTCTGATTAACATAGAAGACACTTTCACCTTTAAATCTACAACATTAATTATATTAGTCACAAACACTGCGTTTTAAAGATCCTAAATAACCGAGAGTTACATTTTGATTCAAAAAATCTATAGAGTATGAATGTAATATTGTACATTTTCAACTACTATGCTCTAAATAGGCTAAGTGGTTTGAACTGTGTATATTTAGTGGTTGATTGTTGTTGTTTACTCAAGAACTTATGTCTCCTTCACATAAATGAGTAATGTTGTTATGTTACCAGCTGGTGGTGCTGCGAAAATCAAAACCGAAACCACTGCGCCCATGTTGCGCACTTCTTTTCCATAGCTTTGTTAAGCGAAATTGATTCAAATATGCTCGCATCTGAAGCTTTCAAGACAGATTATCATTTACTGAAAGTAAACGATGAATTAAACTTCCTGTAGAGAATAGACACTATTTTAAAGCCTAACCCTGATCATTTATAATACAATCGCAATATTATTGCGCATCTTTTCCCCACATATTTCTGGTCCAAAAGAATATTTATGTCCTGTTGATTTCAGATTAAATAAAATAATCTATTTACTATAAAATGCAAACAACCGTTCAACTGATTTTGGCACATGTAAATTCATGTACAATCGAGCTCGCACTGCCATAAAGAACCAGCACTGATTGATTCATGCACTTTTTATTCACGCATCATCTCTTTATAGCTTGAGTTTAATGTTTATGACTAAAATGGTCTAATTGTCTGAAGCTGTAAACATCTGTTCTAAAGCTTCAAATATCATTAACTTAAAATGATAGTTCACCAAAAATTATAATTGACTCATTATTAACAGCCTCAAGTGGTTCGAAACCTTTATTAGTTTCTTTCTTCTATTAATCACTAAATAATATATCTTGAAGAAAACCTGTAACCATTGACTTCCATAGTATTTGTTTCTGATATTTTTCAACATTTATATTTTTTGTGTGTTTAATAGAAGAAACTCAAGTAACGGGTGAGTGATGACAATTTTCATTTTTGGGTGAACTATTCTTTTAATGCATCTCTGATAACCATCCCTAAAAAAAATGTTAAGCAAAGTCTTGCAAATATTTCAAATAATCTGTTTTACTATAATACATTTATGCAGTTTAAAAGTAGTCAAGCCATCCCTAATATTCAAATCTTTCCATAAGACTTTAAGCACCTTTATAAAATGTCAGTGGTTCTTCAAAATCATTAGATTAATGACGCATCGTAATGATAAACCTGTTATAAAACTGCTGCGTACGTGAGCAGAGAGTTTTTGTCCAACTGTATAATCCGTTTCCATGGCCCCACAAAGTAAATGGTTTCAAAACTCCAGGCTGAAGTTCAACAATGTCAATTTTTGTACGCGTCCTCCTGTTCAATAGCAAATATTTGTATATCACTAATATTGCATTTCATCTCCATTAAACGGTTTTAGTTAATTTCACCATTTGCTGCATTAAATTACATTCAACTACACCAAAGATGACTAATATTCACTGTGTATAAATGTTTACATGCAAATAATAAAAAAAACAGCACACAGTAAGACCATAGTGGGGGGAAGGGAAGGAAATTTATTCTTTTTTTTTTTTTTAGACGACCAAATTACACACAGTCTTTTAGTACATACCAATTGTTTCAGGGCTTTCAGTTTTCTTTTCAAGTGACATTTTCATGGTTGGGATAAATTCAAAGCCAATTGTTCAGGACACCCAAATTTAGGAAAAGGACTTTTACACATTTCATTAAAAATATACTTCTATCTTTCTGTTTTATTTAAAAAGGTTAAAAAAATGTAATCTGCCATTTCCGAATTAATAGGCAGCATTCATTTGCTGCAAACATTGGCCTGCGGAGGAAAGACCAATGACTTAATGCAAATGCAACACTGCTTTATGGACTCTGTATAAAGGGCAAAATTATAACTGTTATAGCTGAACATAAATTCTCTATTTGCATAGACAACTTAAAAAATAAAAAATAAAAAGTATAAAAGTCCATTTCGATTCCAAATCTTTTTCCACTTTTTTTTTTGACTTGCACTTAAAGCTCGTTCTGCCCCATACACGGTGCATTATACAAAATAAAAATCATGTGCAAGATCACTGGCAACAAACCGCACAGTGCAGGGGTTTTGACGCATTATAGGCAACATTTTCTTCTTTTTTTTTCTTAACAAAATATTTTTCTTCAGCATTTGAAAACAAGCCACGTCCATAGCGTGACTTTTACATTCAGTGTTATTACTAAAAATACTTTATCTGCAGGTTTCAAATGTTCCTGCACAAATGTACAATATGCTACAACATTTTATACATTTCATTATTTACATGGCTCCATTACACACATCAGCTTTGTTTTGTCGTCTTTAAGATAGCTATTAACATCACGTTCTGCAAGAGAGGTAGTTTTCCACCACACTCATAACGAAGTGGGAAGGGGTGCTTCATCACATATCCACAGTCGAAAGACCAACATTGTCTGAAACGTTTGAACACAAATGAACATCAGTGCAAGAATAACAACAAGTGAGAAAGGGCAGTGTATGTGTGTAAAATGCCGGCAGCCTGCCTTCTTTTAAAACAAACCATGTAAACATGTCCACACTGGACCTGCGCCCAATTTCTCAGTTCCCCCGTGCCATAATACACACATTTCATAACTTAATGCTTGGGAAATCAAAATGCACCACAGAGCAAACAAGGCTATGAGACGAGACCGGAGAAAAGGTACATCCTTACAGTCTCGCGTCGTAACCCTCCTCCGCATAATTGCTCTGTGATCATTCTAAAAGTACAGCGAAGGTTAAAAAAAAATTATTCGTCAACCAAAACCTTGATATACGCTAATGCCTTACCCAATGATTTATGGCACTTGTAACCAGATCTGGTCAAGCAAGATGGGGGTTTCCAACAAAAAATAGCTGATTACGTCGCTTTGGTAAACATTAAAAAAAAAAAACCACTTAGTTTTTTTAGTTTTCTAAGCTATAACATAAGGGATGCAAAAAGTAAAAGTTTAACGCTGCAATAGAGCTTGAGAACCTTCGTGAATTCAACATCTATAGTGCAATGCGCACAGCGCCATTAAAAAAAGTACAGTTGTTGAAAACACAAGGTCCATTGTGCCACCTCATTAAGTTTGAGGTTAGTCATATGACCTTTTCACTTAAGCTTGTACCCCTTCATGTTCTGTTTGCTTAGGTCTCCCTGCAGAACAAAGTCGAGTGGCTTTCACTTCCCAAAAAGCAAAACAAAAAGAGATACCCGGAAATGCAGTACGCGCTATTACGCTACAGATGCTGCTGTGCTTAGCACCAAGAAGTTTTTGGCACTCCCAGCTTGATTAAAACTCAAGCCGAGAGTGAGCATCAAAACTCAGCAAGCAAAAAAAACAAAATGCGAGATATCGGAAAATAAAAAGGGTGCGCAAGTTTGTCTTGACCTCTACGTCTAGGTCTAGCGGAGAGAAAAAAGAAGAAGAAAAAAAACAAAGAAAAAAAAACGAAGAAAAAAAAAACACTTGACTGTCACAAACAGCCATCAAAAAAGAACAAAACAAAACAGGAGCATAACAGAGCAATGAGTTAAGGAGGACATCCAGTTCATCATTTGTCATGGCATACAGCTCCGCAAAGACTTCTTGACCGCTTCTTAAGGCCACAACGGCGTAATAACTAGTTTCTTTGTTAAAAAAAAAAAGGTTAGATGAAGGACATTAGGGGGAACATCTGTCTACCAAATGGTCATCACCTTATTAAGATGCATATCTAAAAATAGCTGTAAAATATATATTACGCAGCTGGGGCGTTCACGGAGAGGGCAAGAAGCCAAAGTGGAGCCTTTATCACATATTGGCTTAAGAGAGCAGCAGTGAGAGACCTTGTTAGGCCTGAACCTTCAGGAGGCTCTTTAACTGAAAGGTCATCATCTCACGATGATCGCCCATGGGAAGAGACACCCAGTGGCTTGGGGGCTTGGGCAGCACACTTGGGGATGGGGGCTCACTAAACTTGGCTCCGGCATAGTTCTGACCACACGGAGCTGACAAGAGTTTGTTCAGATGGGACTCCCAATTCTGATCGTACGGTGTGGCAAAACGAACAGAGCCATTCTTCTTGTCTACAGACACGGCCTGCCGCGCCTCAGGAGACCAAGAATAGCTGGTGCCCTTCTCACCCCTGCGAAGGCTGTGGTGATGGGGCACCCCTAAGGCTCCTGAGGAGGCGGAATGCATCACTCCATTCTGGTCTCTACTTCTCTGTTTGCCCCTGCTAACCGGCTGGCTCTTCTTGGGCGCTGGGCGATCTGGAATGTTGTATCTCTCACCACCTCCCATTATGCGTTGACTGGATGTCACCTAGCAGAAGACAAAGGTGTCGATTTTTTCAAATAAATGAAGTATGCATTTCAAGTTTCTTCAAAACAGGCTGAAAATAATTAAGCGTTCAGTGATGCAGGCTGGCATAAACAAAGGGCTACGTGCAGAGCGAGACCGTCCCCGCCCATCCCCCACTCGCTTCCTCTACTTACCTCTCTGTTGTAAAAAAGTTGAGTGCGTGGTTCTTTTCACTTTTTAATTTCTCCTCGCCAATTGGGCTCCAGGTCCTCGAAGTAGTTGATCTACTTCTCGCTGCACAAGTATGTCCAGCAAGATCTGAGGTTTTCATGTGCCAGTGAGCGTTGTTTTGTCGTGTAACCGAGTTGAACATGAATTCACCTCGGCGCACGGTGCTCTAGAAGCCGTGGATCTAACAAAAGAAACATTTTAAGTACTCCAAACTTCTAAATACACAGTAGATTATGTCTAGAACGATTTTTACAAACAAAAAAATCGTCGACAATCAAAACATTTCTTTGTGTAAATTTAAACATGTATTACACAAAAAAATTGACAATTGGTAGACTTTCTTGCTTATAATTGCTATTTAGTAGTACCAGAAAACAACTGACTAATTTAAACCGCGAATACATAATAAGTTCGTCGATCTGTTATTACATAAAGAGCATCCAATCTTCCTCCTTTGCGTTCGACGTCTTCATACAAGCGATTATTTTCGACAAAAAAGCCCAGATTTTCAGTCAACTCGAAGGTACACATCAATATTACAATGTTTTAGTAAAAAAAAATCTATTTTCAATGATGGAAACAAGAGTATTAGGTCATCTTTTCTGGCCCCATATCAAAACAAAGACTCTTGAACGCAACATGGCGTCAACACAGTCGACGACTCCCTATATCTTTGACTTTGTGGAAAAACCACTTACCGACTTCCTCAGGCTTTGATGGAAAAAGCCCGTCGTATTCCCTTGGTCTCGTCTGTCAGCCGTAGCTGTAAATGGAGAAAATATTTCCCGATATGTGAAGCTCAGTACAAAGCCGAGGCTACAGCGGAATGATGGTGTTCTCCTTCTCCAGTTCGTCTCCGTCTAACAACAAAATGGATCCTCAACAAAGCATAAGTAGTTCAGACGTGTTGTGCTGCGGCCAATCAGAAAGCAGCACCGTGGACGCACGGCCAATATGAGCGAAGTACACGCCTGTTGCCATCGTTCCTGCGTCACCGATCGTTATGCGTGTTTATGGGGGATTTTTGGTTACTGTAATAACTCGAAGGCATAAAAAACTATCACATGGTTTCTTCCGGTTGGTGTAATCTCAAAATGCACACATTTAAACCTGATGATCGGTGTCCATGGCACATCTTCGAGTACAAGGACAACACGTAGAAGTGTGTGCCTTATGTAAACATCTGGTGAACGATAAAAGGATATTTACATGCTTTAGATATCATGTTTTAAGAAACACAATCAAAAAAGACTTGAGCTATATAGACCCTTGCTACTGAAGTGTGTGCCTTATGTAAACATCTGGTGAACAATAAAAGGATATTTACATGCTTTAGATATCAAGAAACAATCAAAAAGCACTTCATAGGCCTATATAAACCCTCACTACCGCTTAAACAAAGAAGATGAAAACATGGTTAATGTAAAACCATAGTAATCACAATTTTTTAATCATGCTATACCAACCATGTTTATGAGTTTAACCATGTTTTGCTGTAAAACTGAGGTTATACCAATCTAATCAATTATATATTACATATTTTAGTTTAATAACTCGTTGATTATGGAACATTCAGACACTATGTTGAGGAAATATTCATATAAGACCAAAAGTACTAAATACTTTTTTATATTAAATCACTGATTATTTATTGTGAATGCTAGTAATGTGTCAAAATGTTAAAATGCAGTGTATATTAATAACTTGATCAAACAGTAGATGCATAGGAGTCATGATGATCAGGTGAGTGTGATACAGGAAATACTTTGTCTTTTAAACCGAAACGAAACATGACGCATCCTGCTGGCATGTGACAACAGGTATAGATAAAAACTGTGAAGTGGAATCTGCTACCAATGATAATAGGAGGGAAAGTTTTTGAAAAGCTACAGACAAAGGTGTTGTTTTGGGGGTGTGGTGTCTTAAATCAGTGAATGGATTATAGGAGGCAAATGGGCCATTTGGTGTTTCTGAACCAAATTGTCTGCTTGCATGGTTTATGGCACTATAAGTCTGAGAATGTTGGAGAAAGTCCAACAGCTGTGAGAAGTTAGATAAACATTTGGTTTAGGCCTAATTTAAACTTATCAACTTGATGTTTTGCTTCTAACTTTGCTCTCAACAATGTCCAAAATTAACTGAATGTAAATGGAAATTAAACCGGGCTTATTTAATTGTTTACAGTGAGTACAATAGCTAAATGCATTCAGCCAGTGAAAAAAAACATCTCGACCAGCTATGTGGAATAGGCTAAATAACTTTTGGTGGCATTGCTAATGGCTTGAAGCATTAAATTGGGTCAGTAACAACATTTTGCAGCAGAGTGTCCATAAAAAATGAGCCAAAGTTACTGAAGAAAAACATCTTTTATCAAAGTGTGTGTGTTTTTAATTATTGTTAATTGGCTATTTAATATTGATTTACCATTTAAAAGTCACTCAGCTGTAGATTAAACACTCCTGCTCAAGCAGACCTGTTGCATAATACAGCACTTGTTTGCCAGTTTAATGAAAATCCGTGTTTGGTCATGGAAGGGCACACCCACTGAACACAGCCTTGGTTTAGAGCTTTCCAGGGGGCTTGGCCAAAGTTTGTATCCTATGTTTGGAAAGTAGGTCGGGAGGGAGGCTCTTGTCGGTCACTCACGATTTGAGAGGAGGTCAAATGACCAAATTTGACAATGTTAAGGGGAACAAGAAACAAAACAACTTCATGGTTATAAATTGTGCAAATTATATATTAGAGCTGTCACTTAATTCAAAATTTTAATGAATTACATACTTTATTGATTAATTAATCAAAACGATTGCATATTGATTTTGACTAAGGTATTATCACAAAAACGTCATTATAGTGTTAAATGTGAAAATTATAAAGCAGACATTTACAAAAGTAACTTTAAACTGTACTGCACATAAACTTTAAGGCTACAACCACCATGTTTTTCATTTTATTATTATTATTATTATATATATTTTTTTTGCATTCAAATTGGTATTCAGAAATATTTACAGACCATTTACTGCAGTTTGGTTACCAACATTTTCCAATTCTCCCAAAAAAAAAAAAAAAACATGATACAGGTTTGAAATGAAACAAAGGTGAATATAATTAACATTTTTGGGATCTATACATTTATTTTCATTAATTAAATGATAATTAATTTTATTCATTTTTATTTAATTTTACTTTATTTTACTTTATGTTCAAAATATGACAATAAGGAATTTTGGGTAACACTTTTAAATAGTTGTTCATTAAAACTTATTTACTAACATGAACAAACAATTATCAATAAATTGATTTACTTTCATCCCCATATGGTCAGCAGCAGTCACTGCTGGAGATGTCACTGCAGCGACATGCAGCGCAACACTCTCACACAGGTCACTACACATGCCACTACCGAGTGACACATGACAGTGAAAACCGGACATGCCACCGGAAGTGTCACTACTATGGAGATAGAATTGTTTCGTAATTCCAAACAGATATAATACGATCCACAAAAAAATGTGAAGCGATTGACAAATACCAAGTATATTCACAAATAAATACAATGAGATCCACAAATAAATCTTAGAGTTCCACAAACAGTAAAATTAGACTTGCAAATAAAAAACATACTCACACATTTGTCTGGTTACTTCTAGTGCTGCACAGCGATCACTGTAAGTTATGCGGATGGTGCAGGAGAGGACCATAGATTACACTCGCTGTTTATAAGTGTTTCCTCAGATTACCGCGAAGGACTTTAATCGATATTATAATAAACTTTAATAAATTATTTATAGCTTTAATTTGATAAAATAGAAATATAGCCATCTGTCTAAAACTAAACATTCTAATGTCATTTATTAGGCAAATAACAAACTGAAACAAATGTGTTAAGCACACGTATTTATATGTAAAACCTAATACATTTTTAAAGCGGTTTAATTTCTTTCTGATTTATACTTCTACATGTATTACATCTGATTTAGGTTCACAACTTGCATCCTACTACATGATACTTGTGTCCAGAGTAAGAGCAACTAGGTGAGGGAGACAGCGTCCATCATTTGGCTGAGGGTCCACATTGAGCATCTCATCCGCAGGGTGAAGCAACACAAGCTGGACAGTCATCATCTCTCTCTATTAGCGAGCATCAACCAGATTTACACAATGGCTTGCCTTCTGCCCATTAGTAAAAACTCTTCTTGTAATATATATATATATATATATAAACAAACATGTGTACTGTACATTGCATGCACTTCAGGGATATAAAGTTGTTAATATAATAAACATTCATTTTCAATGCATTAATATAAACATAAATAACAGAACAATTTGAGTGAACATTTGTTCTGCACTAATGTAAATATAAATAACTTTAGATACTTGCACTGCACTAATGTAAATATGCAGGTTTTTTTGTGCATAGAGAATTATTAGGGTGTCCACCTCCATCAAATGTTGTACCACCTCTGCCTTTTGACAAAAATCAGGCAATCAACTACTGCTCAAGCACTTTTTGTATTTAATTACATTTAATGTTAGTCTTTTTTATATAAGATTACAAGAATAATGCAAAATGTGTTTGGTTCAAGTAGTAAAAATGTAATGAATGGGATACCACCTCCAACTCATTTTTAACAAGGAAAACCCTGAACTATGTAAATATAAGTAACTAGACATTTGCACTTCAGTAGTTAAAAAGGTAAATAATTTTACACATTTACACTGCACTTATATAAATATAAATAATTTGACACATTAATGTTAAACATTTCCCTTACAGTGATATGTAAAAATACAACATTAAACAATTATCATTAAAAGTTGTGTGTGTGTGTGTGTGTGTGTGTGTGTGTGTGTGTGTGTGTGTGAGTTTTGTTCAAATCTGTAGTCATCTTGGCAGGTAGAAGTAAAAAAAAAAAAAAAAAAAAGAGAAAGAAATGGTCAGCTTCCTCTCAGATGGTCCGAAACATTTTGATGTCTTTGTAGATGAGCTGGATCATCATGTCATCCTGAGCATAAATAACCTCCTTCTCAAGCTATGCAGCTTCTCTGAGTTCCTCATGGACCTGAAACACGTCACGCTGATCTCTCCTGTCACTCCACCCTTACAGGAAACTGAGAAATAACCTATAGTTAACGTTTATATTAAGGACACAATGTACACAAACATGTAAATAGACAGAAGGATGGATGGATAGAAATAATGCAGGTAATTAAAATATAACAAAAACTGGTATGATCTATTGCTATGCTATTCGTATATATAGCATGATAATACTCACCCTCAAAATGATCGATGTAACTCGAAATGTAGAATTTGAACCTCTTCTCTTTTTTGCTGTGACAGCTCTCTGTTTAATGATTCGATTAAAGTCCTTAACGGTAATCCGAGGAAACACTTATAAACAGCGAGTGTAATCTATGGTCCTCTCCTGCACCATCCGCATAACGTACAGTGATCGCTGTGCAGCACTAGAAGTAACCATGCGGGCTGAGCGCAAACGCAGAAGCGATCGTGCAGTCCATTAACCAGTCTCTTCAAAAAGGACGGCCATGTGGAATAGTGTTCATCTTGACGTTAGAAATGTTTCAAAATCCACAAATGCACAGAGCGATCTACAAATGCACAGACAGCTACCCACAAATACCCACAGCGATCCACAAATGCACAGACAGCTATCCACAGCGATCTACAAATGCACAGAGAGCTACCCACAAATGCACACTAATCTACAAATGCACAGGACGCAATTCACATATAAATGTCTGACAAAATTGTGTTTGTAGAATAAAAAAATATATGTGTGAGTATGATTTTTATTTGCAAGTCTAATTTTACTGTTTGTGGAACTCTAAGATTTATTTGTGGATCTCATTGTATTTATTTGTGAATATACTTGGTATTTGTCAATCGTATACTATATAAACAAATTTAATCAGTTTTTCTATTTACATTTTTGTATGTTTAATTAAATATGTTATTTTGTCATTTATTTGTAACAACTTACAATCTTATTAATAAATACCAAATAGGCTATGTTTTTATTACTGGAAGTTCAGAATGATAAATATTCAGTAACTTCCTTACTAAACTTGTTGTTATAGTTCCTCACAAAATTCACTTCTCCGCCACAGCCTTTCAGAATAAGCAATCACAGGGATGGAATTGTATAAAAATTGACACAACGCGCATGAGAGGTAACCAATATTTCCATCCACCAGCTGCCACATGATATCAGTACATTTATAAAGTAGGCCAGTATGAGGAAGCTGTGGTGAGGAGAAATGTTTCAGCACTCGTTACGCGATTTTTCCTGATGAGACACTAAAGTTCCTCATAAAACAACGGATTTGGTATTTTCCATCGGTTGCTATGTGTCCTGGTCACTTTAATCTTGTTAACTTCACTTCTGCACATATAAGATGAAAGCGTCATAATTCATGTCATTACAGCTGAGGATGTGATACTGAAATTTTGGTCCTATCTTTCTGTCGTTGGGGGTGTGGTGTGTTCTCTCGTGTTGAAATCAGAGACAGAAAGAGCAGACTTGTGAAAGAAAACATCTCTGAAATTACCCTGCATCAACAGCAAAACACAAAGGTAAGAATTCCAATTCATTTGACGTTTGTTTATGCCAAAATCCTGGGTGAAACGAAGCAACTTTCTTAATTTAAACAAGGAACAATAGGTTTCTTTTTGTTTTTATTTGTGACAGTATGACAAGCATTATTTAGAAACACAAAATACTAATATACACAATATAATGTTATTAAGAACCACATATTTTGTTGTTTATTTAGTGTTGTTTCAGTGTTTACGCTATCAGAGAATACCAAAAGAACATCTTTTATGAGGTATTTGAACAGTCTTTTGTCTCGGTTTGTTTAGTTCAGTTAAAGCACTGTTAAAGCACCACAATAGAAACCTGAAGTAGATAAAGTTAAAGAAAATGCATGCATTTCAAACCCCTGAGTGAGCTGCCAAAGGTGCAAATGGGCTGTAAAATACCCAAGAATATGTTAATTAATGAGGAACAGCTATATGGAATAACCAAAAGGGAATTCCTTTACTCGTGTAAATTTGAGTTTACAAAAGTTTATTTTGTATTTTTATTATTGTTTTGATATTTCTTCATAAGTTCTTCAAAGGGTGATATTTGTCTTTTTCTTTTTTTTCTTTTTTTGTCTAATATCTTATAAGGAAAGAATGAATAAAAAAGAGAACAATTAAAAAATAATCTTCATGTCAAGCAGACTGTATAACTGTGTGTGTGTGTGTGTGTGTGTGTATATATATATATATATATATATATATCAATCATTCATTCATTTTCTTTTCGGCTTAGTCCCTTTATTAATCTGGGGTCGCCACAGCGGAATGAACCGCCAACTTATCCAGCATGTGTTTTACGCAGCGGATGCCCTTCCAGCTGCAACCCATCACTGGGAAACACACTCATTTACACACATACACTACGGACAATTTAGCCTACCCAATTCACCTATACCACATGTTTTTGGACTGTGGGGGAAACCGGAGCACCCGGAGGAAACCCACGCGAACACGGGGAGAACATGCAAACTCCACACAGAAACGCTAACTGACCCAGCCGAGCGACCTTCTTGCTGTAAGGCAAACGTGCTACCCACTGCGCCACCGTGACGCCTATATATATATATATTATATTATATATTATTTAGAAAAATACTATTTTAATAATATAAATCAAACAATACAGACTTCATTTTCTTTTTCCGTCTAGAAATAATCAGGTATGGTCTTTTGTCCAGCAGGGGGCAATATCTACCTCTCTAATCCGCTGAAGAACTGTCGGTCATAGTGACAAAATAGTAACAAAAGGACCGGAATAAACCCACGGGACCGTCTGAATACTTCACATTAAGGATAATATCATCTCTCTTCTAAATCTAAGCCATGCAGCCTGAATAATGCCGTTTTATTTATAGAATGCATTAGCCTAATAAAATGTTGCTTGGAGACATGTTTGACTTTAAATGAGTTTTGTGACTGTGTGGTTTGTGCCTCCAAATTCAACTTTTTTATGTTTCATCATTTACTTGTAACAGATCAGTTTTGCCCTGGGGAAAATGGAGAACAAACTGGAACAAGATCAAGAAGCTACGACTGTGCTTTATTCAAATTTAAGTACACCGAACATTTCAACCCCAGGTATTGTATTCAGGTTTTGTTATAGTTTTGCTTAGTAACACTTTACAATAAGGCCTAATTTGTTGCCATTAATTAAAATGAACAATATATTTGAAGCAATATAATTAAAATGAAGCAATATATTTTTTATATTTAATAATATTATTAATACTACATATACATTTAATACTAGTACTATTAGTTTAAAAAAATCTATTTTTATTGCTTATATATGTAAATTTGCAGTGTAGTTTATTAAAAGTATAAATGAACTGGGATTAATAAATGCTAGAAGTATTGTTAGTTCATGTTACAATTTCTTAACTAATTAAATATAACTTTTATACTTAGACACACACTTATATTCACACACACACATGCTCACACACACTATATCATAGGTTTGGGGCAAGTTTAAAAGTAGTATATATAAATTAGGCGTGTATTGGTTCACAGTGTTCATATTGCCCATTGCTAATTTGAATATATTTTATTATTATTATTAAAAATAATTTATATATATATATATATATATATATATATATATATATATATATATAT
>CAIGQV010001633.1:15838749-15876229 GCA_903798115.1 Danio jaintianensis
TATATATATATATATATATATATATATATATATATATATATATATATTTTTTTTTTTTTTTTTATTGAAGAAATTATATTTTAAAATTCTATTTTGTAAACAATTCCTAAAAACACTTGATTTTTCACAAATGACAATAACAATAAAAAAGGACAATTTAAGGTTTTGCATTTCTTCTCCCTTTCTGTACTGAAATTAAACCAAACTGTGACTTTAAAAAATGAAATAGGTACCAAACCATGAATTTTGTATACCGTTACTCCTAATATATGAGTAATAAATGAAATCCAAAAATTCAAAACAGTGAAATTCTTTTTTCTCTTTTTGAATTAATTAATTTTTTTCTATATTAAAAATGTATATTTTATATAAACCATTACATTAATTGTGATTATTTGTTACAGATAAAAGCTTATGCAACACCCTACAGTGCTACATGGTTTTGACCACACAAGAGAAGAAAGCTATTGGCTCAATTTGCTTTCTAGCCGGCCCAGTGACTTTCCTGGCGAACATTTTGGTCCTGCTGACCATTGCAAGCTCCACCGCATTGCGCAGACGTCCATCATACCTGTTCATCAGCAGCCTGGCACTGGCCGACATGTTCGCCAGCTGTTTCTTCACCATCAGTTTTCTAGATTTCCATCTTTTCAGTCAGAGCGACGACGCTGACCTCTATCTCTTCAAGCTTGGTGGCGTCACAATGGCGTTTACGGGCTCTGTGGGAAGCCTTTTGCTGACAGCGCTGGACCGTTATCTTTGCATCTACCAGGCTTCCAATTACAAGCTGCTACTGACACGCACTAGAGCCAAACTGGCCATATTATTATTATGGTGTGTGACAATTATTATCTCATTCCTCCCTCTGATGGGCTGGAGGTGCAAAACCTGGTTGGATCCTCCATGCTCACGTCTCTTCCCGTACGTGGATCGTCACTATTTGGCCTGCTGGACGGGTCTGCAGCTTGTGGTGCTTTTTCTTATCACGGTGGCTTATGCTCTCATCCTGTGGAAAGCAAATCGGCATGAAGCAACTATGGGTGGACCAAAGTTAGGGAGGCAGAGCGTGAAAGGACAGGCTCGAATCCGAATGGACATTCAGCTCGCACACACTTTTAGTTTGATCCTTCTAATCCTGGCGGTCTGTTGGCTGCCTGTCCTGTCCTTTATGCTGGTGGACGTCACAGTGACCCTGACGAACAAACAACAGCGAATGTTCGCTTTCTGTAGCACGTTGTGTCTGGTGAACTCTTGTGTAAACCCTCTTCTGTATGCCCTGCGCTGCCGAGAGCTGAGGGGAGAAGCGCTGGCATTGATAGAATGTTGCAAGGCATGCAGGGAACATGCTTTGGGACACACTCATGGCCAAATAACTGATAGCAGTTCTGGCAAAAAGAGCATAAATCAGGCAGTGAGTGGTAGTAACCCAGATATTGTTTTTGGGAGTGCAGACAGGCAGCAAAACAGCATATGAATAATGTCTAAATGTCATATTTACTTGTCATTTTGTTTATGGATGCACAATATATTGTTTGCCATATTAGCATTGGCCGATATGTTTGATATATCGGTTGTCATATCAGTATTGACTGAAACATTATTAGATTTAATGTTATTGTTATTGGCCAGATATATTAAAACTGATGGATTATTTTTGCAGGTCAATCTACTTAAGATGCACAATATATCGGTTGCCATATCAAATATATTAACCGATACATTATTATAATTAATTCATCTTTATTTCTATAGTGCTTTTTACAATGTAGATTGTGTCAAAGAAGCTTAACGTAGATGAAGAATTCATTCATTTTCTTTTTGGCTTAGTCCCTTTATTAATCAGGGGTCACCACAGCGGAATGAACCGACAATTTATCCAGCGTATGTTTTACGCAGCGGATGCCCTTCCAGCTGCAACCCATCACTGGGAAACACCCATACACATACACTACGGACAATTTAGCTTACCCAATTCACCTATAGACCATTTTGAAGGATATAAACAAAAACAATGGTCCCAACATATTTCCTGTTTTACATTTTTAATATTTACAGCTTCCGAGAATCCAAAAAGAATCACATATTGATAAATAATGTTATGATAGCTGTTTTAACATTAAGTTATGATTGAATTGCCTCTTGTTACAGTTATGAAATAGTTTGATAACAAGCAGGAAATGTTCATGGGCCAACGACATGACCACATTGAAATGGTCTATAGCGCATGTCTTTGGACTTGTGGGGGAAACCAGAGCACCCAGAGGAAACCCACGCCAACACGGGGAGAACATGCAAACTCCACACAAAAATGCCAACTGACCCAGCTGAGGCTCGAACCAACGACCTTCTTTCTGTGAGCCGATAGCGCTACCCACTGCGCCACCCAGAACAAAGAATAAAAACCCATAAAATATTTCAAATTGTGGAATATTCCAGCAAGTCAGGCAGGAAGGACATTTCAGTTTAATTCAGATGTGTGTAATGCAAATGACACTGCTGAAGGGCGAATCACTGAAAAGCAACTCCAGTCCCAACCAGGCAAGCCAGAGGCGGCAGTGGCAAGGAACAAAAACTCCACCAGTTGACGAAAGTGAAGAACAAACCTCGGGAGAAACCAGCCTCAGTCAGGGCGACCAGTTCTCTTCTGGCTAAATGTATATGCACAACATATAGGTGTCATATTGACCAATAAATGATTAATTTGAATGTTTTTGACCCGTTATATTAAAGATGATAAATTATGGATTATTTCTGGCAGTTGATCTACTTAAGATGCACAATATATCGGTTGCCAAATCGCTATTTACCTATAAATTATTATGTTTAATGTCATTGTTACTGGGCTGGCCCAATATATTGAGGCAAATAAGTGATGCATTATCTGTGATGGATGGATGGCAGTTTATCTACTTAAGATGCTGGCCATCACCATTATCTATCATGTCGCAAGAACAAATGCACACTTTAGAAGATTTTTGTGAAAGAAAAAATAAGAGCTTGGCAGTATTTGTCACTGTGCAAAAAATAAGACACCATGAATGTCAACTTGTAAATGATTTTGCGAAAAGACAGATCTAGATATCGCCTTGCCGTTTTTTTTATTTGCAGCATGACCTTATTCTTTACGTATGCGCTGGAGACGCCATTGGAATTTTTTTGACTCGACACTTCCGGTCTCATTCACTTCCATTCATTTTTTAGACGTTAAAACAGCTCGTTATGCTGATTGACGTTGCAAACTATGTCCTTATTGTATTATTCTTCTTTTTATGTATAGTCATGAACACACTTGTTTGTAAAGCAAGTAGTTTGACCGTTTTCTGCCGTTTATTATTTCTAGTAATTTCTCCCACAGGCAACACTGAAGAATATTGAAGAATAAGGTCAATGGGGTTTTGAAATAATATCAGTTATCAATGGTACTGATTGCATTTTTGTTTATGTAGTCAAGCTTAGAAAATTAATGTAGGCATGTATATTGGTTTTTGGCTTCCAAACATAAAGAATTATTGATATTAGCCAAAATGTCCATATTCTAATGGTCCAGGTCCATCCCTAATTTTGTTCATCATTTTCATACAAATAATTTTAGTTTTTTTTTTTATTCAATTTTACAGATCAGAAGCTGAAATAGTCAAAAATGTATCTAGTTTTGATGGTACATGCCTCCACATTGCACATTGTTTTGTGATAAGTGTGTAATATTAAAAATTACAATATGAAACAAACAGAGTAGCTTACTGATAAGAACTTGAGCTTCACCAAGTCTTATGTAGTGTATTTACAAGATTTTAGCTTCAACGTGTCATCAATTTGAAAAAATTTTTTGGAAACAATTAGAAAATCCATCTGAAAACACACGTAAAGGATTTTATTGTTTATTAATATGCAATAAGTCTGCTTAGTATATTGCTATTGTGGTCTGCTTTCGTTGTTTCTCTAAACACCTTTATACTTACTAAACACACTCCGAACAGCTGACTCACCAGCTACAATTCGATCCAAGCATAAAAGAAGCCAATGTATATATAGATTACACTGTGAAACAAAACACCCTTCAGCATTATTGATGACTACAAACAAAAACTTTGCTTCTCTTTTTATGATTTCTAGCACCACAGCACAAATCTCTGGCTTTATTTAGTTCTCAGCTTATGTCTTAAAAATTATCTATAGTATTTGTTATGATACACTAAGACTTGAGTATATTTTTGAATGTTACATGCAAAGAGTCTGCTAAGAATGCAAAATGCTTTTTGTAATCCTGAATTTGCTTATTTTAGAACAGAATATCTTCTGCATCACTTGTATGCATTTGTGAGTTAAGCCAAGCACTTATAAAATACCGTGATAACTAAATAACTGTGACATAGTTAAAGCAACTAATTGAGTAAAATGTAATTAATGTTAATTAATGTTGAATGTTTGTATAGTTAGTATATGTTAATTAATGTTTGTATAGTTTTTCCTTCCATTTATTTATGCACAATGGGATCTTGTGGCTTTGATTGACATTTTAGTATGAAATTATATTATATATACCTTTTCTGTCATTTCCAGGATTTATTTTATGGATTTTATGATACATCAAATAAAATCAAATTTCTGGATATTAGCCCTCACTTTCATGAAATAGCATACAATTTTTATAACTGTATGTAGTATATATAATTACTTTATATAATTAATGCTTCCTTGTGGGTTGAAAGACCAAATACCAACATGCAAATATTTCACAAATATGGGTTTTGGTTAAGTAAACTATTACACTACAAATGTCATATGGATCCACACTCCATAAATCAATAATATGAATGTAAGGTACTAGTCGGGTTGTAGGACTGGGCACATGACGCCAAATCCTCTTTAATTAATATAGCCTAAATAAAAACAAAATATATTGATGTTATATATTATAGACGATGATAATAATCGTAGGCTACATGTAATTTAAATCATAAACAGAACACGCAAATTTACAGTATAAGTATTATTTTCTATATGCAACTAACTTGCTCATAAAAGTCGATGCAAGAGAATGGCTTATACAGGAAAAGCTAAACAATGGCAAGTATAAACTTGACCAACTATAACTATTACTTTCATTATTAATAATCGTTGTGATTTAAAGCAATACAACACTGGAAGGGCATCAGTACAAACCTTAAATCAGAGGTAGAGACGATACCTAATATAGTAGACTTATTTATAAAATAAAAGACTTTTTGAAGTAAGTCTTACAATTATATTCTGTACTTTCTATTACATATATGTTTTTTGTTACGTAGTAACAAATTAAACTATAATTCAATAAAAACAAACATTGTTTGTAATACTCACACCCCTCTTCCCGAATGGTACAGTCCTCGACTGTGTCGTTTTAGCCTTTTTGCTACAAATCTGGCACTTGGTGTTTAAACCGGTGTGCGATCTGAGGGGGAGCCTTCGATTTCGTACGAAGCTCAGTTTAAAAAAAGAAAAACCTATTAAAAAGTCGATTTTGAAGGGGAATTCGACGCGTTTGAATAACGAAACGCTGTTATTTTACTGTCTGATTTGTTTATTGTCTTGTTAAATAAACGATCATGGCTTGTGGCGCGACGTTGAAGCGATCTATGGAGTTTGAGGCCCTTCTCAGCCCGCAGTCTCCCAAGCGGAGGAGGTGCAATCCTCTACCGGGGACTCCGACTACTCCTTCCCCGCAGAGGTGTAGTCTTCGTCCGTCAACAGAGAGCCCAGCACACTCGATGTCGCCTCAGTCTATGGGTGGAGAGCACAGGCTAACTCCAGGTGAGGAAAGGCATGATTCCTGCCATTTGTTTGACATGGAGGAGGGGAATGGGGGTTGTTTAATCTCAGCTAACCAGCTAGTGGGCATTTGTATTTCGTCAGTCCGTTAATTTAATTCCCCCTCAAGCTTTGGGTAACAATTTGAATGCGTTTGGTTGTTTCTTAATCCACGCTGTGGTTGATTGTGGTGGATAGCTGGTTTGGGCTGTTGTTAATTATGCAGTTTGGATGAATAGCTGTTTTGAGCTCAGCTAGCTAGACTGAAAGCGGCCGCTAATACAGACTAGCTGACACAGAGCTTCATTTAACTCCCGTGGCTTAGTGTTCACGCACACACACAGTCATCGACCATTTCTACCGAAAACAAAGCATATGACGATGTCTTTCTACAGACGACTGGATAGATGGTTAACGTCTATCTCTGCGTTTAGCAAGTTAGTTTATCAGCAGGACTGAACCAGTATGTCCAAACAAAGAGGAAAGGTAGATATGTGCGCAAGAATTCAATGGCATCGATTGATTTTGACTTATCAGTGGCATTTAAAGCCCAAGATTCATGGTGTGTGTATATAAATATTAACCCAAAAGAAGCCAGGCAACTGATTGTCAATAAAATACTCCAATTAATTGATGTTTAACCTCGATAATTTGGCTTAAATCGTGTGTTTTCCTTTATGTGGTCAGTTACACTTGTACTGCTTTCATCCGAAATTTATGGAGCCTTGGCGAACCCGCCCAAATCTAGCTGTTTAGCGCTGGTAAAACAGTCACAGCTTTTATCATGTTTAAAAAGATCCAATGTGCCACGTTGTATAGATCAGTCAACTGTGAGTAAAATAAATGACAATAGTTAAGGGCAAACTCTTTCACTCTGACATAATTACTTCTTGGTTATAGGTGCTCAGTTCATTAGTAGGTTTTGGAATATTAAAAGACGATTCACGACTATTCCAGTTCCATTAACAATCGTTCTTGTGCTTTGTTAAAATATTTGACATTTGAAAATAATTTGCTATTTTGTAAAATAATTTATTACCTTGTTGCTCGCACGAAGTCCCTTGGGATTCACATTAAAATTACCAGTTCAGAGCAAGATGGAAATTTGGTGCAACACATATGTTCAGGCTAATTTGAAACATTTACATGCTTGCCATTATTTCAGTTAATTTATTTAACTGCCTCTTCTGGTCTCTTCCACTGTATACTGTAACAAAAACCAACTTGTCACTTTTTCTGTTTACAATCTGGTATTGAGATGTATTTTTTGTTGATCCCATTACTAGTCTAAAGCAGTGTGAGCTTGGCAACTTCTGGAAACCCATTCAACCAAACTGAATGTTTTTAAATAGGCTCAAAAGACAACCTACTCATGGTGTAATTCTAATTCTTAAACATTACAGAACGTGTTGTTGAAGTACGCTACCAGACGGGAAATCACAAGTTTGGTTTGAAGGTGAAAAAATGTAAAAGCACAATCTTCACTTAGCATTCCTCACTCTAATACAAACTCTCTATGTTTAGTGTAGTTTTGCAGCTATCAGAGATTAAAAGATGAAATCTGCATTGTGTATTTTGCATTTCTATTTCATTTCAGGTTCATTTGTGAATTGTACAAGTTTATTTAGCTGCATTAGACTGAAAGATCAAGAAAAGAAGCCAGTGCATGCATAAATTATACAAATTATACCAGGTTTACAGCTGTATTTCTGATTTTCTGTAAGCAACATCTACTCCTAGTGTAAAAATGCATTTTCATTCAGCCCCTCTGTGTATGTCTGTCAGGCTAGTTTGTTTGGTGTATTCCACATTTAGACCATTGAGAGCACTCTGATTGGCAATTTAGCTGTGAATCACAGCATGAGAGCAAAAACAATATAAGGAAACGCAAAGCAGTTGACATTTTGTCGCAAATGATATCAGATTATCAGACATATTTGAACAAGTGAATCCCTCTGTGGTGAGCGAGAAATACTGTACATGAAGGATGGTACATAAATGGTGCTTTGTTTACAGTTTGTATTTGTCCAGCACTAGTTCTGGTTTTCCTTTGTGGAATGATAATAAAGACTACTGCCACCTGTGGGTACAGAAAGATGTGTCTGAGTCAAGTGTAGCTTTTTGGTTGAGAAGCAGCTGACGTGAGAGAACAATACAGGACGTTTTCATTGAAATATTCAAAAAACACTAGAACAGTGTTGTATGTTTTGCTGACTTATGTACTTGCATTATCCCAAATGTTCAAATACAGAGTATTTTCTTTGTTGCCATGCTATTGACACCCACGTGATCATGAGTGGAAGAAGTGCAGGCGATGGTCATAATATTAGCTCTGCTGCTTTCATGCAGAGTTGCGCTAGTCTCTCATCAGGAACTGCTTCAGTGGTCTCATTTTGCTTTGACTGCTTTCAGCCTTACTCTGCTTCATTCTACTACAATTATAAGTTTTAAATAATTTTTTATTTTTATCTTTTTTTGCATTAGTTTATTTATTTATTTATTTTTATTTGACTTGGTGTGTAATGTAAAAATCAGACTTGTCTTTTAAAAATAAGGGCGTGCTCACACTAGGTACAGTTGCCTTGAACGTGATTGTCTGCCTCTCCCCCGACGGCCTGCACTCATACTGCCGTTTGCGTTCCGAACCTGAGCACACTTACGTCATCGATGATGCGACTGTTCAGTTTAACAGGAAGAGAAGCGCTCAGCACAGTGGAGATTTCTTTAGTTATATCGTTTTACTTGTTTGGGATACAGTGACACGCAGTCAAATATTTTGCAGAACAGATCCACAACTTTTGACGCTCATACATTATCATAAAAATCCTCGTACTGCAGGTATTAGGAGGTTTGCTGAAGATGCAGCTGACATGCAGTGAGGGGTTTGCGTCTTTAATAAACTACGACAGTTTACATTTGAAAATTTAAGAATGATTAATAAATTCATATGAAGCAGTCCCTTAAAAGTCACGTCTCATCTTCAGTTTTGGGCTCAGACGCGCTTTTACCATGCCAACTGAACCGCGCTCTGGCACACTTCTTCCAACCGGACCAGGGCCGGCCAACTGAACTGCACCTGAGCCCAATTCAGAGCACTCACGCTTCTCAAATGAACTGGAAAACGCGCCTGGGCACGGTTTGGATAGCATAGTGTGAGTGCACCCTTAGATTTTACAAGCATTGAGGAAACTAAGAGCCGCAGACCTTTTAGTTTTGTCCATCTCTAATTGTCCATAGGCTAGTTATCTCCATACTTTTTTATGGTAAGTGATGACACATTGACCATTTCAAGATGGCACACATATTGATTGTAGCAGTACCTATGTGAGCATATGTTAGTACCCTGTTTCTAAATATGCTAAGCTAACAGGCTAAAGCAGCGCTTGCATGTTAACTGGGGAATCTGTTATTGGTATGATGAGATGGCAAAATGTATGGTAAGTGGTATGCAGTGTAGATTAATAAAAAATAAAAAAGTGTCTCAAAAGAACTGATTAAACTTTTGTAAATGCAGCAATAAATCATTGAAATTGTTAAATGTTACATTTTTAACAAAAGTTAAGATGAAAAACAAAGTGATTTTCAGTATACATTTTTAGCTGCAAGTGGAATTACTTGTTCAAGGGGTATATTCATAATGCATGACACCAGCTAGACTAACATAATAAAAAAATCATTGGTCTAGCATATTTTAGGTTGTTCTCTGTTCTCAAGCCTGCCCATCAAAGTGCCTGATTGAAGTGACAAAGAATGTGACAGCCCTTAAAACCCACTTTAGTGTTTGGTAGTATTGGCTTTGTAAAACCAAATGCCCCTATTGTTTTCATAATCAAATCTCATTAACATCCTCGTTTAGTTTTATGTCTCCAGTCAGGCACATTTGAATACCATTAGTTTATGCTTTCCATCAGCAGCTCATAGCTCTGCATTGTGAGCCAGCATTTGATATATTGATATCTTGAATTGCTCCTTTTTGTGACCCTAAAATGCATAAAACATTCAAACAAGTTTTTGCTTCACAACAATCAACATGATTGTCTACAATGCCTGCACCCCAAACAAAAGAGAATCAAGCTTATTGTAGACGCACACCCTGGGCTTGATCCCCTAGCTTGAGGGTACTTCCTTCTCAAAGCCTCTGAGTGAATAAGATGCCTCAGCTCTACACCCACCCCCCCAGTCCAGTTCATCCCACACCTCCATTGTAGTCATATTATCCGTTCTGTGCTTTTGGGTCTTGAATCGCTTCCCATCCTCTCTCAGGAAGTCACTGTGATTGATTGCTTGGTTTGACCATATAAGGTTACAGTTGCTAAGTAACCTGTTGGACCTAGTCTCAGCATTTGGCAGTATTTGATATAGGCAGAGGGGCTCACCTGTCATTCAAAGGGCCTGCTGTCTTTTGACTAAGTTTGTGCATCTTTCTGTTGCTATATCTGAACACCATTATTACATGAAAGGAGTCTGTTCCAACAAGAATATGCTCTGCAATATAATGACGTATAACAATGCTTTGTTTACGGTAATGCTTTGTCATTATTTGGATTGCAGCAAACTTACACACTTGAAACTACAATGTTTACATTTTTGCATTTGTATTCAGGTCCAGTAATCATTAGTTATTAAAAAGTGTTTTATATTTCATTAATATTTATTTTATATTTCTACATTCTTATTCAAACATTTGTCCGGAAGATCTGAATAAACTGAGAAAAATAATCAATGCAAGTATGCTTAATGTAAAAAGATAGGGTCCTTTCTTTGTCTTCAATGTGTATTAAATATTAACTGAATTTACAGAAAAGGTACTATATTGTGATGTGTATCATTATCAGGATATGAGATTGAGATATGAGATATGAGACTGTATTCTGGTTTGTGGTATGATATTTGTCATATTGCTCCACCCTAGGTGGAGCTAGTGAGTCAAGTCCGCGAGAACACACAATCCATTAATGCAAAAATTAAAATTCTGTCATGATTTGCTCACCTTTGACTTGTTCTATACCAGATTGAGAGTTTTTGTTCACAAAAATGTACTGAGGAATGTTGGAAACCTGTAACCAATCTCTTCCATAGTAACAGGTTTCTTTTGTGTTCGACATTTTTAAAAAAAACTCTAACAACTAATTGGTTTGGAGTCAAGTGTGAGTTAATGGCAATGAAAATTTTGGGGTGAACTATCCCTTTAACTCTGTATAACTTTTTTTTATTTTTTATTTTTAACCAAGTTATCCCTGGATAACCTTTTCAGTTATGGGTTCCACCTCTCATGAAGTTACGAAGACCTTTTCAAAACTTTTATGAAACTCGAAGGAAAACTTTTGGCAAAGTATCATCATATTTCCAAATCCTTTCTTGAAACTTGGGCTATGTTTAACATGAGAATCCAACTCTATAACAGTGTAAATGACTGAATGCATGAAATGGCATTAGACTCAACAAAGTAATATGAACTAAGCAATTTGAAATATCTTTTTCTCCCAACATCACGCATTTCCTGTCCATACAAGTTTGAAATAACATTTGCGAGTCTTTGCTATACATGTTTTATAAAGCGATTGCTTAAGCCCCCATGACACCTCTTTATGGACCACACAAAGCCTTCAAAATAAATAAGCCAACAAATAAAAGCCAATCAGATGAGAGCTGCACTGTAAACAGGAAGTGTCTTCTGCTGTGAGGTCCTGTGCAATAGGTTGTGCCTGTTTTGCTGGAATGTGTAAGCAGAGTATCAGCCCTCCCGAAAAACCACATGCATACCTTTTTAAAAAGAATTATTTTACTTATTCTTTTGTCCAGTTCAAGGCTTATTCTAAAAGAAGGGGGAACTCTGAGCACCCACCCAAGATAAGTGATGCAGGAGCCCTCAGATATCTGTCCACCCTTGAAGCTTTACATGACCTACATTCAGGAAGTTGAGACTTGCTACGTTTTGTGATGAATTAAGTCTATATACTTTTTTTTTTTTTTTTTTTTTTTTTCCATATTTAAATTGTCTTGGTTTAAACTTGAAGACTTGGATGGAGGATCCAACCCATACTTTCATTTCTAGAAAGAAATTTAAGATGTACCTGGTTCCACATGCCAGCCTGACCCACCACAAAACCAAATGAAAATGACGTTGTTCATGTACCATTGTGGCTGATTGTAAAACTGAAATGAAACTTACTTCATCCTATTCGTGACAGGACCCAAGCTGAAAGCAGGATATCCTCTCTATGCTGTATGTGCTTGAAGTAATGCCAGTGATTACTGTTGCTTCTTTTGCTTCCTTTTTTAAGATGGTTAGCCATAGAGTAGTTTATTCCTGGAAAAGATGGTATCCCAAAGAATACTTGGGGGAAATCACTCTTAATGTGACAGGGCTTGTTGCTATTTATTTATTTGGGAAGTACTGATTATTTTGCCAAAAAATGTAGCCATTGTTGCAAATGTGGTGTTACATTTATAAATGAAATTAAACATTTGAATCCCAAACTGCCAAACACTAGAAGGTTCTTCTTAAATTAAACACTTATTTAAACTTGATTGAAAATGCTGGGTTCCACACAATTTCTTCATGTTGTCCTAACACAAATCAATTAAGTAAACCTAATTGTTTTTACACATTGAAGTTAATTTAACATAAAACAATTAAGTTGACCCCTCAAAAAACAAGAATTTTGGATTCAGCTCATTTAAAAAAAAGCAGCAAATCATTTGTTAGTGCATTTTGAAATGTCTTTTTATACTTCCAGCTGTACATTCAGTCAGATGAGGAATATAAAGTATGGTGTAATGCATATCACAATATAAATGTTAAATTATTAATCTATTAAATTTATAATATTAATCCACATTAATCATCTCAGTAATCTCTGGTCATTAAATTGTAAATGTCTCTGAAACTTTCGAAACATTCTGTAAGTCTATAGAATGTGTAACAATGCCATGTTTTATTCAGTTAAGTGAAATTACTTTTTCCCCTAACTCTCGATTTGTTTTCCTTTTGACCCCACAGAGCAGATCTTCCAGAACATTCGTCAGGAGTACAGTCGCTATCAGAGGCGACGACAGTTGGAAGGGGCCTTCAACCAGACTGAGCCCTGCAGCTCCACTGATATCCAGAGCTCCAGTCCCGCCCTCACCTCCCCCAGTTCTCCCACAGGTCAGTCCACTCCGGCCTTTAAAAACAGTGCCTCAGCTGGCCAGATATGACAACATCTAAATCCAGTAACCAAAAATTAAGAGCACAAACAGAAAATGTAGAGACATTCCCCGGTTTTATTACGAACAGGTATTTTAATGTAAATTGACTAAATTAAAATGACACCTTGCAATTTCTGTACATTTACATTGGTATTTCAGGGCTTCAGATTAGCATTTAAGGACAATGGCACCAATGTCACCAAGTTCTATGGAAAGTGATGGCAGCACCTGATTTGTTATAACTGCACCTGGTCTCTTGGAAATGCACATTTGACAGTAGCTTGACTTGAGGGTAGCAGGAGCTTGAGTTGGGATGTAAATTTAAATTTTCTACAACAAAAAGTAACCGCCTCATCTTTTAGTTGCTCTTCAGTGGACTAGCCTTCAGCAGTGACATTTGCATTACAAGGATCAGAACAAAACTGAACTTCAACAGTGACGTTTATACTAAATTGAACTGAAGCTTTTTCAATTTACTAGAACTTCACAATCATTCTACACCACTTTACTGCCTGCCTGAATTGCTGATATGCTCCACTGTTAGAAATATTATGGCTTTTATTCTTTTCTACATTAATGTTAAGCTGCTTTGACAATGTACATATATAGTTATATATTACCATATTACTACTATTTTTCTTTTATTTTTCACTACTTTGAAACCCAGTATTAGTTCAGAAAAGCTGGCAAAAATATTGAGGCATTACTATCCACAATCGCTCTTTGACTGGATCTTATAGATTATTGTGTATTGTTCCCTGATTCATTTCTTTCTGAAACACAGTAAAAGCGCCAGTCTGGCCAAGGAACTTTCCATTTTAAAACTTTATTTTAAAATGAAAAGGCAGTAGTGTAGATGCAATCTTGGAAGGCTGTAATTTTTTGTTTATTTATTTTTTTGAGTCTGTTTCATTGTCAGTGGAGCAAGGTGATTAGTCTGCTATAAGCTTTCAGACACAGCCCTAGAATGTTTTACACAGATCAGTTCCAACCTGGCTCCAACACATTATAATAATTTAGGCCCTTTGTAATTTGTTGTTCCTGATTATCTTAATTACCTGTAAGAAGTCAGTTTCATTTGGCTTGGAGCTGCATTTTGCAAGAAAGTAGATCAAGATTGGACTGGTCAGCTTCAACTTCAACCTACATTGCTATATTGTTTCAAGGTTTTCATCTGTTAAGTTGAATAATGTTCATCTGGCATGTTCATTAAAGGGATAGTTCACCAAAAGTGAAAATTCTGTCATTTACTCATTCTCCAAACCTGCTTGAGTTATTTCATTTGTTGATTACAAAGGAAAATATACTGAAGAATGATGGTAAAAAGCAGCCACTGACTACCATAGTATGTGTTTTTTTTTTCTCTCTCTCTATGGGTGTCAGTGGCTGTTTTTTTCCACACATTCTTCAGAATATTTTTGTTTTGTCTTCAACAGAAGAAGTTCAGAAAAGTTTATAACCGATTCTGTGAGTAAATGGTAAGGGACTTTTTTTGCTTTAACTATCCATTTAAATCAGCCAAGAAACTGAAATATATAAAAGCAATGAGACAAAACCACTCTAAGTATGCTGTTTAGTACTTCTTGGAACTCTAAGCACTTGAAAATCTAGCCCTATTTGTCAAGTTAACTGATTCTTTACTGTTGATTTATTTATTTATTTTTATTCAAATTGTGTAAATGTCAAATTAAATATCGTGCCTCATTTCCATTCACATTTCTTGTTCAAGTGGTTTGGGTCAGTACAAATGTAAGAAATGAATACTTATATTCAGTTAAGAGATTTTCAGTTGACCAAATTTCACCGCAGACATTTATAATGTTACAATTTTCAAATGTGACAAATGAATGCTATTTTATCTAAAATAGTTATTAATCTAATATTCTTGTCACGTTGGAGCAAATATGAAGCGCCTCAACATTTATAGTAACAAGAAATGTTTCATAAGCAGCAGATCAGCATAATAAAATTAGTTGTAATCATAACTGCAGCATAATAGAGCAAGCGAAGCGGTTTGTGAATTTAATGTGTCAGACTTTCAGTCTCTTCCAGTTATTTCTAACTGTACAAAACCACTTGTTTTGTCGCTTTATTACAAACTGGCGAACTCACTTAAGGAGATATTCAGCAAAGTGTCACAAGATTTTTTACGTTAATAAACTATAAAAAAAAAAATCCTGATCTAATTTATGTATTCATTTTTATTTTTTTTTTATTTTTTTTTTATTGTATATTTATTAACGAAATGTTTTTGCCATGAAAATAGCCTTTGTTGCTGACATGGCATTAAATAAATATATTATCATCAAACTGGAATCAATAAATTAATTAGCTGTAAATTATTTATATTTACACAGTTTTACGGTTTCATTACCAGTTGATATTGAATATAAAAAAATAGCTTATTTCTGTATTTTAAAGTGTTTTGTACATTTTTATAGCTGTTTATATAGATATAAAGTAGATATTTTGTAGGTGTTGGTATATAAAATGAACATAAGGTAACAGTTGAATGGATATTCATAGTATTTGATGTTTTGTTTTTGTAGGTGCCTCATCATTGAAGAAGGATCAGCCACTGTTCACACTGAGGCAGGTTGGCTATTTGTGCGAGCGCCTTATCAAAGATCACGAGGAGAAGATCCGTGAAGAGTACGAACAGATACTGAACACAAAGCTTGCAGGTAAAACATGTTGCAGATCCAAGACTGTAATGTACTGTACTGTAAAGGGTTAGCTCATCCAAAAATGAAATTCTGTTATTGATTACTTACTCTTATGCCATTACAATCTCCTGAGACCTTAGTTCATCTTCATAACGCAAGATATTTTAGATGAAATCCGAGCTCACTTATGCCTCATTCACACTAGCAGCGACTTTGTAGCTCTGGGTGGGGATTGAAACCGTTGTAGGCGTTCCCACCTTGAGGTTGCTTTGGTAACATTTATGGTGATATTCACAGAGAGCGAATGAGTTTACGTGCCGCTGAAAGTAAAGATAGTTCAGAGAAAACACTAAATATAAATGGAATCAGTACATAAAACGCCTAATTACAAAGATGATGAAAAAAGTGTGTTCTCTGTCATTGCAGCTGTTTATCTGCTGCAAACGCAGGTCTGTGTAGGTCTACAGCAATACAATCGGCCTCTGCGGGAGCTGAGAGAGGATCACGTGAGCTCCACTGGTGCTCCTATAGGCTGTTGCTCAAAGTCGCTCTTCATTTGCATGAAGTTGAAGGATTCTCAACTTTGTTGCGTTGCTCGATGCGTCCACCTTGTCGCCAACGGTCGCTGTCGCTCGCGTAGACGGAGGTTCCCAGAAGTTGCTCACTCTCCGTTGAAATGAACGTTCGCTTGCCGCTTTGCCGATGTTCAAAGTCCAGGAAAGAAACCAAAAAACACTTTTGTGTGCCAGAAAAAAACTACTTTGTTCACCTAGGTCTTCTTTGCTATGTTATGTCTAGGTGCGTGTTTACTATGGGCAATAGGATGATTTTATCATTAGTCATATTATAATAAACGCATACACTGACCTGACGTGTAAGACCTAAATGAACAAAGTTGTTTTTACAGTTTATTTTTTATTATTACTATTATTTTTGGCACACAAAAGTGTTTCTGGAGTTTTGTATGTTTACAGTTGAACCACTGAAGCCACATGGAATGTTTTTACAATGTTTTTGGTTCCTTTTTTGAATGTCTCGTGACAATTGCTGTCTATGAAGGGTCAGAGAGCTCTCAAGATTTACTCAAAAAATCTTAATTTGAGTTCTGAAGGCCTCGAGCTTGTAACTATGTGAGGGAGAGTAATTAATAACAGAATTAAAAAAAATTTCTGTATATTTATTCTTGATGCTACATTTTTAGTTTATCAGGTCTGTCTTATGCCAGTGTAACTTACTCTAATGGCAATTTTTTTTTCTCTTTCTCTCTTAAGAACAATACGAGTCCTTCGTGAAATTCACACAGGATCAGATTATGCGAAGATATGGTGCCAGGCCTGCAAGCTGTAAGTGTATTAGCTTCCTCTTGTTGTTGTTGTTTTTTCCCTCCACTTTGTGTCGTCGTTGTCTAAATGCTGATTGTGGTCTCTGTTTATTTGCAGATGTGTCTTGAAGAACATTATAGATGGTTCTAGCCATCCCTCAGCAGCTGGTTGCTATAGAACCAGCTTCCTTTGTTTCACTTGAAATTTCCTCCATTCTTTTGATTCTCTCTTTTTTTTTCTTTTTTTTTTCTCCTTTAAAATGCTTGGGTGCCATGGTCTATCCACATTTAACTCCTTTTTATTGCTGAACTGTTACAGATGGCCCAACACCAAACATGCATATCTAGATGCATTCTAAGAAGGTTTAATCTCTTTAAGAATTTCTGGGAAAAGATGTCAACTATCGCTGTAAAAAGCTTGGCTGATGCGATCATCTCTGTATAATTTAATGTGACTGATCTGCAGCAGATATACCTGACTCTCCGTCTATCCTTCAGTCTGTTTTTTAACTCTTCACCTCCCTTTTTTTTCTTTTTTGACAAATAAAATATCTGTGATAAGTCAGCAATTGTAGTGATTCTGTTCTTTTTATATGTGAACTTATGAATGCACAAATGGAAACAATTAAGGTAGTGTTTGGTCTTTTTCATTGATTTTAATGATGCTGCACTGACATTGTTAAACCTTACAGAATCCTGGAACTCCAATAAAATTGTTGATTGGATTTGTCTGTTATATTATAAGTGTGGTAGCGTATGACAATTTATGTCTGCTTAAGGATTATTTTCTTTTCGAAGTAGTTCAAAAATGAAATGAAAATTAAAGGTGGTTAAAGTACACATGAAATCAAAACTAACCATATGATTTTGTTAGCTCACGTTGCTAGTTTTGCGGTGAAATTCATCTGTGCATGTTATTAAGAAAAAAATAGTTTGCTCTTGTAATTTAAAATTGAAATCTGAAAATGCACTTCCTGTTTGTTTTCAGTTAAATTTTCAGATTATGTCTGTCTGAGGTATTGGGTGTGGCTAACATACTTGGCCACGCCCCTCCAACTGTCAGTTTTGACTGTGCTTTGACAACAAACAGAAAAGGTGTCTGTTAGGTTGTAATAACTCTCCCGAACCCCCTTTCCCTATCTTTGAGTGAATTGCCTACTTTACTTCATCCAATCAGCTTGCAGTAAAAAAAAAAAGCCACACCCACTGTTTTTTCATTTTATATTTCATTTCTCTAGGAACTGTCGCAATATGAAGAAGAAAAAAAATAAAGCCGCTTCCGGTTTATGCAGACTTTAAAGTTTTAATGTGTAAAATACAGGTTTCTATTTAACAGTAGTTTGAATCCTTAGCAGTTTTTCTTTTCTTTTTTTTTTCTTTTTTAAATCTTATTCATGTATTGTTTCCATGACAAAATAAAATGAAGAACACCCTATCCAAAACATTACCTTGGTTTTGTGCCAAACTGTGACAATTTGAATAACTTTTTTTTTTTTTTTTAATGCATACACTGTTAAAAATCTAGCAGTGAAAATTAGCAGTTCTCTGTATTTTGTGATTCATGTTTTTATTATCTTTCATTTATTATGCATTTGAATTGTATTATGGGACCTGGATCTTTCCTCCAACAACGTTTAACCTTGAATAGTTTGAAAACGTGACTTTCATTGACATTTTGAATAGTTTAAAGTAACATATAGTCTGGGTTGGTGTTGTATATTAAACTGCCAGTACATTTTTTTTGCTGTTCATTTACAGACTTATTTCTCCATGTAGTATTTCTTATAAATTATATAATTTTAAACCACTAAAATGTCAAAAGTCACTTTGTTAAACTGTAGAGTTGAATTTTCAACATCAAACGTCGATAGCAGAAATCAAGGTCCCATAATGCAATTCACAGCTGTAAATAAACTGAAAACACTAGTGAATCACAAAATATGGAAACTGTTAATTAACAGATATTGTTTACAGTGTAGAGTTTTGGAAAAATGTCAAAGAAAAACTGTATAATGTCGTTAAAACTATTATAATGAAGTGAGCAGCATATGGTGTTTTATAATTACTATATCACCTTCATTTTCTCTACTAGCATTTGACTTGGCTCTGACAGAAAGTTTATCGTTGTTAATTGTGATCTAATTAGAATTGAGTGAGTAATATTTTTTTTTTATTATGATGTGCACCATTTTGGTTAAAATGCAAACTGATGAAACAAAAATATTTCAGATTTGCTTTTAATGGCTGGATAAACATCCAGAAGCAGATCAACTGAAGATGTGGTGCTGTTATCCTCAAACAGCTGTTAGATGTGTGTGACAGGAAGCTTGAGGAGAAGAGTGGCTAAGATGGGGATCTCTGGGACTGAGGCTATTAAAGAAAGCTCTGAAGCAGCCGCAACAACAGGAGCTTTACAAGTGCTTGTAGCGGGAATTGCTGGGGGAACCAAGGTTGGGAGTACTGGTATGAGAGCAGTGGAGACAGAGCTCTGCAGCGATAAAAAGAGCTTCAATAATATGGAGAGAGCAATAACTCAGGGGTGAGGAACATTGATCCTGGAGGGCTGGTGTGCCTTCAGTGCTTAGCCCATATTCTAGTCAAACACACCCGTGCATGCAGAAAATGATAGTAATTATTTTTTAATTCAATTCATGTTTATTTATATAGAACTTTTACAATGTAGATTGTGTCAAAGCAGTTTAACATAGTTCTATTAAAGTCCAGTTTTCAGAGTTTAAGTTCAGTTTAGTTCAGTTCAGTGTGGTTTAAATTTCACTGCTGAGAGTTCAAACACAGGAGCAAATCCATCGATGCGCAGCTCCACAAGTACCAATTTGAGCAAGACAGTGGCGAGGAAAAAAACTTCACCAATCGACGAAGTGGAGGTAAAAAAACCTCGAGAGAAACCAGGCTCTGTTGGGCACGACCATTTTTCTTCTGGCCAAACTTCCTGTGTGGAGCTGCAGTCTAGGGCGCCAGAGGCTGGGGAAGCTGGACGTCCATCCTGGAGAACTGCAGGTGTGGGTAGGTTACCGGCGGGTGAACAGGCTGGCCCACAGGATCAATGCGGGAACTCGTTTGTCACTGTGGTCTTTCAGGAATCAGTCTCAGGCCTGGTCCAGGATTATGGATACCTTAGCATAATTTCTTCACAGGTCTTGGATCGTATCAATGGCGCTGCATATCCCCAGGTGGAAATAGAGAATAAAGAAAATAATTAGAGTAGCTGCTGTTCATAGTGTATTTAAACGAGATGCAAGAATGAAATGTTATAAATGAAAATAATAGTTATATAAACAAACATGTAAAGCATTAAGAGTTTCTAACAAAATGTCTGGTGCATTAAGAGAGGAGGAGTGTGTCCTACAGGTGGTTGTCAAGCCAGCTCACCTGCGTGGAGCACATTCATGCATCATACCGTTATGCTATGCATTGAGTGTATGCTTTACTAAAAAGACAGGTATTTAATATAGTTTTGAACTGAGAGAGTGTGTCTGAGCCTCAGACATTATCAGGAAGGCTATTCCAGAGTTTAGGAGCCATAAATGAGAAGGCTTGACCTCCTTTACTCCACTTTGCTATTCTAGGTTCTACCAGAAGCCCTGAGTTTTGAGATCTTAAAGAGCGGGTTGGATTGTAGCGAGACAGAAGGTTGGTTAGATAAACAGGAGCTAGATTATTTAAAGCTTTATTAGGTCAGAAGCAATATTTTATAATCAATACAGAACTTAACAGGTGGCCAGTGTAAGGAGGATAAAATTGGGTTGATATGATCAAATTTTCTAGACCTGGTAAGAACTCTGGCAGCTGCATTTTGTACTAGCTGAAGTTTATTAATAGCGGATGCTGGGCAACCAGCGAACAGAGCATTACAGTAATCCAGCCTAGAAGTCATAAAAGCATGAACTAGCTTTTCTGCATCTGAGATGGATAGCATATTTCGTAACTTAGCGATATTTCTCAAATGAAAGAAGGCGTTTTTGTGACATGGGAGATATGATTTTCAAAAGTTAAATTGCTGTCTGATGTATCCCTCTAATTGCAGGTCGAGTTGTGAGATCTGCTGTGTACAGGATTTAGGCCCAATAAGTAATAATTCAGTTTTGTCTGAATTTAAAAAAAAAGAAAATTGTTGGTCATCCAGTCTTTAACATCTTTAATACACTCAAGTCAATGAAATAGAGGTCTGATAAAATGAAACATTATTGAATGTGTTCATGTAGTTTACCATAGCTTTTTTTTGCCTGCCCATGTGTTCCTCCTTGTGTCTCTCTCTTTGTTGTCAGGAGATGTTCTCTGCATGACTCTCTGCCTAACCCTAAACAAAATATTTTTGGATATTTTTATATCAAAGAATGCGGAAAACGGATCATGCTTTTCGCAAATCATTAAGCACTGCAACTATTTTAAACGCTTATAATATAAAATCTTCATCACCACCATATTCATTTCTGAAGGATATTGTGACACTGAAGTAGCCTAATGTTTTATAATAATAATAATAATAATAATAATAATAATAATAAAATAATAATAAAATAAATAAAAATAGAACAAAATAAATAAAACATGAATTATGAAAATTAAAAATGGCAAGAAAATCTAAAAAAAATTAGCTCTTTCTGAAAAAACTAAACAAAAAAAACTTACAGACTTAAGGGATAGTTTTCAGCGTTCTTCAAAAATATCTTCTAATCATTAGAATCTAATGTGTCCGACAGAAGAAAGAAACTCTGGATGGAACAACGTGAGGGTGAGTATATGGTGAGTATTTTTTGTGAACTATCCCTTAACACAAATGTTGATGGCAATGGCGGCCTCTCGTGGTCGTAAAGAATGTCACATTCTCTTTGAATGAATTAAAGTTACCCTTTTAGTTGTTTCCATATAATGTCATTTGTACAGCAGGTTATCTGTTCATTGATAGACGTGGTTGAAATATTTTCGTGGCGTGAAATATAGTATTAAAATCAAAACAAAACATTTAATTACATCACGTGACTTAAGGTGTGTCGGTTTGAGGAAGCGCAGGTAGAGTCTGCAGAACTTTGGCGGTTCCGACTGAGGCTTTTTTTGTTCCAGAAAAGTAAACAAAAACCGATCCTGCAGACCCTTCAGTTGGAAGCTTGAGGAAGGAAGACTGAAACCGGAAAAGCTGGATGAAGCTCGTAATTATCGTCCTGGGAGAGCGTATTTCAGTTCGTGGTGGTCGCACGAGTGTCTTTTGTTAACATTGTTCATATAAGTTCCAAAACTGACTTCATTTCGTCTCTATTTACTTAAATAACCAAAAACATTAATGAGCCCTGATTGGTGCGCGCTCTCAGAGAAGATTCCTGTACTCGCGTGAAGTCGATCCTGGGTAAGTTAAGTTGTGTTGTTCGCAAATTACTACTACACATATTGTACGTAGTTTCGGTAAATATCGCTTTATTTATTACTACATTTAACTTTCTAAGCATTCATAGAAAACGTCGAATATACACTACATCAATATAAAAACCTTGTTATAAAAATTACACTTAATTCAGAAATGACGTTTTTGTACATAAAGTAGTTTTTAACATGAAAAGCACACAGCCCTTTTGTAACCTCGTAAATTATTGCATACAGAATGAATTTGTTTGTGCAGGAAGGGCCAACAACACCGGAAGAGTTGAAATACACACAGTAGACTAATTCGTTTTCTTTAGGTTCGTTTTTGCTGCAGTTGCTCATACTGTTACGTTTTGTCAATAAAAAGCCATGTCGTTTCTAGTTTTTCGTTTTTGTCATTTAATTCAGACCGACCGTTTTGATTTGCATTTTTAAGATAGAGAAATGGGCGATAATGAGACCGAAGAGCAAGACACTTTTCCCGTGCAGGACGAAGAAGCTGATAATCGAGACAATCCGGGCAGAAGAGGTCGGAGGGTCGAGAAGTTTCATAAGAATGTTTCTAGATGGATGCTTCCCGAGGAATTGCATGAGACTTATCTGGAGCGGGCGAACTGCTGTCCGCCGCCGATCTTCATCATCCTCATCAGTTTAGCAGAGGTAAAAACAAAGGTGTGGAGCAAAACATCAAGCTTTGCACCGCATAATTTTTATATTCTTGGTTGCATGATAATTCAAACTGTTTCTACAGTCAAGCCACAACGCTTAAACTAGTTAAAGTCGGCCGTTTGGCTGGTTTAAGATGATTAACCTGATCTCTCTAAAAACAATCTGGCAAACAAATTAGACTTGTTTTACGTACACATATACATTTCTTTCTGTCTATCTGTCTGTCTGTAAATCTGGTATTAAAATTATAGTTTTCAGAAAAGACTCAGAAATTATAAATATCTGGCAAACAACATTTGCATTAAACTTGAAATTTAAAAGTAATAAGATTGAAATTATGTTATTTTGAATGATATATTTTGTTGAATATTTATCTAAAAGATTTATTTCAGGAATGGAAAATTAATGCTAAGCATAAAAATAACACACACGCATACACATATTACATATACAGGGTTCATACGGTCATGGAAAACCTGGAAAAGTCATGGAATTTTGACATGGCATTTTCCAGCCCTGGAAAAGTTTTGGAAAAACAGAAAAACCCACAAAGTTTTGGAAAAGTCATGGAAATTAGTTGGAAAAATTAGTTGGAAAAATCTGACATTACGATATTTTGTATTTCTAAATAGATAAAAGTGAATTATAGTTTTCAGGTTTTCACTATTCAGGTACAGATATTAAATAATCAACACTGCATAGTCTTCATTGTATATTATTTAATCTTTATTAAAGTTACAAAAACTTTCTTGTGGCCGGATGTTTTAAAATTTGAAATATTGAAATGTTCACACAGTCACAGGCCTTAAAGGGACAGTTTACCCCAAGATTAAAATGTACTCACTGTTTACTCACACTTCACTTGTTTCAATACTACACGAGTTATTAAATTGTACTCTTTTTGTGTTCATTAAAAAAAAAGAAAGAAAACTCATAAATGTTATTAAACTATAATCCCAACATTGCATATCCTGTGATGTGACTATTGTGGATGCACACATTACGATATCAATGCTGAAACGATATATTGTGCAGCCCTAACTTGAGAATAGGTTAGTTGTCTTTACTTCTTTTCTGTCCTTGGCCAAAAACTTGCTCTCACATTGTTAGTGCTGTGTAAGCATTATCAAAATCAATTTTACATAGATATAAAAACTAATTTAAACAAAATAGATTGTTGCGTGTTCTATGATATGCTGTAATAAATGTGAACGTCATTGTTTTTCTTATGATTTACCATGTATATGTAGACATTACATGAAACATTACGTCATGAAAATGTACTTGAAAGTTCTGGAAAAGTCTTGGAAAAGTCATGGCATTTTAGTAGTAAAAATGTATATATATATTATTAAAATTGATCTATTTATCTAAATAATTTTTATTCATTTGAAAATATTTATAGCAACCAGTACATTTCCATTCCTTTGCTTTTGCTTTGGATGTCTTGCTGTGAAAGAACTGAGTTTCTTTTCAGCTTGCTTTCCAGCCTTCCACTTTTCCATTCCCGAATGGCAAGTCTTAACCACAGTGTTTGAAAAGCCAGATTCATCCATGTTTCCAGTGACATTTCTCAGAATAGACCTCTAGACACTAACAAACCAGTATTTTCAATATAAATTAAATCTTTGAAAACTCCTAGTAATTTCATGTTTTTTTTAATTATTTTTCATGGAAGTTTGCTGACATGTTCTAATAATTATTTATACTGTTAAGCTAAAATGGCTTTCTATGGCATTCCTGCAAAAAACCCTTTGGGCAGCTTTATTTTTAAGAGTGTAGGAAGAGTTGAAGAGTAAAGACCAATCAGAGACAGTGGGTGTGAATTGGATTGAAAAAAAACAAAAAACAGAAGTGCATAAGTGGAAAATCCACAATCCTCCACCAGGATCTTATTACTTTTGATTTGTATGTGTTGAGGAAGGGATTATTGTCATTTGTCAACTTTCAGTCTGAGTGGGCCAGTGTCACCCAGAGCCTTTTATAGACTCTCCTTTGGCCATTCACCTAGTTTTTTTGTCTCACTCTCTTTTTGACCTTTGACAGCTGGCCGTGTTTATCTACTACGCTGTATGGAAGCCTCAAAAGCAGTGGATAACTCTAGGAACGGGGATCTGGGATAGTCCTCTTACCTATAGGCCAGAACTACGCAAGGAGGCTTGGCGCTTTGTTTCCTACATGTTTGTACATGCCGGGTATGAGAATCTTGCTCCTTTTTTATTTGAACACGACACCTTTTTTGACAGTTGTGCTTCCACATGAAAATGCTTAATGAAAATGGATCTATTTAGACCTTTGCCAGTCCTGAGTGACATTAAATGGATAGTTCAACCAAAAATGAAAATTCGGCCACTCGTTTCAAACCTGTTTGAGTTTCTTTCTTCTGATGAACACAAAGAGAATGTATTGTGAAGAATGTTGGGAAAAAAGCAGCCATTGACTTCCATAGAAGTTTTTGTTTATACTTTGGATGCCAATGGCTGTTTTTTTTCCCAGCATTCTTCAAACCATCTTGTTTTGTGTTCAACAGAAGAAAGAAATTCATCAAACTTTCGAACCAACTGAGTGTGAGTGAATGATGAGGACATTTTCATGTTTAGGTGAACTATTCCTTTGCAGTTCATTTTAGTGACATTATTACACTGCTGATTTACTGTAGAATGACAAATCACATTTATTGATTTTTGGATCACGCCAAGCTGCTCTTACCATGAAACATTTTTTGTTGGAATGTGGAAGTTTGAATACCATTAGGTCAAATTTTTATAAGGAGAGTACTTTGATGGATATTTTTAAAAAGGTACCACCAGGAAGAATCTTAAGTTATTTATCAAAAATTGAACTGAAAAATCATATTTAACTTTGAATGTATTTTTGTGTTAATAGTATTTATTTATTTCTATTTATATAGTTGACTAAGTAACCTTTTATTGTAATATGAGTTTGTTGTTATCATGTAATACTTTTTATGTATATTCATTTTGCCATGAAATAGCTATAAGTTGCTGATGTGGCATTAAATAAATATAAATAAATAAGATTTTTGGATCACACATTATATTCATTCGACTGTTTTGTTTTGTTTAGGGTGGAGCATATCATGGGAAACCTATTAATGCAGCTTCTTCTGGGTATTCCTCTGGAACTGGTCCATAAAGGCTTTGAAGTGGGCATGGTGTATATGTCTGGGGTCCTCGCAGGTGGGTTTATATATTTCAAAAGTTTTTATTAAGGTAGAGTACAAGCAGTGTTCACTGCTGAAGATGTGGTACCTCACATTGCAGTGCACTCAATGTCTCTGACTTTATTATTATTTTATTAGACTACAAACATTTACTGCAAGTTATGTGACTACATAAAATATACTGCAGTTGCTTATTTGTTCTAAAATACGTATATGTACTGTATATTGTCTATATCTGTCAACCCTCCCGTTTTTCCCAGGATTGTCCCATATTTTACAGTTCTATCTCGCTATCATCCCGTAAAGGTATTTTCCAGTATTTCTCCCGTATTTTCAATCTTTCTATAAAGGATGGCAATAAACATTAAAGAGCCAACCCATACCGCCGAACTACCAGGGGACGCCGCTTGCTCTTAAATGTGAATCTGTTCTGTGCTTTCATTTTATTTAGGCATGACAAATACTTTGAAATAAATATAAAAACGGAGGGATTCTCCTACTTTCCATTACAGGCACCGTTGCCCCTCTTATGCAATCCTCAAAACAGTCATGTAGCAGTGAGTGACTGTCAGCTGACGCGTTCCATAGTGATAAATAGACGCTGTTTCCCAAATGGATTTTGAACACACGATTTGAAGTAGAGCAAAAGTCTGGGTTTTGGGTGCGTGTTTAAACAGACATATACACATAATTAGTAGTAATAATAATAATATCTAAAGATGTAAATTTTGGTGGGTTTTCTTTCAAACACAACTAATTTTGTCTTAAATGAGCATAAAAAGTTAGGAAAGCAATCGAATGCTTTCATTATAATGTTAGATGTGTGCATATTTAAAGTGACACCTCTGTTATTTAATGTAATCAAACGAAAAATCTAAATGAGAGATTCATTCGCTGGTCTTTAATCAGAATGTTTAAGTTATGCAGTGAAGAATAGATTAAGAGATTTGATGCCTTGATTTTATTTCTTTTTAATAGCTATTAATTTTAATAGGCTAAACGGTTTGATAATTTATTTGCAATTTTTTCTAATGTATACTATTTACTCTATCCTTTGTAAATAATAATAACTGTTTAACATGAACATATTTAGTAATTTGGGGATTTTGGGGTTCATATCCCTTATTTTCACATCCCAATGTTGACAGGTATGATATTGTCTTGCATCCCATTTTTACAAAATAGTATTCAGTATTCAGGAGAAAGTGTGCTTTATGGCTAGTCAATTAATCAAAGGCAATTTTGATGTGCATTTTGTCAGTAAAGGGTGTACCTTCAGTTTCTTCTTCGTGGGTGTTTGGAGTTTCTATGCGAGGGCGCCCTCTGGCCCTTAGAGGAAATTTCAGATTGGTCTTTCTGAAAGCTTTCAAGGCAATGTTTGCAAGCATCATGCAAGCTGATCTGTCGGACTGATCTGAAGTGGCTTTCATATGCTCTCATGTCCGTGTAAACGTAGGGTGATGCAAGTGCATCGATGATCATTCTGGCTAATCACAGACATTTCTGTTGAGCTCGTAAACACAACAGCCAGTCAGCCCATGACTTACTCTCTCATTGTCTGTAGCTCGTCACTACATCTGACTCCACTTGAGGTCGAGTTGGCTGACTGGTCAGGAACATTTAGCATGCTGGAAATTGGATTTTGTCAGTGAGGTTTTTTGATGCTTTGTGTGTGTGTGTATATATAGAGATAGGTAGATATAGATAGATAGATAGAATGCATCCATTCATCATAAAAGTAATCCAGCTGCCTCCAGAGATTTAATAAATAATATCTGAAGTGTAGCTATGGCTTTGTACTAGACAAATACCGTTCAATGCCATTAGAAAAATGGAAAGAGCCAGTTTATTATTTAATATAATTCTGATTTTGCTAATCTGAAAAAGGAAAGGCATATAGACCCAGGAAGGCTTGAGGATAAGTAAATTATAGCATGTTTTTTGGGGTGAACTATTCCTTATAAATAATCACCTGTTTTTGTGAAATCCATGATACAGTTGTTTTAAAGATTCTTTGATGAATAGTTTCAACAGAACAACATGTGCATCCTGTTTCAGGGTCTCTGGCCAGCTCCATCTTTGATCCTCTCAGTGCTCTTGTGGGAGCTTCGGGTGGTGTTTATGCCCTTATGGGTGGTTACTTCATGAATGCCATAGTGGTGAGTGGATTTACAGTAATATTTGATGCAGATCAGATTATATACTCATGTTCTCAAACCAAAAGGTTTTTTTCTTCCTGTAGAATTTTCGGGAGATGAAAGTTCTTCTGGGAGTGTTTCGCATCCTAGTGATTGTTCTGATTGGTGCGTCACTGATCTATTTTACCATTTGATTAATTGTATTTTCACTTTACACTTTATTGTTGACATGTTTTGGATTATTCAAACCTATTGAAAGCTTAATTTTTTTTTCAGTTGGAACAGATGTTGGATTTGCTCTTTATAGAAGGTTCATTATCCATGAAGCTGGACTGAAGGTGAGACAGTTTTGAGTCTAAAGCCAAATACATCAAACATATATTTAACAGGAATCTAAAGTGTTACCATACTCTATAGCAGGGTATCAGCCGGGTCTTAAAAAGTGTTCAACTTCAAAATCCAAATTAAAGGCATTAAAAAGACAAAGTCCTGTTTTAGATGTTTGTATCAGCATATTAGTCTTAAGGATATGTATAAGCTAGTGTGCTCTGAAACTGTGACAAAGTCCACATTTAGAAAATCTAAACACCCAAAGCTTGCAGTTTAAACTTAAACTCAACCTCTCTCATTAGCAGAGCTGTAAAAAACACTATTGGCTGTTTTTTAAAAAGGATAGATGAGCTACTCTGAAATTTTTGCGTGAAGACAGGGTGGGACAAAGCACTTCACGGGGCCTTTAAAATCACTGAAATATTGTGCTGTGGTCTTAAATCATTTTAAACAAGTCTTAATTTTCCTAAACTCATGCTACATCATTAAAAAGGTTTGTAATTTGCCTGTTTTCAAAACTTAACAACTTAAAGAAACATTGTTGAATACAAATAGAGTTGGCTTGTTTTGACACATCATTAAAAATGTGACTAAGAAATAACTTTTGAATTTTGTTGGGGAAAGTAAAAATCTTTACCACTAGAGACTAGCCATTGGGGGAAAAAAATCTTCCATAGCATTGAGCCCTATATATGTCTTAAATTTTGTTCATAATGGTCTTAAAAACGGTCTTTTGACCAACCCTGTATTGGAATGTTAAAAGTTAAATCAATATGTCATAATGACTAATTATATCTCAACACAATTGTTCAGTCTGACAAAATGTTTTTTAAACCACACTTGATTATATATTAATATGCTATTGTAATACTAAATATTTTTTGTTGCTGGTAGGTCTCTTTTGTGGCCCATATTGGCGGTGGTGTAGCAGGCATGACCATTGGTTATGTGTTTTTCACCAACTACAATAAAGAGCTTCTAAAAGACCCACGCTTCTGGATGTGCATTGTGGGATACATCGTCTTCTTACTGTTTGCAGTCATTTTCAACATTTTCTTGTCCCCAGCACCTGCGTGAGGTCGTCAATGGACAGTCATAGCTTTTTTTTATTGTATTTTGTTTTAATTGTATTTTTTTTTTTTATAAAAGAATCAGGTCAACACAACTGTCAGACAATCTTGTTGGTATTTATGTACTCATAAAGGGTTAGTTCAACTCAAAATGAAAACTGAAAACTCTGTTGACCCATATTGCTTTCTAATGTAAGATGCACATCTTTGATACACCATTCATTCATTTTCCTTCGGCTTAGTCCCTTTATTTATCAGGGGTCGCCACAGCAGAATGAACCACCAACTTATCCAGCATATGTTTTACACAGCGGATGCCCTACCAGCTGCAACCCAGTACTTGGAAACGTCCATACACACTCATTCACACACATACACTACGACCAATTTAATTTATCAATTCACCTATACCACATGTCTTTGGACTGTGAATTTATTTAATTTTGGTTTACATTTCAGAAATATGGATTTGGAAATATGTAAGGTTTCATCAAAAATATCTTCATTTGTGTATTGAAGATGTGAAGATTTCTCATGGGTTTGGAACAAAATGAGAGAATTTACATTTTACGCTGAACTAACCATTTAGGAAATATGCTAACACACTACAAGCACATCTAAAGAAAGTAACTCATATTTTGGATATTTTTTTAAATGTAATTTTTTTAAAATGTCATGTAATTTATGTTTTTTTGTTTTGTTTTATATCGTTTTGCTTAACACATGCCCTCAAGTAATGTATTGCCTCAGGAAAAAAAGTATATATATATATATATATATATATATATAATTATTTGGGTTTTACAAAATCGTTGAGCCATTTCTGGACTGGCCAACATGTTTAATTTATGACTAAATAGCTTGGCTTATTTGAATTCAGTTAATTTGTGGGGAGATAAATGTATATATAGTTCACCCAAAAATTTAAATTCTATCATCATATACTCTCTCTTTACTTGTTACAAACCTGTTTGAGTTTCATTCAAAAAAATAACACAAAATAAGATATTGTGAAGAGTGAGAACCAGTAACTATCGACTTTCATATGTTTTTTTTTTTTTTTACAATAGTTACCGGTTTACAACATTCTTTAAAACATCTTCATTTGTGTTTACCAGAACTCATTTGTGTTCAAAAGAGACTCATAAAGGTTAGAAAACAGTTTAGGGTGAGGAATTTGTGAGTAAATTTTTATTTGTGGGTGAATTATTCCTTTAAAAAAAATGGAGGTGTCACTTTGATACCAGTAGAGGGCAGCATTGATTAGCATGTGGACAGACCTCAACCTGCGGTCAATAAAGTCATTGACCTATAATCAGTGGAAAATTATCAAATCAGTGCTAATGACATGCATCTGTATTTATCCCTAATTATCATATCATTTATTTTCAGAAATGGGTTTGGGTTGGTAATGTTGTGGCCATATTGAGAATTGTCTTTTTTTATGAAATAAAATAATAATGTGTCAATGTTTTGAAACCAAAGTGTCCATATAGAATTATTCTTTAATTGTATTCACTTGTTTTAGATGAAGCTGTTTTATGTATTTGTTTGTGAGGAAATTGCTGTGCCCTGCTGAAGGTGAAATGAGGAAACTATAGGAAATTATCCAACAACAAACGTTGTCCTCTGTTCTAATTAGCCAAGGTATGTTCCCTCCAAACAGACCATTGATCACCATTCAATATGGATACAGTGTTCTTGCCAGTCTAAACAAAACATTTCAAGGTATTTTCAGTTCACACACACAGAGACAAAAAATATTTTATAACAAAGCTATGCAAGCTATGATATTCGTGTTTACTGAGATCCTTCTTAATAAAGTAGTGTTCAGAATCCAATTTAACAAACTCCAACCGCATGGCACGAAATACAACACTGATCATTCAAGCATCTTTCATGAAGTTATCCTATTATATACTTTAAGTCGCAGTTCTTAACTATGGTTAAAAGTTCTTTTCCCCCATTTTAAACTAATGACTACTGGTCAGCAACATTCTTAAAATCATCTTTTGTGAAAATTACATGCTGTGTGCATAACCAAAAAGATACATTTGTTGACTTTTGGTCCAAATGGATTGAGTACATTACTGCCATTCAACCAAATGTCTTTTTGCTATAGAACTTTATGATTCATTTTTTACTGTAAATACTGCTTCCACATTCCTTTCTTCTGTAAATAGATTTGGTATAAATGATGTAAGATAATGCAAACGAATATGTTGTTCTGTTACTGTCATGAAGAAATTTGTTACCTCTTTTAAATTCCCCAATCAGGGATAATCTGCTAAAGCTGTAAAAGTGACACGTCTTCTGATGTTGTGAATGTATCTGAATGTGTTGTTTCTCTCCGCAATAAAAACTTTATTATAAAATAGATAAAAAAGATCTTTTGTGTGCAAAAAGAAACTTATTAAAGTTCAAAATCACTTGTGATTCAGTAAATGGTGAGTAAATTTTCATTTTATGGTGAAATATTTCCAACAGCACACAACTTAATGTATGCCTTTGAGTAATCAATGCATATTTCTGAAATTTACAGAGATATCCTACCCCTGATGTGACATGTTAAGGGCATTTGAGGATGAGAAGAGGGGCTTCTCCTGCTGACCAATCACATCTATTAGGTAACTGTCTAGCAGTACTTTCCAGTACAGAACACAATTTGGGTTGTGATTTAAGTCAATGTGTGATGTACTAAACCCAGGAATAAAACATTAATCTAAATTTGGGCTATTGATGATAATTGACTGATGTCTGGGTCTGTGTTTTCAACTAACTGTTTTTAGTTTAGCCATTATTAACAGACAGAAGTGTTGATGAGCCACCATTTGTCCAAATCTATTTAACTATATAAATGCATATACTGTCATAATATTTACAAGAATTTTTAGTCCTTCTGTGAAATTAATTCATTTTCAGATATTTCCCACATGCTGAGACAGATGGTTTTAATAAATAATTTATTTTGTCTTTGCTATGATGACTGCACATTATACTAGTTATTTTGCAAGTTTAAAGTGCAATTTAAAGGCTTAACTAGGTTAATTGGGGTACATTATATTTTTTCTGAAAAATAATTAAATCTTTAACTGTGTAAATATTTATATTGTGCATGTTATGGATTTTTTTGTGGTTCTTGCTGACCCATCAACGATGGATGCACTGATATATTATGACTTGTAATAATTGCTCTGTCATGCTATATCCATACCATGTAGTGATGTATGCTGAGACTACTATAAATGTTTAATCGAACACAGATTTAAGTTAGTAAGTAATCTTGTGGCTCAGCAACAGAGGTCACTTCTTAATCCAACTGTGTTTAAATACATAAAACATTTTCTTTTATTAATATTTGTGGAAGATCATGATATAATTATGCTGCTCCTCAACAAGCATTCAGTGCATTCAAGCTATAATATGCACTGTAACACATATCTGTTAATTAACAGTTTCTGTATTTTGTGATTTACAAGTGTTTTCCCTTTATTTATGGTTGTGAATTGGATTATGGGATGTTGATCTCTGCTCTGTCAACTGTTGATATTGAAAATTCAGCTCTACAGTTTAACAAAGTGACATTTATTGACATTTTAGTAGCTTGAAATAATATAATGTTTAAGAAATAACAGAGAAAAATAAGTGTCTTAAATAACAGAAAATGTACTGGCAGTTTTTTGTACCATCATATGCAACACCAACCCAGGCATTATATCACTTTAAACTATTTAAAATGTTAATAAAAGTAACTTTTTCAAACTTTTCAAGGTTAAAAGATCGAGGTCCCATTATGCAATTCAAAAGCACAAATAAACAGGGAAAAAAAAGTAAATAAATCACAAATCAGAAAATTTACGGATACATTTTTTACAGTGTGGTCTGTTTTGTAAAATACCAAAGCTTTAACTGAGTTTATTGAAAACATCCCTAGTTTTAATCTGATTGCGCAAAGAAGAGACTCATTTATTATGTTAAATATAGGACTTGACTAATATAACCTCTAAATAGATGTTGCAACCCTTGAATGAAACCAACCAACCAACCAACAGCATAGTTGGTGAGTGTAATGGGGTTGCACCATTGATTTCTTTTAAATGGAATAAAGTATCACCACAACTAGCAGAGACAACTTAATTACACTGAACCCAGCAGAGTATGAAATCGGACATGACCGATTGATTGCTTTCTAAAATATCGACTGCTAAAAGTAGTGCCAACATGTGGCCAAATGCCATTAGAAAGTTAGCTTTGATAACAACAACTCCCTTGAGCTTTTTGGTTTTTAAGTATTAGTCAAATAAAATACGTCATTGTTTTAGTTTTATGTCTTAAAAAGAACCAAAAGGTCTTCGGTTCTGTACAAAACTCATTCACCAATAGGCCTAGTGTGTGTGTGTGTTTATCTGGAGTTGGCACCCATGTTGGGCTAGATTTGCAATTCAGCTGAAAAAAATCATTCTGCAATGGGTGTTAACTAGCAATCAACTGTGCAAGACTGTCTAACGTTTCTTTCATCGATAGCGGATGCACAATAACATGAAGAGGTTATTGAAGTGTACCCAAGCTTAAATTTATATAGCCTACAGAAGTTTTTATGTTTTATCATTGCAGTGTTTTACTTACGCATGGCATGCCGTGGCAGAGTTGGCAAGCTGAATCAATTCAGTGTTCTCTTCATGTTGATAGTGGAGTACTGATTATTGACGCTCTCACATACAGAAGCAGGGCGCTTGCCAACACAGCCCTGCGCACTCGGAAACCTTCTTTCGGTGCCAACAGAGAGGAAAGAGGGGGGTCACAAAAGTTCAGGTGATGTGCTGCGTCAGATGTGCAGGGCACCAACGATTTTTAAATATTTTGGTGGCCTCGTCGCGCCTCTATGACCCACGGGGATTTAAAACAACGGCAGTCTGTCCATACTGCTGTAAGGTAAATGGCATCGGCGGGCACATTGATTTCTCCTGCATGACTATAAGTTGGCACCTAGACGACCTGCTTGTTATGTGTTTAGCCGAGACCTTTAATGATAAGCGAGATGGCATAAGTCTAGTTTTTTGTAAGTAACATGTAGGTGCTGGAGTGGCTTGTTACAATGAAGATTTACTTGTTTTTCTCCTCTTTTGCTTAAGGTACGTTGATGCTTTACAGTTGATTTATTTGTTTTCTATTAAAGATAAAGATTTAAAACTAAACACAGCAATTGATTTCATTTATTAGCACTGTATGCATTGTCAATTATTTAGTGACCTATTAAGAGATGTTAATTAAGCTTGCTGTAATTTTATCTAAGTACAAACATTCTTATATTTAAGGGTATTTATTACTTAATTTTTTTGGAACATTTTTAAATATTATAATTTAGGTACAATTAAAAAAAAATTTTATTATCTTTATTATATTTATTTTTATTATTGTTGTTTCTTCATCTTGGAATTATAAGGCTCTATCTGACATTTTTCGCAAAATAAATATATGTATTTTTTTACATATTCTTATTGTGACAACATATTAACATTGTGATTATTATAATTTTTTGAATGCTGCACATTAAGGGACTTTTCATGCAGAAAATATTATATATTATATTTTTTGCAATATTTAACATTTGCAGAAAGAATATTACAATTGCGGTTCTACTTAAAACTATTTTTTAAACAATGTTAGATACACAGCCAGTGTGTGGGTGCTGCTTAAAATAGTAATTAATAACCAATTTCTCTGGCAAAATGGTGGAAAGTGTTTTGTAATCATATTGGTCTGCCATTAATCTAAATTTTGTTGGAGAGAATAGGTGTTTATACTTGACTTTCAAGCTTATAAAATGTTTTGATACTTAAGGTTGAGACTTTTGTCTGGATTTATTGTTGTGTAAGGTTAATTGTGTTGTGTTAAGTTGATTTAATTTATTTGATGTAATTTCATATTCAATAGCAATTTCCCATAGTCTAAGTTCATGTTTCTTTCTCCTTATTTTGTCTATACAGACACAAAAAAGCCAGAGTGAAGATGGGAGACTGGAACTTTCTTGGTGGGATTTTGGAAGAAGTGCATATCCACTCCACCATGGTGGGGAAAATCTGGCTCACAATCCTCTTCATCTTTCGCATGCTGGTGCTTGGTGTGGCAGCGGAGGATGTGTGGAATGATGAACAGGCTGACTTTATCTGCAACACAGAGCAGCCTGGTTGCCGCAATGTGTGCTATGACAAAGCTTTCCCCATTTCCCTAATCCGCTACTGGGTTCTGCAGGTCATATTTGTGTCCTCTCCCTCGCTGGTGTACATGGGCCATGCCCTGTACCGCCTCCGTGCTCTTGAGAAGGAGCGACAGCGCAAAAAGATGGCATTGAGACGAGAACTTGAGGGTGTGGATGTGGAGATGCCAGAGGTACGGCGCAAAATAGAACGTGAGCTTCGGCAGATTGACCAGGGGAAGTTAAACAAAGCTCCATTGAGAGGGTCTCTTCTGCGCACCTACGTGGCTCACATAGTCACCCGCTCAGCTGTAGAAGTATTCTTTATGACTGGACAATATGTTCTGTATGGGTTTCAACTGAATCCACTGTACAAATGTGAACGGGAGCCTTGTCCAAATGCAGTGGATTGCTTTGTATCTCGACCCACTGAGAAAAGTGTCTTCATGGTGTTCATGCAATGCATAGCTGGCATTTCGTTGTTTCTCAACATCCTGGAGATCTTGCACTTGGGCTACAAGAAACTTAAAAAGGTAATTCTGAACTACTACCCACAGCTGAGGGATGATCCCAATGACAGCTACTATCTCAACAAAGTGAAGAAAGATTCTGTGGTGCATCAGACATGCATTGGCACCTCCACTGGCCGCAAGGCCACCATTGCATCTGCACCCAGTGGATACAACCTTCTTCTTGATCGACCACCTGATGGAGCTGCCTATCCTCCTTTGATTAACCCATCCTCTGCTTTCTTGCCTGTTCAGGGTGATTTACCAGCTAAAAATGGTGCTAATGAACCAAAGTACTTGCAGAACAGTCCCACAGAGCATAACAGCAATTCAAACAATACCAGCAGTGACTTACACTCACCACCTTGCAACTCTGTCACTCCACCAAAGCAAGACGAAGGGGAAGATTCTGTTCAAACATTACCACTGCACAAGAAAGGCCAGGAGTCCAAGTCTTCAGAGTCATCGAGTCACACCAGAGAATCTTCTCATGCCTCATCCAGCATGGGAAAGAAACCTTGGAAGGGTAGTGCTCCCTGGAACTGCTCAACGGTCGTAGAAGGTAATGGCTCAGACTCGGATTCCCTGGAAGGCTCCAAAGCTCGCTCTCCCTATTCTGCTGTGCGGGCACGTACCTCATCTAGGTCTGATTCCAAGCTGAGCAGGCCCACCTCCCCTGATTCAGTCGAAGAATCCAGCTCTGAGTCACGGCATAGTCCGCGAGTGTCACCAAGCCATCGTGCCTCATTGGCCAGCAGTTCCAGCAGCAGACGAGCAGCTCCCACAGACTTACAGATTTAGGGAAAACTCATTATGGCCTCCTTACAATTCAGTTACACCACAGGAGAAAGACAAAGGGCAATATTCTGTCCACCTTTTATCTCTTCTCTAGAAAGGCCAGGAGCCCAAGACTTAAAACTCATTGAGCCATTCTAGGGAACCTTCTCATGCATTATCCAGCATGGGAAAACATCTTGGAACTTTTTCAAGAATTGCAGAAGCTAATGGCTCAGACTCTGCTGGAGCTGCTCAAGAATTGTAGA
>CAIGQV010001633.1:15876239-15907701 GCA_903798115.1 Danio jaintianensis
TCTGCTGGAGCTGCTCAAGAATTGTAGAAGCTAATGGCTCAGACTCTAATTTCCTGGAAGGCACCAAAGCTCTCTGCCCGTATTCTGTGGGACAGGCTTGACTTCATCCAGGTCTGATTCAAAACTCAGCAGGCCCACCTCTCCTGATTCAGTTGAAGAATCAAGCTCTGAGTCATGGCACAGTCCACAAGTGTCAGCAAGCCATCATTGGCCAGCAGTTCCAGTAGCCGATAAGAAGCGCCCACAGATTTACAGATAGAAGAAAAACTCATTATGGACATGCCATGTTTACAGTTGGAAAATGTAAAATCTAGCTCTACAACTCTGATATGAGCACAAAAGTAATCTCAGACTCCAGATAAATATCCAACTTCATGAAGTTGTGGAAAGGTATTGTTCCAAAAAGTATTGTTTACACTGTCTTTTTATATAATGATTCCGATGCACCAAAGTACTTGCAGAACTGTTTCACAGAGTACAACAGCTATTCCAACAACACCAGCAGTGACTTGGCCTTGTCACCTTGCAATTCACCAAAGCAAGATGAGTGGAAAGATTCCATATACCCATTACCTCTGCGCAAGAAAGGCCAGGAGTCAAAGACTTCGAGCCACACCAGGAACTTTTCTTGTGCATCATCCAGCATAGAAAAAAATAATAGGAAGTTTAGCGCACCCTGGAACTGTTGTAGTAGGTTATGGCTCTGATTCCCTGGAAGGTATCAGAGCTTGCTGTCTCTGTGCCACTGTGTGGGCATATACCTGTACTTTATCCAGATCCAGTTGCAAGGTGGGCAGGCCCATCTCTCCTGATTCAGTTGAAGAATTCAGCTTGCAGCACCCTAGCAATGCCAGTTGCAGACAAACAGCTCCCACACTCATTGTGGAAAAAAAGTAGATTCGTTGTAAAATCTACATCTGATGTTAATGCAGAAGCAATCTCAAACCGAAGACTTATATAAACTTGTATAACTGTTGTGGCACTCCTTAATGGATTGTTTACACTCTTCTATATACATATCAATTCAGATGTTCACTTTAACAGTATATTTAATTAACATTTGTAGTATGGATTTCATGTTTGATTATGTATGGGTTGTTCTCACCTGGACATTGCTCTTTTGAGTACTTTTTGCATCATAAGTCAAAAATAATGTCTGGTAAAAATCTGTAAAATATTCAAAAATATGATACTGTAAGAAATTTTCTATATGTATGTCATATTACCATTAAATAATCCAGTTTGATTTGCAATGCAATTTTAAACAAACAAACGAAAAAACAACAACTCTAAAAGTCTGTCTTTTATAAGCATATGGATAACCAACATTTCTACACAGACTAAATCTCAGAAAGATTTAGTCATAAAGTCAAGATTTAGTGAGATTAAAACCATAATGGGCTACAAAATTGCTTGCAAGAACCAAATTATGGAAACTGCCTCATTAAACAATGACATTTTAAACTATACGTAAATATGCATCATCTAAATACACATATACTGAGTACACTGTTTAATCAAGTAGACTACATGTTTTTTATCAGCAAGATGAAGATGATGGTAAAGTAGCTACCGCTAGTACAATCAGGACTAAAATATTTAATCTAAGGCTTAAAATGAGGGATAAAATTAACTTATGGCAAAATTACTTGTATTTATAATGTTTTTCACTCTTTCAGATGATGTCTGTTGCCAATAAAAACATTAAATTGTCATCTCTTTGTCACACTGTGATTCTAAAGAAACCATTCTCCATTGAAGCACACTTTACAGTAAAGTTAATAGAATCACAACGTGCTGTGCTGTGAAGTGTTACCGCACATTAATAGAAGACTGATATTCGTAGTAGTTGTTAAACACTCTTTCCAAACTGTACAATACAGTGTTTAAGACAAAACACCATCAACTGACCTATTATATTCGCATCTTTGCATAATAGTCTTCGCATAAATGTTGTAGGAAATGGATCGGTTACATTAATTACTTGCAGTTTTAGCAAAGTCAAGCAAAAGCTAAACGTCAAAACATAATTTATGGGTTGCCCGAACTACAAAAGAGTTGCTCAGATGAACCTGTTCTCCAAGACAATTACATTCCTATTGAATTGTCACTTTTACTAGAACTATTTCTAGATGTCATAATGGGATAGTTCACCTAAAAATGAATATTTACTCAACCTCAAATGGTTCCAAACCTTTTGGAAAAGAAACCCTGCGTTTCTTTATTCTGTTGAACGCTACAGAAGATATTTTGAAGAATGCATTCATATTTTCAAGATCAACATTCGTGTCATCATCATCATATGGTTAACATTATTTAAGTATTTAAATTTGTTTTGCAAAAATTTGCAATTAGACGACAAAGTACTATGTGCATGTATGTACATTAGTAAAACAAAACAACAACAACATTGCAGCTGTGGTCTGCCAATGTAACAACCAATTGTGGCAATGTGGTATTGTCTAAGGCCTATAATCAGAATTTAGTTAAAATGTAGTTGACATGATTCATGTCATAATAGTCATTACATATAACAGCTTTATAAAGTTTAATAAAGTTTGAGGGACTAAACGACTGACCCAAAACGCCTGTTTTTGTTTCAAATGAGCATTTTAGCATATTTGACATGCATAATGTGGAAGTGTTATTTATATCTTGATTTAGAATAAGTATACAGTTTGCTTCATATGTAGGGATACACAGCTGGGAAGCACTTTAAAATCTTTATCAGCATTTTAAGATAAGAAATTGAAGTTTCAGGTGAAAGGTCGGGGAAAAAAACCACCCATTCACGCAAATCCGTTTGTCAGGTGACCATCAGGCACATGACTCGGAACGATCCACCCGCATTTCAACGGCTTACGAGAGTGACATTTTCTTTAGCCAATCAGCGTCTGAATCGCCATACGGCTGCCCAATTAAATTCGACTGTCGCTCAAAAGTGGGTGGTTCGTCGAGAAGGGAAACACAAGAGACTGAAGATTTAAAGGAGAATCCATAATAAGTTTGCTCACGTCCATTTAGCACAAGGAGGCTTTATGTTTGTTTACTCGGCGTTTTTTTCGTGTTGATTGGATTACTAATAATCGGTCAGGTTATAATTTAGCGGGGTTGGGGAGGGGGGTCAACATGTCGATCCAGTACGAGGCACCGCTGGCGGACAGCTACGGGGTGGCGGACTCGTTTCCCAAAGATTTCGGATATGGAGAAGAGGAGGGAGACATTGAGGACAGTCCTACTCCCTCCGACAGTAAACCAAGAATTCTGCTAATGGGGTTGAGGAGGAGCGGGAAGTCCTCTATCCAGAAGGTAGGAGGAATATATGATATTAGACCGTCTGTGTTCCTCCACTGCTCACTTCTCAGCCGAACGAGTTAGAACCGGGTCTGCTGTCACCGGACACGGTCAAGATCACCTCTCAGAGACGTTACAAACAACCTATTTATTAAACAGAGAGGATTTACGGATTTAATGCCATACAGGCCTACATACATAACACGGAGTTAGCTGAAGGATATTATATAGCATATCCCATAGTCGACTCAACCCATAGATATTTACTCAACCGGCATTGATATAGCACGTGATTTCCTCTTCATTTCTGCCCGGTGTCCTCAAATGCTTATTCATACATCCAGCATCCACCACAGCCTCTCAATGCAGATTATTTCTTTAAAAGGTTCCTCCAATAGACGCTTTTCTAACATTTAAAATAGCTAATTCCAGAGGACAGTATTTATATAGAGGGGTTTTTCATCTTTTACATGGTACGGGCCCCCAAAATGTCATCATCCTTGTTCGAGAGAGACCCCCCCCATCCTAAAACGTAAAAGGCAACAATATAGTTACATGTATAAAAAAACCAACTAATTTACTAATTACTAAAATCTAACTAATTTAAAAATAAAGTAAAAAAAAGTAAATGGGTAACTAAATTTGAAAACTAAAGTTATTAGTTGAGTATTCTGTTACATTACATGTGTTCTAGTACTGTATGTATTCATTTATTTACACAATTAGTTATTTATTCTAATGTAGTTTTTATGATTTATTGTAATGCAATTAATCAATTAAAATTTTTAGTTTAATATCGTTTGTATTTATTTTCTTTAATCTATTTTGTGATTTATGTATATCTTATTTATATCCCTTTATAGTAAGTAAATAGTAAGTAATGTGCATTTATATCCAAGAAGATCCCACAAATCATCGATGTGGTTCTAACAATTTGTTTATTTTTCATAACAAAAAGCGTGATTATTTTAATTTTATTTGAATCTTTTCAGTTGTCATTTTGTCAATAAAAGTATGAAATATTTGTAATTTTTGCTTTTTATTTTTTAGCAATTTTTTTTACATAATGCTCTTTATCAAAACAATTCCGAGGACTACTTAGCATTCCAGCCCCTTGTTTGAAAGCCCCCTTTCTAGATTACAGTTAAAACATCCATCCATCCAATTTGATGTGGGTACAGCATGATCTAATATATAAATACCTTTTCAATTCATTATTTAAATAAGGTTTATACATGTAATTTTACTACTACAGGTGCTGCCAGTTTGTCACAAAATTTAGGGAATAGTGAATGAGGTTGATTTTGAAAGTCAAAAAAGTTATTGATATGCTGCTGCTAACAATAACAGTAGTTTTATGGCACTTTCTAAATATGAAAGTGTCAAACAGTATAACAACAAAAAGCTGTACAAACAAGCAGTTTCTGTTAGTGTGATGAAACAAGTCATGACTACAGCTTCTACACCTCCAATGAAAAATGCCATATCATCAAACACCGAACATGAACACATGACTGCTGTACCACGAAACACACAAATGCACAACAGGGAGAGAAATCATAAACATGTACTGTTTAGCAGCAGTTGCAATGCCATGCATCTACACCAGTGAGCAAATTTTAAAGTGACTTTTTCAGGCTTTTATAAGAAAATCTGTAATGCAGTTAATAATTCCAGTACCTCTTGACTGCAGCGGAAAGTGTCTGAGCACATTGTTTTTATGGTTGCTTCTCTAATGACTTTTTTTCATTTATTTGGTGAGAGGTGAAATAATCACTTTCATTTCTGATTTAAGTTTTGCTACAACTTAAAAAAACAAATAGAAATCCATTGAATATCCGAAACTTGCATATGTATTTTGAATGTTTTTTTTTTTTTAAACTTCTTTCATCCTTAATTGGTGTATTAAGACAAGACAACTGTCACCGATATACTTCAAACTAAATCAAAGAATGAAATGGTGTAATTTAGAATAAAATTTGGCCAAAATGAAGTTCATTCGTTTTGGCTCCTAAACACCTTATTTTTTTTTTAAATAAAAACGTGAGAAGCAGAGAGAGGGGAAGGATCAGCGTAGGACCTCAAGGTAGAATCGAACTTGGGTTGCTGTGAGCACCGGAGTGCCATGTGTCGACATACTAACCACTACGCTATTGAGCAACCATTGATTTATTTAATCGGTGGTTGTGTTCTGGAACTTTGAAACTTCTGGCCTTTTTTGACAAATGAGTAATTGGAGTGTGAAGACCAGTCTTACTGTAGTGGAAATTGTTGTCTTGTGCTTTTTCTTCCTCAACTGTGTTCCACATTTGCTAAACAATAATAGTAAAAATAACAAATAAAAGTAAAAATGGTAATAGAGTAAACTCGCCATCCATGTTGCTTTTTTTTTTTTTGTGCCAATGAATAGATCAATGCAACTTCCAGATGTTTACAAAACAGTACTCGATAACAGTGTAGTGTCGCTCAGCCTTTTTGAACTTCTTTTTGCCCTTAAAATAAGAAAGAAAAATAACTTTTTTTGAAGTATATCAGGTCCTTTGCAAATGGAACCACTGAACACTAGAAAAACCCAATAAAACATAGAGTTAAACTTTTAAGGTGTCTATGATTACCTTTATGACTTGATAGAATTTGAATTTGAATTAAGCCTTGCCACCAGTAAGCTCCTCATCAAGCATGTGACTGGGCTTTTAGTTTGATTTCACAACTGTTTGACTTCATTGCTCTCCCTTTGGAGGTGAAACAGGGTGCCTTGAGAATGCTTTAATACTATATTTCATCTTTGACTTATTTAGGTGGTGTTTCATAAGATGTCACCCAATGAGACCCTCTTCCTGGAGAGCACCAACAAGATCTATAAAGATGACATCTCCAGCAGTTCCTTTGTCAACTTCCAGATCTGGGACTTCCCTGGACAAGTGGACTTTTTTGATCCAACTTTTGATTACGAGATGATCTTCAGAGGAACTGGGGCTTTGATATTTGTCATCGACGCACAGGTGAAATGCGAAATTCAAAGACTTGCCTCTAATTACTGCGCACATCCAAACAACATAGTGATGCAGTTATGTTAGTTGTTGAGGTGGCTGGAATCTTTAGCAAAATGTAGTAATTACAAATTAGGGCTGGGAGATTAATCGAAGGTGATTTTTCATGCTCATTTTGTCAGTAAAGCCAATTCTAGTAAACCTTTCAGATGAAGCAGCATTTACTACACAAATTCATTGGATACTGATAAGCTATGCAAAATTGCATTCAAAAATAAAATCTATTTAATCGGATAATGATAATCGTTCCGTGATAACAGCTGTTTGTGTAGATTCCTAAATAATTGCAACTCTGTGTAGTAAATGCTGCATATGAAAATACCATGTTTTTCTTCAAACTCACTTCATAACTTCAGTCGAGTGTTTGAAATAAATCCTTATGTGAGATGTTTCTGTAGTCATGCTAAAGCAGGTAAATCTTCTGTTTTTAATGCTAAGCTATAGGGAAAATATATATAGATTTTTTTAATAGAAAATGTAGCTTATTCCATGTAGGCATTAGGAAAGCTGTTTTAAAGACCATTTAACTGCAATTGAATTGTGTTAATGGTAAATAGTTAGCTTATTTAAGTCTTGGCATTGAGTGCAGACATTCTGGTTTCATTTAATTGAATGTTTGTCATTGAGGTTTAGCTCATTGACTTGAGGTAAAAAAATAAAATAGGTGCATCATTGACTTTGTTTCTTTAGATAGAGAGGAGACCATTTCTTCTCTCAGGCCTTCAATGTTTCTTCTAACTAAAAGTTATTTTGGTATGGTCAATTATATTTCAGGTTTGCAGACCCGATAACTTGTAGAAGTCTCAGCTCTGTGTGATATTACACAGAAGAAGTGTTATTATATCAGGAAGAACTGTTAACAGTTTAACTATTATGTTTTCTTGCATCATTTCTTTAAAGCTTTTATTGTGTAAATAATATATATGTAAATTTCAGTTTGCTTGGAAACCTCAAGTATAGCTTTACTGAACATTGCAAATTCTTACCCTCTTGCACTTTTCTTCTGTTACAGGATGACTATGTGGAGGCTCTTAGTCGACTACATCTAACAGTATCTCGGGCCTACAGAGTGAACCCTGAGATCAACTTTGAAGTGTTCATCCATAAAGTAGATGGCCTGTCTGATGACCATAAGATCGAGACCCAGCGGGACATACATCAGAGGGCTAATGATGACCTGGCAGATGCCAGCTTAGAGAAACTACATCTCAGGTATACATTTGCACTTTTATTTCGGATACTTTTATTGATTGAAATGCTTGATCCATAGTACGGGCCACTATTTCTGCAATCTGAGAAGATGGAATGGAAACCCTGCACTTATGTAGATCCATAGACATTTTTTAGTTTTTGCAGAACATCCAAGCAATTGGATTGGTTTGATTTTCGTTTCTTGGCTTGTTTATCTTGCATAATTCATAATTTACCATTAATTCAGACCTAATAATGGGTGTAATATGGATTGGTGTCAAAGAGGTTCTCAAAGCCAGAACTCTTTAGTAAATCCCAGTGATTATATGCATTTGCTAAATTAATTTGGATAATAAATATTAACGAGAGTGCCACTTATGGCTGGATCCGATTCCTTGGTTCTTCTGCAAACACTTTAGAGTTTTGCTGTGTGATATCTCTGATCTAGATAAGAATGTCTGCTTAATGGTCCATTTATCTGCTAATATTTGCATTTACATTTGTTTTGTATTTTGTATCAATACAGATATGGCATCTGTAAAAATGTGATCAAAGCAAGTGTCAAATGAAAAAGTGAAATATTTAAGACTAAGTTGTCAGAAAGGTAAAAAAAAAGTGTCAAATATTTTTGGTTGCTATAATTTTTGGGAACTTTTATTGTGTGCCCTGTCAAGGAATTTGCTCTTAGACAAATGTATTATTTACTTGCTGGACCCAAGAAGCTTGTTTTCCTTCAGCTCTGTTAAGTAGAGCAAGTTAAGTGCACAATTTAAGGAGACTTGAGTAGTCAATGCCTTATGAACAACAAGCAAGTGTGAATTGCAAGCATGCTTCTAGCATGTTCTGCATACTGTGAACAGCAATGTCAGATTCTCTTTGGTTTTTATAGATAACCCAACACTGGCAGTATGCTATAAGAAAGGATATATCTTGCTGTCAGTGCCTCAATTATTGATAATCAACCTAAATAATATAATCCTTAAATGAAAGTGAATAGGTGAAGTGAAGCTAAGTGAACAGCCCAAAGACATGCACTACAGGTGTATTGGATAATCTTAGTGTAGAGTGTGTTTAAGAAATTCTGTTAAATCCAGCAAAAACATCTCAAGTTTTCACATAGAAAACCTTGAAATTAGGGAAGGTTTTTTTTTTTTTAGGGTATCGTGGTTTGAAGTGCTTGAATTTTACTCGAAGACTCTGGACTCTCCAGATGTGCATCTAACACGAACTTCCGGTCTTTTAAAAAAATGTTTAATTTATGCTATTAGATTAAGCAATGGGATGAGACAAAATGCATGGAGATTACCACTTTATGACTGATCGGTGCATGAAATTAAAATAAATATAAATTTTAAATGAAAGATGACACATTTGAGTAAATAACACTAATTCGATGTTGAAAATGCACCTGGGAAGTGCTTGGAAAGTGACTTTGGAAAAGGTTTAAAAACGTTGAGCTTGTTAAAAACACATTGGAAATAAAAAGTGACACATGAACATTACAACCCACAGCCTTTCCCCATTCACTGTGTAAATGGAGCCACAGTGAAGTTTATTATCAATACCCTTTAACTAAATGTGAAAGTAAAAAAAGCCTGTGCCACTGTGCTGATTACAAATATATCCAATTTTCATTTTATTAGTTTTGAATTTACTGAATATTTTTTGTCAGCCTGTCTGATGTAATGTTATTTTTTTCTGTTCTCTACAGTTTCTACTTGACGAGTATATACGATCACTCCATCTTCGAGGCCTTCAGTAAAGTTGTCCAGAAGCTCATCCCTCAGCTTCCCACGTTGGAGAACCTTCTCAACATCTTTATATCTGTATGTTCCTTGACCTGCAATGTTTTAGATGTGACATGAAGCCTTAATAGTTGTTGCGTCTTAATGATTTTTCATTCTCTCTTTGGTCACAACATTATTGGCATTATGAAGAAAATATAAAGTAATGTTGTTGTAGCAGTGGAAATGGCTTATTCACTCTCCATCTCTGATTCAGTCATAGTGATGCATGTTTTATTATGATCTCAATACTGTAAGATCCCATATCAAAACCTGCAGGGCATTATGCAATGTATGCGTGTACGTGTTTCTCTGCTAATAGAATTCAGGGATCGAGAAGGCCTTCCTGTTTGACGTCGTCAGTAAGATTTACATCGCCACTGACAGTTCACCGGTGGACATGCAGTCCTACGAGCTCTGCTGCGACATGATCGATGTGGTCATTGACGTGTCCTGTATTTATGGGTGAGAGTTTGTATGCTATTTCTACTTGCATATAGGAAACAATATGTCCATGGTTGTGACATTAGATGCTTAACAAGCACATACGGGTGGAGTTTGGATGTTTTTTTTTTTTTTTTTTTAACATTTTTGGGAGGAGTAAAATTTTAAATTTGTGGTTTTAGAAACCAGATGCATTTAGACCTGTCCGGTTTTGTCTGGAATGTGTCCTAGACCAGTGGTTCTCAATTCCGGTTCTCGGGACTCCCTGCCCTGCATATTTTTTTATGTCTCTCTTATATCACATACAAGGAACATTTTTTGGATCTCACTGTTAACGAGCTGATGATCTGAGTCAGTGTTTAAAGTGAGGAAAACATACAACATGTGAAGGACGGGGGTCCTGAGGACCGGAATTGAGAACCATTGTCCTGATCACTGAAACCACTTCCTGAGGTGGTCTAGATGATGTATATCTGTATCCAATGCATTTCGGAGTGTATTTGCACCATTTTTTTTCATGATGGAATAGCTGATCAGAAATCATGAATTGACCAGGTGTAAACAGCTGCATTGTCATCCTTACTGTCTTTCAGTGGGTACAATTTCTGAATATTAAGGAAGCCTTCAGAACTGAAATTTAGATATGATAATGGTTGTTTTGTTTCTAACACAATGTGAGTGGTAGAGCAGTCAGTGGCTTCATGGAAAGGAGTGATTTATAAAAGCATCTTTCAATCATTTGAGACTTTGGATGCATGTAATCCTATAACAGGAAAATCCAATACAAAACCAGGAACCTTTAAAATGGCATAATAGGAGAACTTTAAAAAATAAGTTTCAGTATATGAATTGTCGTTTTACCTCTTAAAGGAAAAACCCACTAGAACAGTCTTATACATTTTGCTTATGTACATACATTATCCCAGATGCTTCAAGGAATGTTCAAATCCAGAGAAATAAACTATTTTTATCTAGTAACACAGACCATGTCCTATGTTGCCATGCTATTGAGATCACACATCCTTGATTTCTGGTTTGTTTTATAGAAAATGGGGAACACAAGTGTCATTTCGCTTTGATGGTTTTCAGCCTTAGTCTGCTTCATAAGTTTTAAATACTTTAGCTCAGTGTTTCTCAACCGTGTTCTTGGAGGACCACCAACACTGTGTGTTTTGGATGTCTCCTTTGTCACACCCATTACTGGTCTTTCAGTCTCTGCCAATGAGCTGCTGATCTGAATCAGGTGTGTTTGGTTAAGGAGACATGGAAAATGTGCAGAGCTGGTAGTCCTCCAGGATTGTGGTTGAGAAACACTGCTTTAGCTCATAATTTCATGTAGGAGTCCCATAAGATGTAATAAAGACAACAACTCCCATGATTCCACACTCAGTCACGTGGTCATCAAATTATGCCTTCGTTTGAACATGCACCTTCTACTGGCAAAACTTTTGAAGAAGAATTGACAAACAATATTTCTGACAGTTTTGCATTCTAAGTGTATGTTTTAATTGTGTAGATTAAAAGAGGATGGCAGTGGCAGTGCATATGATAAGGAATCTATGGCCATCATCAAACTCAACAACACCACAGTGCTCTACCTGAAAGAGGTCACCAAGTTTCTCGCCCTGGTCTGCATCCTGAGAGAAGAGAGCTTTGAGCGCAAAGGTACACATCAGCAATGCATTATATTGGAGTCCTTCATTTTCTAGATTGTCAGTTGTTTTGATTCTCCTTTTTGTGCCATAGGATTAATAGACTACAATTTCCACTGTTTCCGGAAAGCCATTCATGAGGTGTTCGAGGTTGGAGTTTCCACCTCAAGGACAAGCAACCAGCCAGTTGGCACCCCTCTTATGAAAACTGTTGCCTTAAATGGAACCCCAAGGAGCACTGTGTAGAGAGAAGGTGATAAAGACAATGATGAAAAGTGTGGAGACGATGGAAAAGGTAATAAAAGAGAAAGACTACAGGATGGGCCGCATTCTGAATATGCCGACCATCATTAATGCTCCCGAAAGCTGTGTAAGCAAATGCAAAAGAGTCACTAAAAAAACATGCTGCAGTGTGTGGGGCAGAAATGTAATGTGGGTAAGCTTGCAAAGCCACGCATGTATGGAAGGGAAGAGACACAAAAGAAGGTGGAACACTTTTTTTGTGACTAAAAGGCATTAACAAACTGTTCCTCAAGAAAACATGTTAAACAAAGTGCAAGTCACTGGGGAAAAAAAAAGCACAGCAAGAAACCTCTCACCCTGTCAGGCTGAACTCCCTGACAACTTGGATGAATGCTGTATGATATGTTGCTGGTCACTTAACACAGTAGCCAAGTTTAAACTGGTTTACTTCTAAACACATGAATGTGGCAACTGTCTGTGAAAATTTTGGGGTGCACAACAATATTGAGTGTATACTTCTGAAGCCTTACGTAGAGTTGTCCTAATGCAAGCCCCTAATGCACATATGCACACTCGGTCACCCAAATGTTTTGTGTGTGTGAAAGGGATTGAAATGTGGTTTCATTTGTCTCGACTGTGAGAGCAATTGTATGTATGCGGGGGAAATGGTGGGTGGGTGTTGTATATGCACACTGGTTTGGGGCCCAGAGATGTTGTGATGTCACACACGAGAATCTGAAGAGTTGTGCTGTTCCAACTGACCTCTGGGACACTGTGATTGCACTTACCTCAGAGGATGTCAGGGATCCTAACTAACAAAATTCAAACTGCTATTGCTGTACTGTTGCCCTTCAGTTACATTACAGCATCTATGGCGGGTAGATCATGCAATCCGAGGACATTGTAGGATGAACCTTAATTGCTTACATTCCGGTTCTGAGGTGCCAATGCAGTTTTGCTCACATTAAAACTCCATAATTTTTGCTTTCACTTTTCCCAGTCACCAATCAGCATGTGGTTTTTAATTCTGAGAAAATCTGCTGTAAAATAAAGATATTAAAGATGGCTGAAGTGACAGGACATTTGAATCAGTTAAATCCATTCCAAGCATGTCCGTAGAGATGCTTCATTTTGTCTTGCAATCAGCTCAGTCTCGTCTAAAAACAAATTTATCTTCAAGCTTGCTTGTGATTCTTGTTTCTCAGACTACATAGGCTTTTAGGATACAAATTATGTCTGTCGCATTTTGCCAAAGGTGTTATCTTTTATGAATAATAAAACACACACTGAAAACGGTATTCATGTGATATCATTGTCCACACAAGTGAGATGGGGACACCTTATGATTATAATTAATGCAGAGTTACTAAAGAAGTTGGGAAAGCAAAAATTAAATGCACAAATGTTCTTCAAGGAAAGTTAGTCTGAAAATTTACTCTGAAATCTAGCGTTCCTGCTCAAATGACATGCCAAGATTATGGTTCATTTCTTAATAAACTGTTAAAATGTATGTCATGAGTGAAATGTGGCTAAATATTTTGAAATTTACTCAGCTGTCAAACTTTATTCAACTCACTGTATCGTCACGGTCCAATTTGCTACACGAAAGGAGTGTCACAAAAGTTGTCCAAATAACCCTTGTAAAACATTCCGAGTAATATGATGTATTCGTCGAACATTTGGCAGTTTGCGGTCTAAATTTTCTCGCTAAATCTGTTTGTTTGTTTGTTTGGTTCATGTTCTTAAGGAGTCGAATCTTTAAGTTCATTACGTCAATCAAGTAGTTCACGCCCACAGTTCACACAACCGTTTTAAATGATTCATTGACGAATCATTCAGCAGACACCAAATTCAGTCACATCGGTCACTTTCTCTGTAAGTGGAAGATTATCGATAGGTAAGTAACAGTTGAAATACTCGACGTTTTCCTCACAAAACTATAACATGAATTGAAAATATAGCACATAAGAGGAAATCAACGCTTTTTCTAAAATTTTGGTTGTTTTTGACGTGTTAACTGATGACAGAAAGTAGACTGTGCGCAAAAGACCTTTATTTTAAAGACCATATGGTTAAATCACAAGGCCAGTAACAGATATGGCGAGTTATGTGTTATGTTTTAAATTAATTTTATGTCAAATTTGTCTCGTTTCATTCGAAGTTTTAAATGTTCGGTTTGTTGACAGTTGAGGGCGCCAGAGAACTGCCATTAATGTTGTAAACAACACTTCTGGTGTGATGTGGACTTTCATATATTTATATGGTAGAGGTATTAGTGTAGTATTCCTGTGCTGAGGTGCGTCTCAAGCAGTTTAATCATTTAAACCTCAAAACATCCATTATACTTTCTTCTCTTTATGTCCTTTTAGGAAAAAAATGACTGGGCCTCATTAAAAACAGGCATTCTACCTGACGGTTATTTAATAACAATACTAATAATTCAAAATTGTATTATTATTTAAATATTTTTTAAAAGTTTCGAAGCTTAATTCAGTTTTATGAGCACACCATTGGCTCAGGCATCGTTACTCGTGGAGTCTTGTTAAATACAAGCTTGAGTAACGCAGTTGTATCACTTGAAGCCAATAAAAAGCAGATACGCCTCGCAGCTACTGTCAAGACTCATTATGAGACCTCCACGTCCGTGCAATTTACTGGCAACAGCAGTTCTGTGCACTTCATTAAGCTTCTAATTTCTTGTAAAAATCCTTCAAATGGCTACTGCTCTGATGTGCTATAGAATTTGTGGTCAAAACAAGCAACTCGTCTTGCAACTCGTGAAGGAATAATTAAACAATTCTGGTCAATTAGGAGTCTGGTTTAGATTTAAGTTGTTTTTTTTCTGCATAAGATGTTTCATATAATAGGCTTCTGCAAAGTAGAAACAAGTAAAAAAAAACAAAAAACAAGCATTCAGAGGCCAATTACGTCTAATTACTTCAAATTTTATAGTTTCATCATATCAGCATCGCACTTGTGATTATCCTAAGGTGCTGAATATAGGCATAGTATGTACAATATAATTATGTTTAAGCTGTTAATTTCTTACAATCATGTCTGGATTGGGTCATTAAGTCAGTGTGTTTAACTTGAAAATCAGATCATTCTGCTTTTTGAATGAATCTTTCAGACCCATTTTTTGAATCAGGTCAATCAATTTACTAAACATTTTTAGACAAACAATTATTCATTACGGGTGGTGCAGTGGGTAGCGCTGTCGCCTCACAGCAAGAAGGTCGCTGGTTTGAGCCTCGGCTGGGTCAGTTGGCATTTCTGTGTGGAGTTTGCATGTTCTTCCCGTGTTCGAGTGGGTTTCCTCCCCCACAAGTCCAAAGACATGCGCTATAGGTGAATTGGGTAAGCTAAATTGTCTGTAGTGTATGTGTGTGAATGAGAGTGTATGGGTGTTTCCCAGTGATGGGTTGCAGCTGGAAGGGCATCTGCTGCGTAAAACATATGCTGGATAAGTTGGCGGTTCATTCCGCTGTGGCAACCCCAGATTAATAAAGGGACTAAGCCGAAAAGAAAATGAATGAATGAATTATTCAATACTTGGACATAACTTCTCACTATACACATTTTTGTTTAATTTGTTACAACTGTTATAAATGTTGTATAATTTTACTTGAATTATTATTGCTACTGTAAAAACTGCTCTGTAAAACGGTAACAGATTAATATGAGATGACTATCAAACATGAGACACTATCAGAATTGATTAATTCCAGTGCTCTTTTATACCAAGTAACAAACAGCTGTATGTCAATAAGAACTGCAGTGACATGAAAACTATGGTTTTTGTCATAGTATTATAAATAGCAAAGAGAAATCTTGAGCCATAATACATTTTTATTTTGCCTTCATCTTTAAGCACTTAAACGGATTGTTCAAGAAAAGATTTGCTGTTTTATATTCTCAAACCATCCAAGCTGTAGGTGACTTTTTTTGTCATAAGGAAAACATAAAGGTGTTTAGCTTAAACTGTGGTCCTTTGTGATTCCTAAAATGCAAGTCAATTTCTACCAGCATTCTGAGTTGAAAAATGATATACAGGATAAACACTGATGTCTTATGAATTGAAACGATTGGTCTGCATAAAAATTAAATATGTTTACAGCATTATTACTATTAATACACAGCCTCTACAAGCGGATAGGTGTGGGTAAGTACATTCACAGCAATTACATTTTTTATTTTAACTATCCCTTTATGTTAACTAACCATAAAAAGTTTTGCTTATAAACCTAGGCTTTTTTTGTCAAATAGATTTACTGAAACAAGTGTGCTTGGTAGTTCTGATGTTAATCCACTAGATGTCGCCAATGTCTGTGAATTAGATCTGAATGCTCTCTTCTTTCATTATGCCTAGTTATTGTTTGTCTTGTCTCTCTCTCTCTCTCTCTCTCTCTCTCTCACTCTTTCAGCTGCTACCAACATGCTAATGAAATGTTAACATCACACACTTGTACAATGAGGGAGAAACCAGCATGATGTACAACTGTAATTTGGCTGAGTAGCAGCAGCCGAAATTGCTTTGCTTTATCAAAACTGACGTGGCTGCACACCCCACCCTCCCCTTCTCTCAGGCATTAATGACCAAACTTGGCTAATAATTGGGAACGCTTATCGCTCCACACCTCTTGCCCAGCTGCAATGTTGACACCATTATGCTACAGTCCTAACACCAAAATGACTGGAACTTTTCTGATGGCTGGTTATGCTAAGTTTAGAAAGTGCCACACTGGAGTGGAAACTGATAGACATTTGTCAGCTGCGCATTTGCTCTTATCTCGTGTCACCCTAGGAGATGAAACGACGCTCTGTTCCTCCTAAACAAAGCGATGTGACTTGAGGAAAGCGCTCCGGTTGCCATTTCGCCAGGTGCTGGTTATTTTTTACATCAAGACAACGCTGTCTGGCAGCTCTGCGATCCAAGCGAGGTGTCCTGTGAGGAGAGATCTGTCTTACAGGAGCAGCGCTCTGATTGTGAATTAGGGACCTGATCCGCTGGCCTGTCCTACTCTGGTATGGATCAGAAGGAAACAGTAGTCATACCTCAGCACTGTCAGGGCCCTCTTTTATTAGAGCGCTGTTTTGCCAACAAAATCCTACACCAGACAGCCTCTAGTCATGACAGTAGGAATGGGGGGGAGGGAAAAAAGGGGAAGTAAGGAGCGAGACAGGAGCGCCGGTCGGATCCTGTATTTTTTTTTTTTTGTGTTGGGCCATCAGAGCGTGTCGAGCTGGGGCAGTCAGCCAGCAGCCGGCTAATGGGCAGCGCTGGGTCGACTGTGACTAAAGGAACAGCGACAGATGCCATTATCTCAGCCTCGTGCAGATACAGCGTCCCGGACATCTCAGCCCAGTGCCGAGGTTGCATGTGAGTGCTTGTTTAAACTTAATGGAACACGATGGATCGGGTAATCGGATGGTTCTTCTTCTCGCTGTCCGAAGCTGTGCACCCACACACACACACACACTCGAGACACGTCGCTCAACTCACCCGTTCCTCATTGCCTATTCACAGGCATCATGAAAAACATATTGGCGGCCTTCCGCCCTCATCAAGCTCGGGTTTAAAACATGTTCTTCTCGCATGGCCAGGGATGTTCTGGCGGTGGGGCGAGAGAGCGTGCGACCCAGGCTGCGAGAAGGAGTCATTAGGCAACATTTTTTGGGGGTATAACAAATGTGATCCGTGCTCTCTTTGGTGCAGTGATGTGGGACAGCTATATGGGTGTTGACAGTGGATTGGCACCCATCAAGTCATTTGCTGGAGTCTCCAGTCAGACGTGAAGCTGCCGAGACTAACCAGAGAGGGGAAGAACAGGCATATGCATTTGAATGTGGTTCCTCTTGCCTTTTCTCTTCCTCTACTTCCAGTTCCTCTACAGGCAGTGGCAGATGAAGTGACCAGGCTGTCTTGCTGCCACTTCGACCGACTGTCTTCCTTCTTTCTTCTGGCTCTTTTGGTGTCTTGCAGGTTTATCCTGACACTGCTGGACTAATCAAAGACTCCTGAAGCCTCTTGTCCTTCAGTCCTTCACCCTAGAGTCCCCTTTCTCTCTCCTGTCCTCCATTCAGTGTCTTGTCGGCTCAGAACTACCTGCACTAGTGGGATGGCAGTCCTTACCGATACGCTATTGATGATGGTGACAGATCTTGGACATCCAAACCGACAAGATGATCGCTAAGATCTTGCATTCTCCTACATCTTTTGGGGCTACAATGATAGGCGGTCCAACTCCTACACATTCTCTCACAACTGTTGAGATCAACGGGTCAAGGTTTGGCTGGCTAGCATGATCCATTGGAAAAAAGTGTATTTTTTCATTGGCAGCCATTTAGATTGCAAGCAAGATGTATATTGCTTAGCTCTTATTATTATAGTAAATCTTTTGTAAATACCCAATTTATCCGAAATCACAATGTCAGATTATGTACTGCATTTATTGCATAGTACATTTACTCTAAAACGTATGCTCTATATGTATCATTTGAGGTCAGTAAGATTTTAATATTTTGAAAAGAAAATTGATTTTTGGAAGAAAAATTGTTGGTGTAAAATGATTAAAAGTAACGTTTAAGATATGTAACGACCAAATATTTTTATACCGTATATTAGGGAAAAAAGCATATTCTTGTGGATAAAATGAGTTCAGAGGCTTTTATAAAGAATGTGCATGTGTACACCAATATGTTGATAGCATAACACCTCCCCCCTCCATCTACAGATTTGCATGTCTATATCCAAGTACTTAATTTGTTAAGTCGAATGTCAATTTAAAAAGAAAATCATTAAAAACTTAAGAGGATTGCAACATGTCAGTGGGAAAGCTTACAGCACATGTGTTGCTATCTCAAGATGCAACATTCTGATTGTACTGCTTCTACTGCAGAAGATGAGAACACATTCTTACAGTTCTCTGGTTCAAGAAAGCGTCTAAATTTGCAGTATATTTCCTCCTCCCTTAAAGCAAATTGTTTGCTCTGTCTGGATGTGCTCAAATCCACAGTAAGGATGCATTCCTGTCACATATCACACGTGTGCACTATAATAAAATGACAGAAAGCAGGCTAATGCGTTTACATGCTGGGCGAAATCGCTGTAAGGGGCAACATCTAGCTGAGATGATAGGTTTGCGCTTGAGCCATTTATAACCTTACTCTGATAAAAGAAAACAGGTCAACGACTTTAAATGACCACATGCATTCCTTGCTCATTAAGCATAGTCAGGTTTAAACTTGCATGTAAAAACATAGACCACCTATGAAGTTGGGAAAGGACCGATCTTTAATTTTCTTCTGAGCTTTTCACACATTTGCAATAAAAACATCGATTAATAGATGAACATTCTTACAGCCCCTTTGAGATGTAGGCGGAGAACGTGGGCAGTATTTTACTGCAGTGTAAGAGTTGAGGACAGACACTACTGTGGTAATAAATCCCACAGAAACCACATCTCAGACAGTAACACCTCTCAGACGGTCAGGAAGGGCATGGTCACTGCCGGAGCACTCAGCTGATTCCCTGAGAAATGTGGCCTACTCGAGCAGCTTCAAATGGCAATGCACAATATCCCTTCCCAGTTCTCTGTTTTTCCACTGGATACAACAGTACTGTAGTGTACATAAAAGCAATTAATCAATACAGAAGTTAAATTCAAAGCAAGTTTAATTCTCTCACTTTCCGAACTTTGTGTTGATTTATTTTTCAGAAATAATGTAAACTGCATAATTCAGTATGTTAAGGAATTTTAGATGCGGCTAGACCATGCATGTAAAACTGGGCTTGTTGATATAACTTCAACAAAAAAAATGACATTTTGAGAAACACACAGTGATCAAAATTAGAAAACAGCAATCATGATGAACGATAAATTCTCCTCACAACTTGCTCCTCAATGATTCTTTCTGCTTATGGGAGTTCTGGTCACTACAGTGTGGACTTTTAGTTCAAATTATCTTTAAAGACTAAACTGCATGCTGAGAGATTCTAGACACTAGATTACAGTACTCGAATGAGCTCATGACATTGTAAAGATACAGAACTAGAAATCACATATTCGAAATTTGAAATGATCAGCTTCTCTTGCTGTGGCTGAAAAAGTCTCCCTTTGGCCTTCATCTGGACAACCGGCGGTCGGAGGGTTTTTATTTACTTTAGAATATACCTCACAATCTTTCAAAGTCAGAGAAAACTGGAAAATTAAGCTGCCACTTACAAGATGTAAAATAAGCCTCTGATGTCCCTAGAGTGGGTATGTGAAGTTTTAGCTCAAAATACCTATTTTTTCTTTTTGACTATAACTTTTTGACTATAGCTTCTTTTAGGCTTTGATCCAAATTATGCCATTTTGGGGACTGTCACTTTAAATTCAAATGAGATTGTGCTCTTTTTAAAAGGGGGCGGAACTACAAACGCATGTGCATCAGCATAGTAGCAGATTCAAACAGGACTAACGTTATCTCTGTGAAAAACCTTTATGTCAAAAGAAGGGACTCAGAATAAGGCAGAATGTAGTCTATGGAGACTACAGTGTTCATTTGTGCATCCCAAAACTTTATATTTATAATGCTTCTTAGTCGCTAACATAATCTTTAGCAGGTGAAAAATCCAATGGCAGACGACTACTCACTCAGGGCTGTTTATGCTAATGAGGAAGAGATTGTCATGAATGAGCTGGGCTTTCCGCCTCTGATGACATGTACAAAGGGAGAATGTCAATCAAAGTGTTTCTGCAGACCGTTTTTATCAAGTATGATTAAAAAATATATATCTCATTTTTATTATTAGCGGCTGGCTATATTCACAAACTGTTGCCATACAACTATGTTTAACCCCCTTATAAAAGTGATTTTTGCTTAATAGATCTCCTTTAATTAGGGGTTGTCAGATAATTTTGAAATTTACCACCATGTTCAGGTTAACACCAATAACTGGGAGGAAATTGGCTCAAATTGTATCTTTTTTTGGATATTTCAGATATTTAAGATGTTCATGCTGTACTTTAGAATATATGTAACTCATAAAATATGCTTTATAAATGGTGCTTACTCCTGTTAGGATAATTTAAACTTGACCAAGCAGTGACCTCAAAATTTTGGATGATGTTTTTTTATGTGCACCGTATTTTGCTGCTGGTGGGTTTACAAACTTGTGTTAAAAGTAGGCTGGAGGGCTGGAAATGAACACCACAGCTCAACAAGTCAAATATGCTAACCACTGCAAATGACAGAGATATTGCTACTGTACTGTTACTGTACCACATGTGCCTCTCTTGGTCCAGTGAATCCATCAGCAGAATTTTATACATCAGCCCAAAGGTTATAATTGAGCAGCCAGTTGTGCAAGTGCATGTCAGATCTCTGGAAAACATACCGTTTTCATTGATGCTCTTTTTGCTGGATTTAAAAGTGATGACTCCCAGGTTTTTTTTGTACGTGATGGTGTTTGCTGCAACTGTCAGGCTTAAGACCTTCGCCGGATGACGGATAGAGAGTGTGAACGACTGTGGAGCAAGAGAAGTGACAGTTGGAGACCTGCTGCTGTGGGCACAGTGTGCGTTTGAGAGTGCTTACATAGCAGTGAAGCTGCAAACTAAGCAAGAGCAAAGGACGAAGAGAATTACAGCAAAGACTGACTGCACAAGAGATCTAAACAAGATATGCTGGGAGCTGGGCCTAAAATTAAGATTCGCCAAGGACAAAACGCTAGTACAGTTAGTGAATGTTTATTGTCAGTTGAATGGTAACTTTTTGGTAATTGTGTAATTAAAAATATGTATTCTGATGTGTAGCACTGTGAATTAAGAAAATAATCTGAAAAGCTAATGATGTGTTAGGGGGTTCAGTTTCCTTTAAATTCTGCCCCATGAAGTTTTATCTCTGGAAGTGCTTTAAGTCTGAGACACTTATAACATGCATTTGCCAAACATCACTTTAACGTGCTGCATCTGAAATTGCAAATTAAAAGTGGAAAATTACCCAGATGACCTACTACTTCTGTTGAGATTTTGAAGTGCTTATTTTATGGACTTTTCACTATCCCATGAAGCAGGGTGAGGACATTTTCAAAAGACATTCCAAATTTGTTTATTTTGTCCCAGACTGGAGCTGTTTTAAAGTTGGAATGAAGCGGAAGTTTAGATTGGAATGGTTTCTGAAATTAGAGCATGGTGCATGATTTTGTTCTTTGGGAATCGATTGGATCATTGGAAGATGGAAGGCCGTTGCTAACAAAATGGAGGAAGATTTAAATGCCAGTTTGCAATCAGTTGTAGAGGATTATTGTCCACCGGATTCACCATCGGCATGCACCCTCTTGTGTAGGTTTTCAGATGCCTAATGGTGATGAGAACTCAATTTTGTAGGCAAAACGCGACACGCCCTGATAGCCCCACCCTAAAGGAATTCCATGTGACCAGATATGTAGAAAAGTCATTTCGAGGGGTGTGGGAAGGTTTTGTTATTTGAAAAATGATTATGAGGGTAAACACATTTTTACAAAAAAATGAAGTGCACAGATACATTGTTTTAACAACTATATAAATATAAAATAATAAAAGTATATTTTGATTTCATGCCAAATTTAATTAAAAATAAAAATATGCATTGTCCACATTTTTTAAACTCATAGATAATTATAAGTGAGATTGCAATACGATTTTGGTCCCTGACCTATAAAATGCCCCTAGATTGCATTTCAGATATCTGGTCACCATAGCACGAGGTCAAAGGAGGGGCAGCGAAGCGACCGCAAGTGATGTCTGTTGGTCGTTTGAGGATTTTTAATTTCTTTTATATTAAACATACATAAAATTCTTACAGTAAATAATAACAGGTAGCACGGTGGCTCAGTGGTAAGCACTGTCGCCTCACAGCAAGAAGGTCCCTGGTTTGAGTCCTGGCTGGGCCTATTGGCATTTCTGTGTGGAGTTTGCATGTTCTCCCCGTGTTGGCGTGGGTTTCATCCAGGTGCTCCGGTTTCCCCCATAGTCCAAAGACATGCGCTATGGGTGAATTGGAGAAACTAAATTGGCCGTAGTGTATGAGTGAGTGTGTGAATGTGAGAGTGTATGGGTGTTTCCCACACAGTGCTGGGTTGCGGCTGGAAGGGCATCAGCTGCGTAAAACATATGCCGGAATAGTTAGCGGTTCATTCAAAATAGCCATATATGAGAAAAAATTTAAACCATTTTCATCAATGGCTATTGCTGTATGTTGTTTAACATTTTTTATTGATTTTCCCCCTTAATGTCTGTAATGCCCTGATGGCTAAGTTTTCATAGGTCACCAGTGTTGGCAGGTTTGGCAAAATGTTTCAGGCCCTGGCTGTGAGCATAAAAGTATATTAGTCAAAAGCAGGATGGATGCAGCCGGCTTCACATAGAGACATTTTGGCTCAAACTGTGAATGTAGTTTCTGCTAGACAGTTTTTTTTTTTAATGTTGTTTTATGCTGTTTCTTGATTGCACGCACTTTCTTCCTTTTTCTCTGCAAGTCAAGAGTCGTGCCGCCCTTTCGTTATTTGAGCTTTGGATCTTTACCAGTAGATTCCCTCACTCTGATTCTCATTTAAATCTTCACCATTGTCCAAGAAACATGAACTGAAAAAAATATCAAACACAAAAGAGCCATTATTCGCGTTGGGTAAAGGTGATGTCTCAAGGATGCTGAATAAACTTGCTGGTTTATTGTTTTTTTTTTTCTTTTTCTTGGATTAACCTTTGATGTCAAGCAAAGTTGTGACCTTGTCTTTCAAAGTTTCCAGGTTTTGGAGCATTTCCGCTGTTTTCTCTTGTCAAGGGCAATCACAGCATTGTGCCAACACCTGTGGTGATAGGGCGGTTTTACTGTGTGAAAACATTTTGTACTAAGAGCAAATCAGACAGGACAAGCACCCCTGGCTGTTAGCTTTTAAGCCTATGGCCTCGTTTCTCACTCCCTCGCTCTCCCTTCTCTTTTGGATCTCTTTTATTCTTTAGAGTTAGGCTGCACTATTTTTTAAGTGAATTGATATTCAAAGTTTTCCTTTAGTTCTTTCAGAGTCAGTTTTGTTCTTTGTGTTGGAAAGTTAGAAAGTTCCCCTTAGGTAATGAACACAGATCACATTTCGCCATAAATATTACTCCCATTGATGGCAGTAATGTGCTAGAATTAAGCATTATATAATAAAAAAGAGACATTTTGGATGCAGCTTGGAAGTTTTTGTAAAATGTCATTTTTACAATGATACTCAGTTTAATTACTTTTTAAAACTATGGTACATTAACTGGTATAATATACTATTTTATTAATATATTTAAAAAGTTTCAATTGTTTATTAAAAAATAATACAAATACAGTTACAAAACATGTACAGGGGAACAGTGTGCATAGTTCTAAGTAAAAAAAATCTAGACAGATTTATGAGGCAGCATTTTTTAATCATTGATAATAATAATAAGAAAGAGAATCAATAATACTCAATATTACAGTCTATACTGCATTTATATAGAATTTTTGATCAAATAAATGTAACCTTGGTGTGTAGAAGAAACATTTAAAATAATTTTGAATCATTGACAAATCTTAAAGTTCATTCATTCATTAATTCATGAATTCCTTCAGCTTAGTCTCTTATATATTAGGAGTCGTAGTTCATCACAGCGGTTCATCACAGCGTAATGAACCGCCAACTGTTCCAGCATATGTTTTACGCAGCGGATGCTCTTCCAGCCGCAACCCAGTACTGGGAAACACCCATACACTCTTGCACACAGATACACTACGACCAATTTAGTTCATCCAATTCACCTAGCGCATATCTTTGGACTGTGGGGGAAACCGGAGCACCCGGAGGAAACCCACGTGAAAACGGGGAGAACATGCAAACTTCACACAGAAATGCCAACTGGCCCAGCCGGGACTCGAACCAGTGACCATCTTGCTGTGAGGCCTCATTGCTAACCACTGAGCCACCATGCCACGTAAATCTTAAAGCTTCCAAGCTTTAATATACTGTATGTGACTGTAAAGGTGGGATGTTTAAAAGGATGAAGTCTATGTGTAAGTACCACAACATTTCCTTGCCTATTTTACATTTTATGCCTGAAACCAAATGTCTAATTGTAAATAGACCATGAACTGTCTTCAAATCTTTGCTAGAAACTCACAAGACTTTCATAAGGACATTCCACTCTCTTCCTCTCACTGATGCATCTTCAATATAAAGATAGGCATGATTTTCTTTCCACAAGTAGCTGTAATTGGTGTGCAATTTACTTTTATGCTTCCTTTAGCAATTACATCCATTACTCTTCAAGTCACAATGTCACAAACATGGGGAACACAAAATGAAATTCATTATTTGCTTATTACTGGATGCGATGGGCTTTTAAGTCTGGAACATGATGTGTACACTTTAAAAACTGTGTTCTGGCATCTTGCATCAGTTTTTTTTTGTATATTAGCCTATATCAGATATGGTTATCTATGTTCTCAATATGTCAGATGGAATATTTTTTCCTGATGCAGTTTTTGAACATGAAAGGCAACATATTCAAGCAAGATCACAGCATTTAGTGTAGACTATTTGATGTGTTCTTATATGCCAGACAGTTAAAGGCTGTTTCTGATTTTTTTTCCCGCACCTGACAGCTGTTTTTTGAAGAATGCTAAGTTGCTTGTTTTGCGGTGATGTGTAATTTGTCGACTGAGGTGCTTCTCGGAGACTGTGAGCAGTTGATGTCAGGAAAGATCATGTTTTCATAACTCACAGGCTCAAAGAATGAACTGAGGGTGTGTTGAATTTTTCTGATAAGTGCTTCATCTCTGTTTTTTGAAACACCCTTTCTCTTCAGGGTTGAGAGTGGAAGAAGATTTGTGGATAAAAAAGATGCAGAGTGAATGGATGGAGGTGAAAGAGCATGAGCATGTTTAAGGTATGTAAAAGCACCTTATTGATTGTGGTCTCCCATGATCCCTCAGAAAAATGAATTATAATCAGAAAATAATTAAAAGTTGCACCCCTGAGAAATTACTGTTCAATGTCAGACAATCACTAAGGAATTTTGAAAACATTTAGGGACCTTTTCTGGTGTATCTCCCTTTCATTTCTTAGTTGCATGCTTTAAGATTTTTTAAAATGTAATTATTATTATTATTTCATTTCTCTGATATTTTCTCCCTGATCTTTTTTTTCTTCTTTGTTTGCTTTTGGTAAAGTAAAACAAAAATGTCTGTTAATGTTTGTACAATATGATTTATTTTACATATATTTGAAAAGAGAACTGAAAAAAAGAAAATGATTAAAAGTTAGGATGAATTAAAGAGTTTATAAAATGCTTAAGAAGACAGTTCTGGGTATATGTCAATAGTTATCTGGTTTTAAGAAGTCAATTTTGAGAAAATGTAATAAATGTGACATTTTGAGGTTTGTAGTCTTATAGTTAAACAGGACTGTTAATGAAGTTTTGATTTTAATTTGTTAATTTATTAACAATGGCCACTTTTAGACCACTGGATATTGTCTGCCTCAAAAAGTCCAAATCTTTCACGCCATGGTTTCAATAGTAAAAAACTACAAATGCTAAATCTGTAACCTGGCTAACAGTAAGTTTACTTATATACATGTACAGTAAATAACCGTAAAATTGACATTCCCAGAATTCCCTGCATGACATTTAACTTTTTATGCTTTTAAAATTTGTATTTATTATAATTTTTCTCATGAGTTATGTACATCAGAGTTATCATCTAATTTTTAATAATGTTAATAGCATGTAATTTTATTTGTGTTACCATGATGATGTTTAGCAGTTGTGTGAATGACATTAAGCGGCTTCTATATATTAGTATGATTCTGCTTGTGAGAAAAGTTGTTTGTGATGAGCTTTGGTTCATCATATGTCTTTCTCATCGCTACATACGTACAGATATGTTTTTATCTGTGTAACAAAGGTATGATATGTAGATTTTTTTATACTTCAAAATACTGCTGTATAACACTAAATTAATTAAATACGATAATTTACAATTGAAATCAAAAAATTATTTTATGGCTTCCACTATATATATATTTTTTGTATTTTACCTTAAAATTCTGGCAACCACATCTACCATTTGTGTACCGTAATTGTACTTATTTTTTAAATTACTGTGTCAAATCAAGCTTAATATCACTTTCCTAATTACATGAGGTGTAATTTAATGGTGCCAGATGCTCATCCACCTTTCCTCTCCTCTCTTCAAGTGATGGAGATACAGGACAGTGAAACAACCAAGGTGTGGGTTGAGGAGGCGCAATATATAGGACGAAGGTCAAAGGGTGCAAAGGGTTTAGCAGGGGGTGTAAGGTAAAATACAATTAAACCCAAGCAGGGAGTCAAGGGGAGTGACCCAGGTGAGAGCACCGTGTGTGTGTGTGACACATAATGAAAGGTTGAACCCTCCGTCGGGGAGATGGCATACCAAATCAACTCACCCTGGGAGAGAGAAGCACCGCGAGAGAGGGAGACCGAGAGGAGGGGGACCCGGAGAGCGAGCTTGCCACGGGGCTGAGTGACAGAAATTAATAATTAGTGACAATGATTGACAGCGCACTCTCCATCTGCGGCCCGCCGCTGCCTCCGAGCGCTTGCCTCTGCCGGCGACCGCGGGCACAATGAGCTCCAGCGGGATTCTGAGAGACGCCGGTGATTGACAACTGCCTCCTGGAGAGACGGGGACAGCCAGTGTGTGGAGGGCTGAGGAGGAGGAGGGGACGCTCGGGAGGAGGAGAGGAGGAAGGAGGCGGTTTGGTCAGGATGAAAAACGAGAAAGCTTTACCTCAGTGCCAGTCCGTGCGACTCGACCCACCTCCGCGCGACTCCACAACGCGACGCGACGCAGCCGTTATGCAAAACACTCGCGCGCTCTCCGGGGAGGAGGAGAAGAGTGCGGGAAGAAAAAAGCGCTAAAACAGACACTAGAGAAGAGTTTGAGTGAAAGGGAAGGGTCAGGGAAAATTAGCCAGCTGTCTGATGTGTCTCATCTTGTCTCGCAGAGCTTTCCTCAGTCGGGCTCATTTATGCTATTGTTTAGCCTTCGTCTTATCGTATTTGTACAAAGCGAAGGGGACTTAAACAAGCTTTCATTATAAGGACATTATACGGTTTCATATTCATATTGATCCAACACCAGCAGCATGATATAAATTCTTGCCATAAGCTGACCGTTGTAAAGTAAATATTTACATACATAATGTTCATAGTGTTGTTGAAAGATCGGTGCTTTATTACATTGGTTTGGGCTGTGACTAATTTACCTTACAAATGACATCAAGTCGTGCTGATTCAGATAGTGCTCTAGTAAAACTGACATTTGGGTTTGTGCATTGTCAGTATTTTACACTTGCGTTGCCAAAACATTTGCATACAAATAAAATGGTGCAAAACAAATTTGTGAAAAACTTTGTTTGTTTATTTGTATTTTTTAAAGGACTGTAATTGAAAAAGAAAGAAGGGATCATTTCAACCAAACATTACAAGAGAGTGTCTGTATAACATATATAATATTTCTATGTATGTATGTATGTATGTATATATATATATAATTATAAACATTTTTTTAATTATTATTATTTTACACACACACACACACACACACACACAGATGGAAATTCTCAGTTTCTTTGGCTTTGCTGAATTTAATAGGTGTTATTAATTGTTGTATATGGTGTTGTTATTTAGAGCTTTTTTTATTTTCAGAATAACAAATGTCTTAATATGTTGTGACTGAAAATCAGGCTTATTCCACTGAATATTTATTTCTTTTTCTGAAGTAAAAAAAAATTGCTATTGTGTTATCTGTATATTTTATCAATTTGAAAGGGGGCAGCACGGTGGCGCAGTGGGTAGCACGTTCGCCTCACAGCAAGAAGGTCGCTGGTTCGAGCCTCGGCTGGGTCAGTTGGCGTTTCTGTGTGGAGTTTGCATGTTCTACCTGTGTTTGCGTGGGTTTCCTCCGGGTGCTCTGGTTTCCACAAGTCCAAAGACGTGGTATAGGTGAATTGGGTAGGCTAAATTGCGTAGTGTATGTGTGTGAAATATCCCGTAGTGTATGTGTGTGAATGAGTGCGTATGAATGTTTCCCAGTGATGGGTTGCAGCTGGAAGGGCATCCGCTGCGTAAAACATATGCTGGATAAGTTGGTGGTTCATTCCGCTGTGGTGACCCCAGATTAATAAAGGGACTAAGCCAAAAAGAAAATGAATGAATGAATTTGAAAGGGTGGCTCGGTGGCACAGTGGGTCGCTGGTTCGAGCCTTAGCTGGGTCAGTTGGCATTTCTGTGTGGAGTTTGCATGTTCTCCCCGTGTTCGCTTGGGTTTCCTCCGGGTGCTCTGGTTTCCCCCACAAGTCCAAAATTGGGTGAATTGGGTAAGCTAAATTGTCCGTAGTGTATGTGTGTGAATGAGTGTGTATGGGTGTTTCCCGGTGATGGGTTGCGGCTGGAAGGGGATCCGCTGCAAAAACCATATGCTGGATAAGTTGGTGGTTCGTTCTGCTGCGGTGACCCCTGATTAATAAAGGGATTAAGCTGAAAAGAAAATGAATGAATTTATCATTTTGAAGTTAAAAAAATATCAGTAGTTTAATCAAACATAACTATAAATCCAAAATCCAGAGAAGCAGAACATTTTTTTTACAATAAAAATATGATCACAATCATGTCATTGTGGTAAATTATAAAAATAATAATTGTCTAAAATTGTGAATAGCCAGCTGTCAGTTTTAACTGGAGAACAATCTGTTCTGACAACATCATGCATCAGTTCATATACGCACATCAGTTCAGATAAAAGAAAAGCAGCCAGACGAACTCTGACCTGTTGCACCCTCGTGGGGCCACACAGGTATCCGTGGCCCTTCTAGAGGGTGTTGTGCAGAGGTCTGGCGTGTGGAGAGAATAGCCCAGTGGAATTTATCCAGTGCCATGCGTGCTTTAGCCTGCTTTGACATGGGCTGCTCTAATACATTCCAGCACAACTCCAGCCTGGAAAGAGGTCTCTAAGGCTTATACACACACACATACACACACATGCACACTTGACCTCAAGGGAACAAAACCGGATTGCACAGCAGAGACAGTCCTGCTGGGAAATGATTCATATCAGTGAACATTATTGATTTTTCCAAAACGGCCAATTTTTTCCCTTCTGCCTTTGTTGTGTCTCTTTCTATTTTCCTCTGTCTCTCTCTCTCTCTTCCACAGCAGGTTACGCATCTGTTGTTTTCTGCTGTCAGATGTAGAGAACACCTGTCCATTGTGCGATTATCTCCTTTTTCCTTTTGCTTTTTCTAGAAGAAGCACAATTGACTGAATTGTTTACACCATTGTACTGTTGTATCATTTGAATTTCTTGAAAAGCGCCTACTCAAATGTTTTCGTCACTCCACTATATGTGTTTCAAGAGTTCACACTTAGCTGATGATTGATTATAAAGCTTGTTTGGCTTGCTGTCCCGGGAGAGAGCCCTGAGCTCATAAGATCCTCGAGCCCGGGGCTCCCTCCCGTTTGCAAGGCGAGAGGGAAGTTTGAGCTCAGGTAGATCTCGAGAACTCCCCTGCTGTAGTAGCTAATGAACAGATAGTGATTGCTCTTAAGAGATAACTACTTACTAGGAGCATATCTATGGTGCCGATTTGGATTCGTCAATTAACTTAAGTTGCGTGTTTTTGGACTGTGGGAGGAAACCGGGGAACCCGGGGGAAACCCACGTGAGCACGGGGAGAACGTGTAAACTCCGCACAGAAACGTCAGCTGGCTTGGTAAGGACTAGAACCAGTAACGTTCTTGCTGTGAGGCAACAGTGCTAACCACTGGGCCACCGTGTCACCCATCTAGGAAAGGAGGAGGAGTAGGGGTGGAAGGGGGGATTCTTCAAAATGAAGATGGCTGTTATATGGAACTTAGGGTATTTATAGTGGCTTAGGAATCGTCTGATTGGTGAATCATAAATTGAATAATGCGGGACCAGCCGCAAGCAATCATAAGCACGTGATCCTCTCGAAATTAGTTTATAAATAAACTTCACTTCTAGAGTTCATACTTAGCTGATGATTGATTATAAAGCTTGTTTGGCATGCTGTCCCGGGAGAGAGCCCTGAGCTCATAAGATCCTCGAGCCCGGGGCTCCCTCCCGTTTGCAAGGCGAGAGGGGAGTTTGAGCTCAGGTAGATCTCGAGAACTCCCCAAGATGCCTTAATTAGCTCGGGACAGCAGCCGCGTGTATTGAAGAACCCCCCAAAAGGCAATAAAGATCAAAGCCATAACTGGCTGCTGAATGGAAATTGTTAGAAAGATGGTACCCCAGGAGAGGGTTTGCAGGAGCAAAGATGGAAACGGTGCAGAAGGTGAATGGTTTAGGTTAGAGTGATCGCTGCTACTGAAGTGGTGTACCGGCAGCCGATGTTGCAAATGCTATGTGTGCTCCTGTAGCAGTGTTTAACTGCCGTGACCAGGCGAGAGAGTGAGACAGATAATAATTTGAATGTGGGATGTATGAGCTCTGCTAGAGAGACTCTATAATAGCAGTGGTGAAATGTCAGGATAAGCTCAGCGGAGCGTCTCTGCTGCTGCAGAGGTGCGATAGAAGTCAGTATCAAAGAACTCTTATGCAGGCGTTTTAACAGCTGTGACAGTGCTGGGGAGTGTAATAGTATAAATAAATGGAAGTGTATGTGAGCTCAGCAGAGCGTCCCTGCTGCGGCAGTGGTGCAGAGGAGAATTTTAGCGGTTGCAGAGGTGCAATGGAAGTCAATAATAACAACAGGTAAATA